>CAJQUW010013085.1:0-505237 GCA_907163375.1 Prostheceraeus crozeri
ACATTCCTTCAAATATAAGAAGAACCCAAATTAGAAAGTCATAACACCTACCCAACCAGATACAAAGAAGAAAACATACACAGGCAGACAGAGAAAAAGAATGTTAAGAAAAAGTAAAGGGAGAACTATCCTACTCACCAGATTTATTCTAATACATACACTCAACTTATTCTTCCCAATGTGCATCCTATATTACACTACCCACTCCCAAACAACTACAAGCCCTACCTAACAACCAACCTTGTGCAAGAAGAAAATAACAGACACCAGCATACAGAGAGAAAGAGAATATAAAGAAAAAATATTAAATGGCAAAGTCCAACTGACCAGATTGACGAGTATGCTGCTTCATGCGCATAATGAAAACATTTACGACATATACACCGAGACTTAACACTATTTCTCGATATATCAACCTTCCATTTATGAATATCAATTCAACTATTCATTCAACATAACATACAATGTGAAGTCTATCAATGATCAAGTCGTACTTACATAAGCTTTCAGATGTAAATTAACTGTGATACTTTAACTTGCACTTACATATAACAACTATTTCGTGTGTTCTATCCTATACACTCAAAACCTGCAACGACATTTATTCTATTACACATTGAATCTGTAGACATGATGCATCACATTAAATCTTCGATAACAAATACTATCATAAAACCTTTAGCAGTAGCTGACTTAAAACTTGTCCTGATTCCCACATTCATGTCATCAGTTATTCTTCTATCACATACTCATCAATATGAAAGGCTTGCATTTACTTAACTGTTCATATATTCGTGTCACTTAGTTGCTTTTGGAAATAGCTTTTCATGTACAGTTGGCACAACCCATATTCCAGTCATTACATGCTATTCCTACTTTCGCACACATAGTGCCTTGTCTCCATCAACAAGTCACTTCTATATAACTTTTACATGAACTTCGTTCATAAACCAACAGTCCTAATGCTGTGTGATTATATCTCGAAATGGTACTGTTGTTTATTCTAACTATGTCACTGATTCAAACAGTTTAGTACACTACCTATTCATTAAACTTTGCAATCTCAATCTTTGCTTTCGTCGAATATGAACCTCCAGTTTACATGCAACAACTATGATGTGCTCTATCTTATACACTCAACCAGTAGAGACATTCACTCTGTTACATCCATGAACATGACGTGATAAAATTCATATCATCTCAAAACCTTGTAACAGCGCTTATCTTCAAACATATGCTGAATCCCACATAGCTTGTTTGTTACACTACCCATTCATTTCAATGCTAGCTAATCTTGCATCACTCATTTCATGCGACATGACTTTTCACTTTACTTATTCCTACAATGCTACTACTATGTGTTCTAAACTTTATGAGATCACTTTCACTTCTATCTCACATTTTCTCCATCATATAACTAAGTGAATAAAGTTGATGATACATTGTCTGACTAATCTCATTGAGTCACATTCTACACGAACAAATATTGCTAACATGGATCATATAAAGCGTTAAATCTTGTTATAGGGTTGACTATGCTATGGACTTAGTGATTTATCAATGTAACTTGCACTTCTAAAACGCTAAATCCCTAAATCTTAACACAGGGATACCTATCCTATGGTTTTAGTGATTTAGGAGTTTTGCTGTATAATTTAGTAAACTTATGTCTCTGTCAGCATATGACTTTTAAAATGCAACACTAACTGATGAATGATGTTCATATATTCCTAGCTTGGATAACAAGAAACTTCCATGCGCTGACTATTACATATTTTCCTAATCAACTCTTTACGCACTTATTATTCCAATCACTAGGATACATACAACTCTTCTATTGAACATGCATCAATCACCTTTCAGCTGACCGCATTAAATGTAAAGTGTATAACATCATGAGTATGTAACTATCCCTTATCAACGATATGAAACCTGTCTTTTCACCATGAAATTAAGTCTTACATTCAAAGTCATTTTATAAAGCAAACATATGCATCATGTGTTGCATGTATTCTACACTAAAAGAGATCGTTAATTTGTGTTATATAAAACCCTAAATCCTTAAAGCCAACGGTAGGTAACCCTACCCGTTAGATGATGGACTTTAGAAATTTATAGGTAAAGTATAAATAAAGTGACAAGCATTTCAGTGTTTGTAAGATAGGTAAAGTATAAAATATAGTCACAAGCATTTCACTGTTTGCAAAGTTAAAAATAAAGTTGATGTTTGTAAAGTTTGAAATCATGTTAGAATCCTTTCAGTGTTTGTAAAGTTAGAGATAATAGGTTTAACAAGCGCGTTAAAGAGTTGACTGTACTGAGATCTAAGGATGTGATGGGCACATTAGAAATCAAGTGATTGAAGGTCATCTTAATGAAGATAGAAATGTGTTTGTGGCTGCATGTGGTGCAAGTTTGGCTTCCCTTCACTCCATTTCATCATTTATCCTTCCCCTCTGCATTCTATATCCGAATATATGTGGCGGGCTTGGGACCGCTTTAGCTGCATTAGAAGGAAGTTCTTATAAGAACTCATGATGCATTCACGAGGAAATGTGGTGAGACAGTGTGCTGTATGTGTGCATGATGATTTTATGAACTAAAGAACGCCCATCACTCACTCCATCACTGAAAGAAAACATGAACGAGTTGAGATGACAGCCATTCGTATGCATGTGTAAAACTCTTACTTCATCATCTCATATCACAATGACATCTTCACTCGCTTCCACTTCCTCACCTTCCGAGTCCTCACTCCACATCATCTCCTTACTCGCCACCGTCTCGGCCTCACTCATCACCGTCTCGGCCTCACTCATCACCGTCTCGGCCTCACTCGTCACCGTCTCGGCCTCACTCGCCACCGTCTCGACCTCACTTTCCGCCGTCTCCTTCTCTTGCCGTAGTCGACGGCTCATATCCTCATTCAAGGTGAAGTATGAATAATACTTCATCAATTCCACAGTGATATCCTCACCGTAGATATCACTGTGGAATTCTTCTCCACGGTGTACGATGCGAAATGGCATAACGCACGCTCTCGGCTTATCGGACATGACTATGATAGTGAAATGCAAGAGACTCTGCTTTATATGAGAATGATACAGCTTTTCAAATGTCTGGTTCGCGCAATCATATTGCTCTAAACTTATGGTTGGAGGAAGAAAAGGGAAGACATATTTTCATTGACTGCCATCCTCAACCACTCAACAAACTTAGATGCATTTATCGCGTGAATCTCCCTTCCGGTGCGATAGCAATGAGCTGTGTGGGAATCAGCTAGGTGGGAGGTCTGAGATGACGATAAGTTCCTGCATCCTTGCTCGTTGGACAGATGCGATAGAAAATTCAATGTGTTTAATGTGACAGACGGGTGCCAGAGAGAGCGTTATCATTCATCTTTGTGTTCTACTCTATCTGCTGAGGGGGGCAGCGTGACAGACGGTTGCCAACCGGTTGCCCTGTCATTCATCTTTGTGTTCTACTCTATCTGCTGAGGGGGCAGCGCGACAAACAGGCGACAGAGTGCACTCGTGATTCTTTGTGTGCACAGGAGGGTTATATGACATCTGTTTCGCTGATAGGTTTTATGATAAACGTTTTAGCTGCTTTTGAATGGCAGCGTGTTGAATATTGCAAGCAATGTTAAATGTCAATCCGTGTGTCATTTTCACATCGTCTGCATTTGCACAGAAAATCACTTGATGCAGGTTTCAATGTTGATTCTATTATCATACAGCAATGCACGATTCGTTTAGAAATGAGACACGTATTCATTTGTCAAGCACATGAAAAGCAAACTTTAATTCTAGCCTTTAATGCTCATGGACAGTCCTAATGTTATGTTTGCTGTTTCATACCCATGAAATAATTCCACTGACACAGACTTATTACTCAGTTATGATCATTCAATGACATTGCATGCTTTGCTGTTTCCTACTGATGAGCGTGTTATGGTCCTCTACACAGACTTGTTCATTTTGTTAGTTCAATGGTCGAGTCGTTGAACTGCATCTAAGACTTATGCGTTTCTACAGGTTTTTATGTCAACTTTAAACGCGACTGCAATCTATGAAAGTTTTACCAACATAAAGTTGTTGTCATAAAGTTTTTTACACCACGGTTCATGCTTACGAATTTCATTTTAATGTCAGAAAGTTGAAGTTAGAATATATGTTCATCTGTCTATGATGAGTGTAAGCGTTCTCGCTACACAGTTCTCCTTTACAAGTTTCCCGTAAAATAGTTGTGACACTTTTGTGTTTCACTTAATCTAGCAGGTTGATTTTTATCTCACACATGTTTTGAGTGTTTCCTAACTCATATGCATTCGACTTACAACGTTACAGGTTGTTATGTGTATACTTGCATGCTGTCAATGCAGAGTGCAAAAACGTTTAACACTGTCTTTATTCACAAAACAGTCTACACACCCATTCAATTTGATAAAGGCAAACAGCACATTTAGTAAAGCTGGTACGCTAACGAGTGTGACTGCAGAAACATTTTATAAAACTTTTTCAACGTTCGCTAAGTTTCACAACAGCATGTCAAAGACTTCTTCCAAAACTTATTTCAACATTTGCGTTTAGACTTTTAAGCGAACATGTACTTCACGCATTCTACACGAACGGTTAACGCATGTGATATAAAACCCTAAACCCAACCGTAGAGGAGCCTACCCTTGGATTATGGACTTTAGGACTTCAGAACCCATGCAATTCAATGTCATGGAACTAGCTCTCACACACTCAACGTTTGTGACAAGACTTTACCTGGTTTTATAAAACATTGAACACTGTAGTACTTACTATAAGACCTTTTAACGCTGTGAAACAATCTACACAGTGCAGTAAAACTTCCTAGCGCTGTGGTGAACACTGTTTTCATATAACATTCAAAACTCTCAGTCTGACTGCAGTAGAAAACTGCTTTTAGTAAACCTGATGAAGTATTCAGCAATCTAACAGTCATGGAGTTTGAATTTTCTAATAGGGGAACATTTGGCAACTGTCTCCAATAAAACTTTCTAACACTGTGAAAGTAAGTTACAAGACAATCTACACTGTGCAGTAAAACCTTTTCGATAAAACTTTCTAATGCTGTGATGAGTTCGGTCAGTCATAAAACTTCAATGATCAAACTTTACTTTCACAAACGTGCGTCGCGGTAAAACTATTTGACTACACCAAACTTTGCTTTTGCAAAGCATGATACACTTTTTGACTGGACTTACGAATAAAACTTCGATGACCAAACTTTACTTTCACAAACGTGCGTCACGGTAAAACTATTTGACTACACTAAACGTTGCTTTTGCAAACCATGATACACTTTCTGACGACACTCACGAATAAAACTTAGATGGTCAAACTTTACTTTCACAAACGTGTGTCACGGTAAAACTATTTGACTACACTAGTGCTTACATTTTATGACATTCGTGTTTCATGAGGCGTCATGATCAAACTTTCTAACTATACATCAACCTGTGTTGCAGTAAAACTTTTGTACAACATGATAAAGTTTCTGACTACACTCACAAGAGCTTGTTCACTAGCGAAGAGAGAAATTAGCGTGTGGTTGCGTGTGGCGCATGAATGCCCTCCCATTTCATTCCATTCATCATTTCGTCTCCGTGATGGAGACAAGCAGAACTCATGGTTCATTCTCGCATGTATGGTCAACTATCGGGAGACAAGTCCAACGGAGATTTTATGAGGTAACCTGTGGCAGATAGCTAAACGTCGCCCTGGCGGTCAGAGTACAACGTTGAGACGAAAGGCAACCACTTGGAAACATAACGCAGAGAGGTTTCACAAGGATTACCATTGCCAACGTCCCGTGCAGTACTCATCGCTACGGACTTCACCGCTGTCTCGAAAGAACGCCGTGAAGTAAGAAGGAAGTATGACACCGAAAATCTCCGTAACTTACACCGTCAATGACTTGATAGCCAGACATGAAAACCGGTGGAGTTATTTACAATTAAGAGGTTGGTAGACTTTGATCAGCTTGATAGCAAGCCGTGATTTACAAGCGTTTTGCAATGGAGATGTTTAGACGCCACCCATGACAAGATAGCTAAGACTCAACCGATTGGCGTTCAAAGTGCTACGTTGAGAACTTTTTTCAAATGCCCAACATGAGTCGCCCCAGCGGTTTCGGTCTGAAATATGACACACTCCCTTGCCACACTTATCACTACGGCATCATCCGCCGTCCCGAAGGAACACCCTGTCAGTGGAATATTACAGCAAAACTCTCCGTGTCATGCTCGCTTTCAGTGAAAAGCCGCTTGGTTCATATGTGGCTCAGACATCATGACAAATCCTTTAGTTGACTTCAGCAGGGTCGAAAATCCCAGAAAACCTCCAAAAATAATTAATTTAAATTTTTCAACTTTTTAGCACTACTTATGAAATTTTATAAGAAGTCTGTCAATGTAGGTCTGATCAATAGCGATCGACTCTTTTTTGAATCAAGTCAAACGGACTTGTAGAAGCAAAGTTACAAGCCATTAAAGTTTTGGAGTCTTTTATGGCCTGGAGACGAAGGCCATCTCCTGGCGAACCTCTAAGTCTGACGCCTCAGCTGATATCAGCACTAAAATTTTCTAAGTCGGTGTCTTACAGAAACCCGAAATTTGGAATGTCCGATGCTATCATCAGAGCTCCGGAGTTCACCTACCCCAACCGAGTCGGGAGGAGAACTGATTTCCACAAGCAAAGATTCCACTTATATAGCTTGTGGAGATCAGCTGATGACGTAAGATCCATCATCCAAAAACTTTTATCACGTCTATCTCCGGTTCTAGTGCTCCGATTGACTTCAAATTTTGACAGTCACGTTTTCTCGCTCTCAGCTTTGATTTAAGCCATCCCTCGACTCTCTACGATGACCAGAAGCCGAGTTGAAAAAAACTGTCGCTTTTTCAAAAAGTTCCAAAATCTTGGAAAATGCGCAAAAACTCGATTTTAAACATGCTCTCATTTGGAAACGGAGCCTGCCATACGTCTCAAAATGAAGGAACCTAGAAAACAACGTGCAGTCGTACCCCTAAAAGAAACCCGAGCTCTTTATTAACTTCCATTCCTGAGTGAGATATTTTCAAAGTTGGCTAAAAAAAGCGACATTTCACATTTGGACTTGAAAAAATCCTAAGTATTTTCGACCACTGAAAACCTCACCAAAGTCCATTTCAGACCTTTCTGAGCAATTTTGGTGTTTTCGACCAACTTGGTCGGTTGAGTCGTTGGGGGGGGGCGATTTTTCACCGACACTTCACCGACCCAACTTTTGACGACAAACACGATGGGATGGGTCTCGGAGCTCAATTCTAACATTTTGAACTGTTTTTTTTCACGAAAAAATCCCAAGTGTCGAGGCCCAAGGTGACGAAAATTTTCGAAAAATTTTTTTGTGCGAATTTCAACCTGAAACCTTGATTGAAGTTTGTTTCACATGATTCTGAACAACTTTGGTCTTTTCAACTAACTTGGTCGGGTGAGTCGGGGGGGAGCGATTTTTCATGAAAATGTCAAACACTCCATTTTCGATGAGGAACACGATGGGATGACCAACTTGGTCGGTTGAGTCGCCGTCGGGGGGGACCAGCTTCCTCCTCTCGGACCCATTCCTCCAAGCACATCCTTGACGACTTCCTTCCAGAAGTGGGGGCTGAGTCCAGAGCTGGAAAAATTCCACTGAAATTTTTAAATTCCAATTTCAATTCCATAGCAGAAATTTCAATTACAATTCCAATTCCAGTCGAAACAGTTCAATTTAATTCAATTCCAGTCGAAACAGTTCAATTCAATTCCAATTCCATAATGAGATTCAATTCCGATAATTGCATGACGCGTATATGTTAATGTATCTAAAGTTTCCTCGCTTCAATCTAACCCATGTGCCCGTATCCTATCCTCGTTATTCCTGTGTGCTGTTCCCTGCGTCGTTTCTATGTGCGTTCTTATGTTCATAGTTCATATTTCTTGTGTACATGTACATGTATATATGTAGCCGGTCAGCCTACGCCATTTTCGTTTTGTAAACGAGATATTCAACATCTTGTGAAAATGAGAAAGGAAAATTAACAGTCCGGTGAGAGAGAGAGAGCATAGAAATTAACAGTACCATAGAAAGTCCTAGAGTGGAAATTGCATGAAAATTATGACACACGCCGGGGGAACTAAGTTAGGGCAAAACTCAAATTGTGCGAGCTGGTTTCCATGTTTTCTTATTTGTATTTATATTTATCAAGCCAAATTGTGATCTGGATTGCTGCCCCTTGTCCAAAGATCATACACAAAAGCAATAGTGAATTTACAAAATACTGCGGCGACAGGATGACAAAGAAATCCTTTAAAACGTTCTGTACGTTCATCATTTTGAAATATCGCTCCTATAGTCTATCAAGAGTATTATCAGTCACATATGCAACTTGCAATGTCGATTTACAGAACATACATTGCTCCAGCTTGAAATCAGAGGTCAAGAAATCTCAGAGTATTCATTTTACTTGAAAGGGCCCCCCTGTTCACTATATTTGAACAATTTTCAAAATCTTTACATGATTTCGAATATCAGCTTCCAAAATATCATCACACTATACCACATGTGTCATTTAATGGTTAATTGAAAAGTTCCAGCGACTATTCACTTATCTGAGAAATTATTGTCGGTGAAGAAGCTTTCAATGTGTTTATTCGACAAATGCGCTAGGTCTCTTAACCGTATGAAGGAGAAATCATTCTATAATTAGAATTTTTTCTATTGAATTCTTGAGATATTCTTACAACCAGTGCACCGCCCACTTTCAATTATGACCTTGTGGACCAATTTTCAATTCGAATTTTGAAAAATAGTTGTTAATGACTGCTGCAAATCGACACAATATACCAACCCAGGGAATAGTAGGCTATACCACATCAAACAATGCCACCATATCACTTAATATTATCTTCATAAAAATCCTGCAATAATTTGCGGCCAACAACTTCCACAACCAACTTGGCAAATAGTTTGACTATGAATCAATGTTTTAGATCGAATCTGATCTACAAACCATAGATTTTTCCATGTGCCATCATTGTAAATAGGCAAGATATCAAACTTCCATTCTAGTGTACTATTATCTACTTCTGTGAGAGAGAGATGCGAATAAATCTATTAATAAACTGACAGAAGAAAGAAATTCAATGTGCGAATAACGTCATTGTTGATGGAAGAAAAAACGACGATAAAAATGATATCATGAAAACTGATTAATGGTCCATGTTAAAAAAGGAGATTAAAAATTCCGTGATAAGAGCGAAATGTGGTCGGGTCGAAAGCTAACGAGCAGAGATTAAAGGAAACTCTTTCAATTTTCAAAAGTAAGTGGATATATCGTCAAGTGTCAAAAATTTTCATAAATCAGAGACGGTGAGTAATTGAAAAAACAACAATACATACGACATCTTCAGTAGCTGTTAGAAGAACTCCGGGATCTCGCGGTGTAACTTGACTACAGAAGTAACAACTACAACTGCCTACCAGCGAACAAAAACACAGTAGCGTCTGCGGCAACACATCAGCGAGCGCGATTGTAGATTGACGGTATAAGTGACACTGATATTCATAATATTTATGATATTAATTTGGTATAAGTGAGTCCGATCGAATTGAAGTGAATTCAACATCAAGAAGTGAACTGCAAGTTTAAAGTTTTTCTTTGATCGCTGAGTATCGTATTTGTATAACTATAGTCTTGAAAATTATTATTGTCAATTGTTGTGATTGGAAGTTGAATAGTATTTCATGTCATGTCCATTTTAATTGAATCATTAATTATTAGAATAATTTGTTGACACTGTCTATATTGTGATTTGAACTGACAGGCTGCCCTTTAATGCAGGGTTAATTTTCCTCTTTCCAAACCGATTGTTTTTCGTGTGTACAGCAATTAAGTTAATCTCCAATTTTTGTTCTTATCTAATCAATAACTAAATTCAACAATTGTTTTATTTTGATTAATTATCTTACATGGTAAATAACTAAAAAGCAGATTGAACAAAGATGATTATCTTCTCATTGTTTACTTAATTGCTGAATTAACATTGTCCGGGGCTGTAGGCCCATCAATGTCACAATTAGCACCTTTATTCAACAATAGAATAAAACTAGCTCTGTCGATCTATCTCTCTCTCTCTCTTATCTCTGTGTGCAGTTAACACAACGGCCGAATACTGTGATTTCAATTTTTGTACAAATAGATTTATCACAGGTCCATCGAAAGAGTGGAATTGAGGTTTATCAAGGTCAATTCCAATTCCAATTCCAATTCCAGTAGATTTAAATATCGTCAATTCCAATTCCAATTCCGACAAAAAATGGAATTAATTCCGGGTCGGAATTAATTCCAATTCCTACTTTTCCAACTCTGGCTGAGTCAGCATGATGACTCATTGCTCCTCATTTTGGACTTGATTTTGGGACGGGATTTCACCTAAGGACACGCGGGGTCATCACCTAAGGTCACGCGAGGTCACGGGGCTGAGTCAGCATGATGACTCATCGTTGCACATTTTGTGCTTCCTTTTGGGATGGGCTTACTACTGTAAAGTCTCATAAAATTATAAAATGCAATGATGCAATAATTTCGGGAATGTGATATCTGGAAAGAACAGTAAAAAGTACCCATCGTCTATAAATTTCAGCTTGGTTCCCCTGTCAGTGTCAATTGCACCGAATTTTGAAATACGAATGTTGACAATTTGTATATGATTAGCCTGAAAAGGGTTAAGACAACGATGAAGGCATCTAAAAATAAATCGTGTCAATTAATTTTGTGTTAGGTCGGTTGAAAGCAATGAATGGCATTAACGATCGAGAAAAACGATCGATTAAAAACAAGGCATATTTCTAAATCAGATATAAAAGAGCTGTTCCAAAAACATGCGTAACAGAAGGTTTTAAAACTATTTGTATAGCTTTTTACAAAATATCAATTTTAGGCATCATCCTGAATCGCAATTAAAAACAATATAAAAAACGCTTTTATATTCCATCTTCATGTATGTAAATCTGGCAGTGAAAGCAGATTCGAAAATTATTTTGAGGTTGTTCCCTTTGTCCCTTTGACAATCCAGTTATTCAATGGATACCGAAATCCTATTAAAATCTCATCTTAGAAAAACACACAAGCAGTAACGTCTCTTACGATATATTAATGAACATTATTACATAAACGAAAAGTTTGTGACAATCAAATCCATCAACAAAAAACATAAACGTCATATGAAATATGATTCTATGTTATCAAAGAAAATGTTTGCTAATCAATTTCAAGCAAATAAGTTTGCACAAACCCTAAAACAAAAATAGCACATTTAGTCATGTTTCTCAACCATCGTTATATTTGTCAGTTTTGTTGCGCATTAAAAAGAATTCAATTGATTTTCATTCTTTATCGCTTATTATTATAACGCATGATACAACAAATCAGAGTTGACGGCAAGCGAGCCGGCGCTGGACGCTGATAGAGCACGACGTGGATGAGGTGGTCGGAGTGTGCAGCTTTGTCGTCCAGACGAAGACACGCTTTGTCCAGGCGGTCGCAAATAGCCAAGATTTCAGACAGATGGAGGAGCAGGCACAGGAGAGTGCTACTCAGGCAGCCGTATATGAGCCTCATTGCTTCGTTCAACGGTACGTCGATTTAATCAGCATGCGCGTGGCTGCATCAGACTGATACGCAGTACTCCGCGGAGGCGTGAGAGCGGAGGTTTTACTTCAACTTGAGAGCGGAGGTTCAGATGGTCGGGTAGGAGGCGTTCCATTTTGTGCTGACAAGGCATCGTAGTAGCGCGACCCTAGCGTTGCTCCTCTTTTTGTGGCTGAGGAAGTGGGGCGGGATGTTAAGCTGCGGATTGAGGGTAACCCCCAGGTACTTCGGGTTTGGTTCGAAGGGTAGCAGCTGCTTGTTTGGGAGAGCTACCTTCTGGGCATAGCCCGCCATGTAGTTGCGGAGGTGGAAATTTGAAGACACAGTCTTGCTGGTAGAAATTTTTAGTCGCCATCTTTGCAAGTATGTACAGACACTCTGCATGTCCTGAGTCAAGGTTTCTTCGACTTCTGGAACGTTGGAGTCAGAAGCAGTGAACGCAACGTCTTCGGCGAGCATATACCTTGTGCTGGATGTCGTGGTAAAGTCAGCTTTATAAATGTTGTACAACGTGGGAGCCAGCATCAATCCCTGTGCCACTCCATTCTTGAGTCGGAAGGATTTGCTGACACTTCCCAGGACAGAGAAGAGCAAGAACTAGCGATTGGCTAGCAGATCCATTATGAAGCTTGCCATTTTTTTGGAGGAAATCAGTCTTTGTAGTTTCACTCGGAGAACGTGCTGCCTGCCAGACGGCATCGTATGCTGCTGCAAGGTCTAAGAACACGACGCCAGTAACCATTCTCTAATCAAAGCTATCCCCATATTTTGGGGGCCAACAAGGCAACTTGGACAACGGGAGATCGGCCATGTCTAACCCCGGCCTGTTCTGCTAGTAGAAGGGGATCAACAGTCGGTGTTATCCTGTTTAGCAGCATTTGTTCTGATAGTGTGAAGCTTGTACATAGCAGCCAGATGGGATGATAACTGGTTGGGGTATCGGCCGGCTTTCCAGGCTTGAGAATCATCGGATCATTCAATTTCGCCTCATCTTTGGACTCCAGCTTAAATGGTATCGCATGTTGAAGAAAGACCGTAACCACTCTAAGCCGACTGGACCCACTCTAAGCCGACTGGACCAAGGTGTGTCAGGAATTCGTTGTGTATTCCATCTGGACCAGGTGCCTTCTTGGGTCTTAGTGAGGAGATAGCACTGATAATTTCATTGGTGTGGAAGTCATTGTTTAAGTGAGCTTAATCCAAGGTAACTTCTCGTTGGGTTAGGAGCGCACTCTCGATTGTGATCTTGTGTTTGAGAGATTTGTCTGGGGAAGAATTTGCCATTTTCAACCAACTGGCGGCCAAGTACTTTCGGATGCAAGGGGCATTTTTTTGTTTATCGCTTACATCAGCCTATCTCACTGTTTTTCTTGTGGGCGAAAATATATTGGGGGATCAAAAAATATGTTGAATAACTACCCATAAACGCAAGGAATTGAAGATAGACGCAAAAACTGTGCTAGTATTTCTGATTTCCGAAATCACGATGCTCCTTCTCCCTCCGTTGGCGCACCTATTGACGGACATAGACGGGAGGTTCAGCAAGAGGTCTACGTTTGTGACTGAGCATGAACACGGCCGTGTTGAATCTTGTCATCCGTGTCGTGTACGTGCTCCTGCAATTTGAGTCGTGTTTTACTTTCATGTTGACAATGTTTCAATTTTTTATCTTTCTATTATATAGCTTGCATGGATAGATCGGTTAAGGACGCAATACAGTTGCCCAATTCATGTCCGATGCACGAGCATCAACCTTTTCTTGTGCAGAACCTCTGTTTGTGGTGGATCGAACGCGCTGCCCAGTAACCCGAACGTGAGGAAAATTCTTCCATTCTTGCCACGCAAGCCATCTCCACTAGCGTGTCCTTTCAGCAGCCGGGTGTGTCAAATGCATGATAATGCTTCTCTGAGTCCATGGTAGTTTGATAAATACTCGTAGTCATAGAGCAAGTATATTAGGTAAGAGTGGCAGTTCAGCATTTATTAAATCCCCAATGTGCATACACTTTCGCTTTTATTAAATGAACTCGAGATGGATATAATTGATAATTGTCACCAAATGTCAGATATGCACATTTTTGCAGTTTTGAAATTGCTATGGAATTGATTGATTATGATTGTAATGCAGAGGGAAATGATAATATTTTACAGATCGTCCGTGTCATGACAGCCTTGGAGAGGCAATGTTTGTTAAATTAGCAACTGTTATTGCTTTCATGCTGAACCTCGAGTATTTTCCTATGGTTTTTCCTTGAGCGTGATCATTTCACAAGCAACCTGCCACTGGCAGAGCAGAATCAGTTAATGAAAATGATTTCAACATCGCGGACATCGTGTATGTGATTATCATCATCAGGCGGCTCAACAAGCACGCGTGTGAACGCAACTCGTCGCCAAATGACAAGTAAGAACGACAGCAGGTCCATTATCAAAAGTCCTTTTATTTACATCAAATCGAGTTTATATACCGACACCAAGTAATTACAATTCAGCATGAAATGAAGCGATCTGGAAAAGTGCACGGGTATGAATAGCAAAGTTAATTGCACACGTAACATGGAAATCAAACATAACACTTTGAAAGGTGTGAATGGGTCCACGTCAAAATTCAGATTCAAGAAATGAAACATGATTTAATGAATCATAAAATCATGCAGGTGAAAATTGAATTAAAAAATTGAAATCCAGCCAAGAAAGCACGAATAATATCGCGACTTTTTCAGGAAGACTTCCATTTTAAAACGGATCATGAAATTCCCTTGATAATCAGCTTCATTTCCTCTTAGCTATGATGCTTATTAGCAAATAATAATTCCTTTTGATATCCAACTTGTTTCATACTACTTATACGGAGGAGCATTCTCGGTAATACATACATCTGCAAAATTTTGACTTTTTTAAAACTGCTCAGATAATTTTTTTAGACCACGGAAACGTAATCTCAGCAAAAACTTGAATCTTTTGATATAAAAATTTTCACTGTATAGGCCTACAGATGCTTTTTTGAGTCGACACTCTACCTATATATTCCTACCCTATGCTCGTAGCTTTATAGTAAATCGGCTACAGGAAAAAGTAACGTGAAGAATAAAACACGAACATGCTGCTGTATTCACTCTTTCTGCTGAAACCTAAAGCAGACGTTAATGAACATAATGATTAGTGTATGTTCATGCAGCAGATGATCTTTTTTATCCACAATGTACAAATGTACGCATTTACATTACCTATCGTAATTTTCCTTTTGGTTGGTCTGTCTTTTGCCATTCTTGATGTCTTTTTTCTGATGACTAATTTATTTAATTCTTTGAAGGCTTGAGACGAACAATTTCTTTAGTTCTCAACTCTTGATATGGAATATGAACTCAAATAAATTTACATAGAAGATTCTATTCTGGAAAATGAATTATTCAAGAATCGTTTCGGAAGCAATTGTTGCGGGGGCTGCTTGTAAAGCTATCAATTTAATTATTGATAGATTGCCTACGCACGACAATCAGATCTGCCGAACTGTGAATACAAACATCTGATATTCAAATGTTAAACTAGTTAATTCCCACGAAGTGCTGCTGTATCAGTCCGTTGAACATTATCTGTTATGATCAAATAAAATTTTATTTGGCAACTTGGACCGTTGGACTATGATAATCGTAAAATTGCAGTTCCGTGATTGACGGTGATTTAAACAGATTTCTCATACATGCGCATCCGTTGAACAGGACAAGAATACAACTTCAACTTACAAAGATAGCAGAATGACAGATCGCCTGGGCATGAAATAGATCTAGTTTTAAAATTTAGAGAAACAGGTCAATGCTACGGATCGGCTGACGATGCGAAAATATTTCGAAGTATTTATAAAAGAATACGCTGCTGAAATCGGGCAATATGAACAAATCTCACAGCTTTCCATGTTCTTGCTACCAGTAATACACACACACACAATGATAGTGTTACCGTACATTAGTGCAGCTCATATCCGTGATCTTAAGCGGTGACCAAAACGAAAACCATAAAGAAAGCCATACCAAGCATTCAAAAATATGATTTTCTGAAAAATGTCGAAGATGACAGTTTTCAAGCTTGGCGAACTTTTTCCTGTGTTCCAGGTTTTGACTCCAATTTGATGCTGAAGCTCAAAATCATGCTCAATTACTTGTAGAAGAAGTTTGATCAGGCAACCGATAGCTTGAGTGGAGTAAATTGGCAAACTTTCATTTGTACATTTTTTCAATTTATATGATGGTCAATATCATATAAGTAGTACAACTGATAAGCAGCATTTATATCACAATAGCGCTTGAAAACGGTAGGTTGGTGTGCTGCAACAAATTTTCTCTTTGACAGTTATTTGATATAAAGCTTAGACATATTGCAATAGAGCAAAGCACTACATTCGAAGTACGAAATTTTGATGGACTATACACTGTATATGTAATTAATCAACATTGCAATTTTGAATAGCAAAGTTACTATATCTGGAATTATGGAATTTCGTTCTGTATGCAAGTTACCCATTGAAATTCATCCAAGAGCTCCCTTGTACTAAGCTAATGTGGCATTCAAAGTTTGGTTAAATAACTAATATACAGAAAATGGTTACAGCTGCATGAAAGTTCAAATTTTGAGAATTTCCATATTTTGGAAAAATTTAAAATTCCTAAAAATAGCTTTAGATACCGCCAATTTCAAAATCGGAGGCTAATATTTCTGATTTGGTGTTTTCTATTGAACAGCAAACATACAGAAAACAAATGAAATTGAAGACGAATCCATTCGGTGAATCGTCGTGGAATGGCCCACAAAGCATGATGTATTTGCTTTTTTACATGTTATTTTTTTGCTTGTTTTTATATATGTTTGATATAAGCTTGCATAAAGTAAATGTTGTCTATGAAAGCTACTGGTATATCATATCTCATACATGAGTGTTTATTGACAACACGAAACCTCTACTTTGCTTCAAATACAAATAACATTTCACGGAAGGTTAGTACCGGTAATTATTGCATTACTTTCGACAGATTATGGCAACGCGACATCTTCACATATCCATGTTGATTAGGCAAGTAATACCCAATGCACATTAATCTCATTGCATCATAATCATGCGATAGTTGCAAACATGTTTTTGGAGCTATGTCTCCACTTCAGATAGTTTTAGACAGTATGCACTATCATAAAAAGTCAAGTAGAATGATTCTAACCTTGCCTCTTCATTACAGAGGCAAAATATTAGTGTCACAAAACTCGGCTAAACATGTATGTAACTAAGTTGACCTAAATACGATTAGACGACTTTAATAGCGTTGGATTTATGTCAAAACAGATCTATGTTAGACAGTAAAATAGTTCACAATCAATATATCAAAATACAGAAAGCAGAAACCTCTACCTTGATAAGTGTCGGGAACGTGAAACTTTGGTGTTTTACTTTTGTGAACGATCTTGGGCAATCAATTAAACACCATTAAATTAGACAAGGCATTCAATTAATTGCAATCATCAAAGGTCTGCAATCAATTATCTGCAATTAAACAGTCGCAGCAGTCAATTAATGGTAATTGCAGCTGGAAGCAATCAATTTGCTGCAATTTTTTGACTTCTTCATTCTATCAACTCTCGACAATTAAATTTATTGGGTTCAATTAATTGCCAATAATCGCAATGCAATTCGTTCTTGATAACCTTTTCTAAGCGTGCCACATTTTGCATAATGAAATGCAGCATTCATGCGGAAGTATATTCACACTTTCTGGAATTTACAGCGCTGATTTTTCTTGGCCACAGTGCAACTATATAAGGCTGCATTTGAATAAATCCAAATGACGCTTTTTATTATTTATGATGCCAGGGACGCCGGCAAGGGTGTTGCAAGTGTTGTAGGTGTTGCATGTGTGCCCTCTTCATGAATCACTGAAATATCCTTTAATAGACCTGCAGTTGAAGCGTGTTATGGTCAATTTGTCGTCCTAGAACTATAGTCATCATGGTGCACATAAATTTGCTTTTACATGTATTAGGAAATTTAAATATAGCTACGTTAGCCTACTTTTTGAAGTGATAACAAAGTTATTAACAAGCAAATCGTAGAATCATTTGATGTAGCGAGCAAATTATCTCGTCTTTTTAGCAACCTCACTTGCACAATCATTTTAAATGATGCACTGATGTGATGTTGCAAATTGATATTCATGAATGATTTTCGGAATGTGTTTGGCAAGACAAAATATTACAAGCTTTTGTTATTTTTTGACTACCTTAGTCTATTATTATAAAATCGAAATGATTTTACATGTGTACTCTTGTACGCCTATTTTTGAAAACCAATTTGTATTTTTCCAAATATTTCGCATTTTATCGTATACCAAGCTCCGAAGTGTGATGATAACAGTGAGGATCTTTGAAACATATTTTTGTATTGAACATATTTTGGAAGTTCCTTGATCTTTTTCAAACATAGTATTCATTGACCATGCTCCCTTAGAGCAACTGTATTTCTTCGTATAAGTACTTTTCTTATTTAATTTCTTTCTTATTCTAGGTACAAACGAGTTTCACTGAAAGCTGCCAAAATTTTTATCGTGGAAATGTAATCTACTCTGTTATTGACTTTCTTTTAGCGAAATAGCACGCTCCTGTATGAATGGAAGTGCCTATGTGCTCTATGGGCTCTATGGGAGACGTCTCACATAATGATATGCTAAGATCCTTGAAAGTTAAGGATTTGATTGTTTTGCAGATTTTTTTGTATGCAAACACGCAAACAATATCCATATTTATAAATTTATGTTGTTTTCCCTGATCCACAGAATTCATTCATGACATAGCTGTTTAAGATTTGCAAATGTTTAGAAGAAGTTTTAGTTAGACGCATGATATATCGGTATTTATTTTGTACTGGAAAAGCAATATGGCCTACATAGAAGTTCTCTTACATTATCCACTGGATATTTGCAAGTCATTTCCAAGGAGAAGGAAAAAGTGTTGCTTGACATTTATATTTCGTGCAGCAAATTTGCAGAATTTAACTTGTTATTTAATGTGCAAGACTTAGGCTAAAATTGACAATAAAGTTATTTTCGGTCATTTGATTTACGTGCTCCTGCATGTAGTCAAACATGCCGGTAATACATATAGTTGTTGTCCAATGAGCATGGAATAGTTATCAATATAAAGTAAACAGGTCATTGGGTGGGCCCTTACAAAACCTAGTAGGCTTAAAACTTGGAATATTGGGTACCGGTATAGGAGGTGTGATAGAATACCTCAAGTGCCCTCCTTCAAATCGATGCAACACCTGCCCTAAAGTCGTGCTACAATGATATGTTCTTGTGATATTTGTTTTTTGAGTTTATTATTGAAGTAAACTCTTCTATGCCCAATTCTCACGTCTATCTAGGAACTGTCAAAATCAACCGATAGCCGTAAAATCACATACGGTACATGAGTTAGTAAATGGTGATATTTTCTGACTGCAAACCCAACTTTCAGTTGGCGAAAAACTAACCATGTGAGTAGTTAATAATGTGAACGCAAAAAGTGAGGATTTAAACGAGGATGCGAACATGGCGTTCCAAACATGTAAATATGAACATTTGAATTGGAACCGCGTTCCAATCATGTGAATAGGAACCGCGTTCCGATTGGGATTTGAATTTGAGTTCATGTTTCGAGGTTCGGTACAATCAATTGTGTACTGGGGTTGTAACAGCCTGTTCCGATTTTGAATTAAAGTGAGTGAATTAGAACAGGGATGCGAACATTTATTTCGGAACTTGAATAGATAGTTGTTTGTTTTGAGACTGCTTGCTCAAATGCGACAATTGTGGCCATTGTGACTATGATGACAATTTTATTTATTTTCATAACTAGGTTAAGTTATAAATACGTGGAAGTTGCTTCATGGTTAACTTCCCAATTTCATGGATTGTTGCACGAGACCTTGGTTATTCGCTAAAGGCTATAGAAACTGTTACAAATCTAAATGAAAATATCAAAGCTGGCGATTTAGTTGAACGACTAATGGATCTGGATGAGCATACTATGAATGCTAATTTGGATCGTAGTTGGATAGAAGATTTCTCAATGCTACATTATAAAGACAGTGAAATTAGGAGGATGAAATTGGAACTTTCTGAAACGGAGATAAAAAAAGTGAAACCTTCAATTGATTTATCGAAATGTTCTATCGATGAAAGTGACTTCAGAAAGAAATTAGAAACAGAGACGTTTAAACTATTATGTGAACGGAACTGCATTAGGTGTTTTGAACGGGAAAAATCCCTTCTCTTGTTACCATGTTCTCATTTTGTCATGTGTTCTACATGCTATATGCCCTTGGAAACTACATTTTGTCCCCTTTGTGATGAAGAAATAATTTCAACAGTCACTGTATATCGTTCATAATGAGTCATCATGCGTGTCTGTGATTGGTTGCTATTGTGCAGCTTTTGTATATAAGGTTATCACACTTCTATTACAACCATATGTGTTGAGGATTGTAGACATTAATAAACATGCCATTTACCACGATCATTCCTGTTTCAATTATTCACAAAGACAATCTGTTTACTAGCAAGATTTTCTACTCTGCAAATGATGTTATTGGTTACAAAGCTGATCTCATAGATCTGATGGAGGATATTGTCACATTCTATCATTGTGAAGATGATATTGAACTTCAGAAACTCTTAATGAGGACATTGACCAATGCCCTTACGCGAGTACTACGATTTTGGCTCGATGAAGTGTTCAAGCCTCTGAGTTTGACGGAAGCTATTCCACAGAGTTCTCGTTGCTATTGTGAAATGAGAACACGGAAATTGAAGACTTGTTTGCATGATATAATCGTATTTAGCCACTATGACGAAAATGGTGGTAAATTCAAGGTGGACATGTTTACCGGACCCCCGTCGATGAGCGTCAATGTGGCAGTGCAAGATGACCGGGACATAATCAAGTTTAGAGCATACTATGCTAATCTTTTAAAAGTCTTCGCTTCAAAACCATGCTGTTCATGCTGTCCTCTATCAAAGGATTTAATGTGTAATATAGAACAGCTTATAACTGCAACGACTCAGACCTTGAGTGATGTTGATGACTACGACCTACCATCTGTTACCGTTTGACTTTGTTGCATGGAACTAGGCAAAAATGTATATTTTCATAAATGCTTTGCTTTTATCACAATAAAAATGACTGCAAAACGAAAGGCATCTTTTTCTCGGAAGAATGGTTCTTTTAGACCTTCAAGTCAGTTTAAGAAGGCGTTGCGAAAGTTAAACAGCATGCGAAACAATAAAGTTAAGTGCAAATTAATTCAAAACTCAAGTGATGATTTCATCCGTGATTTGGCTTTTGCAATACACAAATGCCTCCCAATATACAAGCCTTTATTGAGTACTGATTCTCTAAACAGCATTAGAAAATTTTCAAATCCAAGAAGCAGTGATATGAAAAGCCGGAACTTAGTTCAGCGTGGAGGTGGTGGGTTTTTGAATATGTTGAATGATATTGGAAACAGCATTTACAATGCACTCAACAGTCCACTAGGGAAAGTTGTAGCAGGTGCCGCAGTGTTGCTATAGACGACGAATCATGGATTGACACGTCATCATTGATTGATGACTCATGTGAATATGTATATAAGAGAGACGCGCTTGTACTCTTTAATCACTTTCAAGCTATCATTCATCGCTGACGGTTGAAAAGCTCCGAATAAGTACAACATTGAATTATGTCTCAAAAAATGTTTATAGTTAGAGAGGAGAGCGACTCATTTGAACGTGATGTCTTTAAATTCCGACCGACAAGGAAGGTTCAAGGCAATGGAAATACCTTTTACTTCCAAACGTTGAGCTATGGTGACGATGGTTTCTACCTTCAAGTTCCATTTTTCCACAGTAATGGTATGTCTTCATCTGGATATAGCAACATGAGACAAATGCGAGTGACCTTTCCGAAATGGCAGCAGATGATACTCAAAACCATCGACTCTTTGGCGAAGGAATGCGTTGTGTTACCCGAAAGTGCTCCTACACATTGGAGGAAGGCGTTAGAGGAAGGAAGTGGCTATAAGGATTTACCCGAGTTCGATACGCTATTCTTGAAATTGTCCGATCACTTTCAAGCATTCGATCTACTTGGAAATACAATGGAGTGTGATGATCTGAAGCGCGGACGATACATGGGTTTAATACACGTCAACGGACTATACATTGGTGCTCACGGCTGAACCGGAAAAGTGGCATCGTTACAAATGAAAGTTCTACAGTTGGTTTATGAGCCAATGCCGATTGATAAGTGTCTAATCACCATCGATAAACCTACTTCAAAAGATGGGAAGGATGTTGAAGAAAGCAAAAAGCGGGGACGGAAATCCAAGGAAGGGAGTGTTAAGTTGAAATTGAAACGCCAAGATGCTCAAATTGACGCGAGAAGTTATTTTAATGCTGACATTGATGAGGAAACACAAATGCTGTGAATGTGAAATGAAAGTTTCTAAATGTAAATAAAGTTGTTATGGAACATGACTTGTTTTATTCTAAGCAAACTGGTGGGTGTTGGTCTTTAAAGCTTTTGAAATTTCAGGATGACAGATTTTCGCCTATTCACTGATCGCACAATGTGTGTGGCCGGACCAAGTCCGTCCGGTAAAACTACTTTTGTAACTCAATTACTACAATTTAGAAATGAGATGTTTAATAAAGAAATTAAAAGAGTTAAATGGTGTTATGGCATATTTCAACCACAACTACATTCTGCACTTCGCCAGAAAGGTTATGATGTGAAGCAAGGGTTACCGACAACTGAAGACATCAAAGCAGGTGACTTAATTGTGCTAGATGATCTATTGCGTGAAAGCAAATCATCGAAGGTTGTAACTGAAATGTTTATTCAGACAGCACATCATAGGGAAGCCTTCATAATCTATATCACCCAAAACATTTTTGATGGAGGGAAAGAGCAAAGAACTAGGAGTTTGAATACACATTATTTGGCAATATTTAAAAATCCAAGAGACAGCAGTCAGATACATCATCTCAGTAGACAGACATTACCTCAACAACCTAAAGTTCTTTCAAAAATATATGAAGATGTAACTAAGAAACCACATGGCTATCTATTTATTGATCTAACCCAGGAATGTCCGGAACGACTTCGATTTCGAACTAATATCATACCTAATTCCGTTGAACCAATGACAGTTTTCTCGGTTCACAGCTAGTTTTAAGCAATGTACTTTGTTGCCTTATTATTATTACAAACATGTCGTATTCAAAGATGGTAGTCATTCCTCAAGAGGAGTATATACAATTGACTACATTACAAAGTGCACAAGAAGTCAAAAATATAGATCAACCTATTACGAATCAACTTAAGGAACTAACACAAAAGGATATGGAAATTCAGAAGATTAAGGATCCCTATCGACGAATGCAGTTAGCAGCTGAAAACATTGATGAGAGGCGACAGATTCGTGATAAGTTGCGACGATTTATAACCTTGTCAACACCTCGACCATATCGTGTGCGCGCTGAGCGATTATTTGACTTCATTGATCCACATGTGAAGTTCAATGAGAGAGGGGAGATAATAGATGAAACAACTGGTGATGTTATTAGAAATAGTCACATAGATGACCTTCTGCAATATGCTGTCAGAGATGTAAGGCGAAAACTAGGTGCACCACAAGGGTGGTCATATTTTCAGAAAATTTTATCTGATCAAAATGTACCACACAATATTATTGGAGGACCGACTGTGAATGAGTTGGACAAGGGTCACTTACAAGATGAAACAAAAAGTAAAACACCCACGATGGCGGTCAAGCGAGAGCTTCATGATCCCGATGATCTTCAACCAAAAAGAGCTACTAGGCGCTCAATGCGTGTTGGAAAGGATTATAGTAAATATTAAGCAAATATAAATTAAGCTTTGCTTCTCTCATATCATGTCGCTACAAAAGTTTTGCTGCTGTTTGAAATCTGCGCTCGAAGGTAAAGGAGAAGAGGGCATAGAGGTTGATATCAATTGTGTTAGCAGTTGCTGTGGGAGTAATACGCGTGCAAATCAGAACAAAGACGATGAGTACAGCAGTGAAACTCAGAAAGATTTATTACGACTTAAATCACCCCGCAAGTTTCAGTCGTCCGGAGGTTCTAGCTCGTGCAGCAGGTGTGGGAATAGAGAAAGTCAAGAAGTGGTTAAGGAGTCAACCGACTTACACTCTTCACAAAAATGCGAGAAAGCGGTTTCCAACGAGAAAATATGTTGTTAACAATATAGATAGTCAATGGCAAGCGGACTTGGCTGACATGCAACAGATATCACAGTACAATGATGGCTATAAATACATCTTAACCGTAATAGATATTTTATCTCGCTATGCTTGGGCACGTGCGCTGAAATCTAAACGAGGACCAGAAGTTGAAGCGGCTTTTCAGAGCATTTTCGATGAGGGGCGTGTTCCGCAAAGAATACAGACCGATCAAGGGAAGGAATTCGAAAACTCTCATGTTCGAAGTCTCCTTAAAAGTCATAATGTGGAATTGTTTAGTGTCAAAAGTGCTTATAAAGCTGCCATGGTTGAGAGGTTCAATCGCACACTGAAGACAAAAATATGGCGCTATTTCACTGCAAAAAATACACATGTTTGGATAGGTGAGCTGCAGAAATTTGTTAAGAATTACAATGAAAGCTACCATCGAATCATTAAGATGAAACCTGTTGATGTTACCCCAGATAATGCGATGGATGTATGGCTTCGATTGTATGATAAGAAAGCGAAAAACATTTCCAATGAAAAGAAAATTAATGTTGGTGATAGAGTTCGGATTTCAAAGGTTAAGTCTACATTTGAGAAGGGGTATCTACCTAATTGGACTGAAGAAGAGTTTTTTGTAGATGAAGTAAATACAAAATTTAGACCCACCATGTATAAATTAATAGATTACCATGGCAATCCAATTGAAGGAAAATTTTACTCTTATGAATTGCAAGTAGTAGACAGAAGTGAAGAGGTGTATATGATTGACAAAATAATTAGGAGGAAAGGTCATGGCAATCAAAGGAAATATCTAGTTAAATGGAAAGGATATCCTGATTCATTCAATAGCTGGATAACGCACCAGGATCTACAAAATGTGGAGGTGGGAGACACTCGTAACTTTTAAGCTAATATAGCATGTGACTTCTTACATATATGAGGTCAACATGTCTACTAACTTCAACATCATTCTTCCAAGCAATAGCAACCCCAAGATATTCCCAAGTAACAAACCATCTCTATACTCTGTTGAATTCGCTAATCCAATTACTCTGCATGGACCCCATGAAGTTGCTCTAACTGAAATTACTTATTACAACGATATCAGTTTGCTAAAAAACAATTATTTTGAATTACATAAAGAAGTACGAGAGAAGGATGATTGTTTTCGCATATTTCACAATAGTCTACATGGTACATGGGCTTTTCATCATCTAACTTTACATCCTTTTTCAACATCTTTACCATCTGTCCAAAACATGATTAAAATTCAAAAGGCATTTGCAACGTCAACTTTTGATTCTAAGGTTCCCACAATGAGCTTGCAAGATACAGAAAAGGAAATCGGTAGAATGTTTGAACGAATAAATGATCTCTTCAAGCTGACTTTGAATAAATTCTACAAACCAGTCATAAAGGGGTCAACAAAATTGATGAAGGAAGGGAAGCATGTTCTTCTTGTATTAGGTAAGGATTTGAGTCATACTTTTGGATATTCCAGAACAACTTTCTCATCAAGGTATTGGTACAATGGACGTGGGTGGAATTCGGAGAGGAAAGTCACTGATTTTCAATGTAGAATTGTGCCATTGTATGCATTACAAAAAAGGAGCATCCGAGTAAAAAATAAATTTGAGGTCATTAGAAGTGTTGAAGACTTTGCAAGAAAGTTTCAAGGATCAGTGCCAGAAACGTTAATGACTTGTGAATATAAGAAAGAGAAAGTAACTTTATTTACTGTTGAAACGGAGGCAGAATTTATTGTTTTTACTAAAAAGACACCATTGGAAAAGTCTGAGTCCGCTGTTATTGAATTCGGATCTGAAATGATTGGGATGTTTAAGGGCCTTGAAAGCGCACCTTGGTTGACAGAGTTAAATGATACATTCAAGGTTCAATTGTCCTCTTCTAAACTCAAAGCATCAACAAATGCTTCATGGGATATCCACGTATACAGCGAAGACATATTGGGTGATGATTTGTCTACTTCCAGTGAACTTGTAAAAAGAGTTAATTTGAACATTGAAAGCTTGAAAACGCCATCTGAATTGTGTACAAAGTTAAATGAGTTTGGTGTAGATTACCTTGATGCAGATGAATATCACTTTTCTTATGATCCACATAAGAAACGCATGATTCTAAAGGTAGGGAAGAACTCTCTTATCAAGCTGGATAGCGTGTTAACGTCCACATTGGGATTCTCAAAATCAACTATTTATGAAGGCACATCAATAGGCGATACAGCCCCATCACTAGAGCGTGATATAAGTAACTTATACGTCTATTGTAACATTATTGAATATACAAGGGTTGGCGACATTGAGGCCCCACTTCTGCGCACATTTCCTCTCTCATCCGTAAGGAAGCAACTAATCAATCGAGAATTTATTAACACGATGTATGTACCAATGAGCAGAAATGTCATCAATAGAATTGACATATCAATTCATGATGACACAGGTGAAGTAGTACCATTCTGTGGTGGTGTTACTGTTTTAACACTACACATCAGGACACGAGATTAAGGCTTTACGCTATTGTGGGATCTATAATTATCTACAGGACATAATGTCAGGCATTTACAGTGGTCCATCCTATCAGAGCGGCTATCCCGTGTTTGCTGGAGGTAGACGACAAGTTGGAGGAGGCATATTCGGTGCACTAAGACGTATGGTTCTCCCAACACTCAAAAAGTATGGTGTACCATTCATGAAGCGGGTTGGAAACAGAGCTTTAGACTTTGGTGCAAATGTTGCAGCTGATGCACTTCAAGGGGAGAATATCGGTGAATCCATGAAATTGCGTGCACAGCAATCTGCCATAGACGCATTAGATGATTTAACAAAGACGAGGCGTACAGTTCGGAAGAAACGTAGGAAGTCAAGACAAGTTGGATCAGGCCGAGTTACTAAGCAAAGGCGTAGGAGAAGTAAAAAGCCCACCAGAGCAGCACGTTCTAAATCAAGACGTCGTGTGAAAGCAAGAAAGCGCAAACGAAATTCCACAGCGACTGGAAACAAGTCAAAACGAAGGAAGACAACATATTTGTAAAGCTAATACGATGCAGAGTATCAATTCGGCTTTGTGTTTCTTTGATTCACCGCCTCATCAAACTGACATTATTTCCTCAACTATTGTTGATATAGTCCCCACAACAAATATCGATGGTAACCAACAGCCTATTCAGTTTGATATACCTGCTAATCCTCAAGATTATATTGACTGTCAATCCATTGATTTAGAATTGTGTATACAAATTAAGAAGACTGATGGTACCAATATTGATTCAACTAAGGATAAAGTGGGATTGACAAATCTTCCTATTGCCAGTCTATTCTCAGATGTGTATTTAATATTGAATGACAAACAGATTGAAGGAGGGGATCGAGCATATCCCTATGGAGCATACATAAATACAATGACGCAATTTCAGAAGCAAGCTAAACAGTCACACTTGCAAGTTGCCGGCTGGTATGATGATCAGCAAGGGAAATTTGATGAGGTTTCAAATGGAGGTTTAAAAAAACGAATGGAATTGACAGCAGATTCAAAGGAATTATACTTGAAAGGACCTGTCTATCTTGATTTCCTTCGTCAATCTAGATATCTACTATCACAGGTTAAAATGCAAATAAAATTTATTCGTGCAAATCCTGAGTTCGCGTTAATGGCTTTTGGAGCTACAAACTATCAAATCAACATAAGTAGTGCCATACTCAATGTAAGGAGAGTAACAATGAACCCGTCAGTCATCAACGAGCATGCGACAGGATTGAGGAAAAGCAATGCAATATATCCAGTTAATCACAGTGTGTTAACAAACTTCACAATTGGTGCGGGATCATCCTCTCATGCCTACCCAAATCTTTTTCCCACTGCGATGCCGAAGGCGGTGTATATCACATTTGTGGAAAATGAGTCATTTATTGGTGCTTTTGAAAAGAATCCATTTAATTTCCAACACTTTAACGTTAGTAAACTAGCACTCTATCAGGATGGAAAATTTGTTGCTTGCAAAGCTTATGAGCCTAATTTTAAAGAGGGCAAATTTGCACGTGAATATGGTTCTACTTTCACTGCACTGAGCATGTTTAACACAGATGATTCAAATGGAATTACAATGGATATGTATAAAAATGGTTACTTCTTCATTATATACAATCTCACAGCAGATGCAGATCTAGGCGGTGAAAGCGTAGGAGTTACAAAGCCTGGTAATCTACGACTAGAGGTGTCATTTGAGTCACCTTTGAAGAAAACAATTACTTGCCTCATTTATGCTATCTATGATAGCAAAGTTGAAATAACGAGAATGCGAGACGTAACTGTCAGCTATCAGAGATGAGTAACCTAAGCAACACTGAAATCTTGAGGAAAATGGGAAATGCTCATCCCTACTCCAAGTCAATATTTCTTGATGTCTTTTCTAGAGATAATTTACCTAATTCAATTCCTTTCTATCCTTGTTCGCTTATCATCAATACGGACAGCAACAATCTTCCTGGTAAACATTGGGTTGCAGTGTACATCAATCGCTATAAAGTGGCTGAATATTTTGACTCTCTTAATCTACCTCGCTTACATGACATTGCACTATGGATGAATAGGTTCTCCTGGACGATTAAGAAAGTTACATCGTTTCCACTCCAAAGCAATGTATCTCTCATGTGCGGCGGTTATGTGCTATATTTCATCAACGAGAGACCATTGAAAAATAACTGTAAAAGTGTTTTACAACTTTTTTCGAAAGACTGCTATAAAAATGATGTAATTCTTACAAAGTATATTGAAACTGTTTTGTAATAAAGTTTTATTTTATATGTAAATATCCTTGTTTTATGTTCCAAATCGTTGGGTTTAGAGGGAAAGCAAAACATGTTTACATTTCAATATGTATTTACAAATATACAGTTCTTTTCTAAATATTTACATAGCTACAATGTAGATTTCACAAATATTTTTCTCAAATCACATAGGATGGGAGGAACATCATTTATGTCTTTAATGCCGGTTATCACAATCTTTCCATTATGGAATACATGAACATGATATGGGTGCCAGTTAGTCATCTGTGCTGCTGGAAATAGTTCCACTTCATAAGTGAGATTATTTGATGATGTGACTTTACGAAAGTCATAATGATAGTTCAATTCACATAACACAGTCATTGTCTTCACTTCCCATTCAGATAATGAGTCACTAAGTAAATTTTCCAACGTAGAATGTAGATATGGTAGATCACCATCAGTGAAGCCACCAACACACTGGATTGTTCCATTTGGAAAGAATAGGATAGTCACATATTTATCCTTCCTCTGTATCCTCCATGTTAACATTGAGGGTCTTCCCAGATGTAGATTCGTTGTCGGCTTCATCTTGTGTTTTATTAATAACCATTGCTTTCGATTGGGAATGTTCCGCTCGATTTCTTGAAGATTGAGTTTTGAGTTTACTTTTGTAGTTAACATGCGATTCACGACTTCCATCCGCTTGATGTCCTCCATCCTTAATAAATGAAATCATATGTGGTAGTATCTCTTTTGTAAAGTTTCTCCATGTGACGTCACTGAAACGGAAAAATCGATAGTCAATATCTTCTCTCTTTGGTGAACAGACGTATAGCTTGACGGTAGAGTCACACTTTATCCATACCTTTTGATCGAGGGGAATCTTCATCCGTGTCTTATGGTTGTCAATCAGATCAGCGAAGTCTTTCAGTGAAGATAATGCGTCAAGGCTAATGCAAACGCCACGATGTCTTCCACCACTATTTGCTATTGAGTGACGAAAGACTACTTTCTTAGAATTTGTTATGTGAACGCTTTGTAAGTCGTTTAGTTTCCATGTTCTAGTGTAATGAGGCATGTTTTCAAATATAAACCTAATTCATCTGTTTGCATAAAGTTTGCTATTTCACATCTCAACATATCGGAATGATGTTGAGTGCTATGTCTTAAATTCATAATAAGACTACCTATATTTTAGTAATAATTTCTACACATCGGAAAAATGTAGAAATTTCATTTTGTGTTTAGACTACCTATATATTAGTAAGCATAACTAAGCAGGAAGATGTGACGATTGGTTAGTTTACTTGTAAATTACCTTGTTGAATCTATTTAGACTTATTCTACATCACCTATAGCAGGAAGGATTCTCCTTCTTTTTGAAGGTGGGGGAAGTCCCAAGCTATAGTGTCCATATGGTAGTGACAAATTTTTATTTAACCAACAGCGCTTATCCTCCCAGAGTGAAAGTCCTCGCTTCCTGAATGATTTTGTAGTAACTAAGTGGTTTTTCGAGTTAATTACTGTCATTTCTTCACTTGTATCCATTTCACTGTAGTACACGGTCCTATAATCATTATGTTGTAGTTTTTTAACTGCAGCTCTCTGCACTCCTTTTGCACGTTTGATGCTGTGACAAGATGAATCTAGATATTTCATTGAATACATTTTCGGTTTTAATAAGATCATTTCCTCAAGCAACTTTCCCGCACACTCATCCTTAAAACAGCCCAACCTAGCTCTGTTTGTAGTTGAGTATAGTCGGTGATGTACATCATAGTTTGAAGAGTCAAATTTTTCACCAAAGTATAGAAGTATGTCCTCCAGACGGACAGAAGGTGAGGTGTATAAACATAGGAAAAAACTGTCAGTGTCACCGCCACAAAGTCGCGTTCTATTTATCAGTGGACATCTTTTTAAATCATTGTAAAATAGTTGATACATTTCCAACTTGCTATAATCAAGAACTGCTTGACCAACATAAATTAATTTATTCAACATTATTGAAGGCTTGTACATTTCCATGCCAACTAGATCTTCATCGAAGATCTTATGCTGAACATAGAGTGGATGATTTGATAATTTTTGGCATTGCTCAACACTATTAACTAATTTGAATTTTCTCCTTCGTCTTACATTTTCCATTGTCTTGCCATATAAAGAGTTATTCTTCAACTTGTAAAATGACTTTTCAAAATCAGTTCTTGACTGAGCTCTCTTTTGGGAATTCATGTCGATGAACGTTCTTAACCAGGGCTTTTGAGTGAACTTTACACCGCTATGAACTTTTTTAACTTTCATACCCATAAATAAATAAAATTTTAATATTGAATAGTGTACAACATAATTTTCCCTATCAAATTGGTGTAGCAATAGTTTCTTAGTTGAAGAAAAGTTAGTATTTGGTCTTACTTTTTTATACAAGTCTTTCATATAACTTGAAAACATTTTTTGTTCTATCATCTGCATTTCTGGTGCCAATGGAAAATCGGCAGTGTCATCATGTATGCTTGCAGGATATTCCAAATCTAAATCAAAAATATATCCGATTTCACTATCATCATCTATGGCTTGAATATTAACTTCGTTTGAAAAGTAGCCTATTTCATCTTCATTCAACCATTTGAAATTTGAATGTGGTAGACTCTTGCTGAGTGACGAGCCGTAAAGGTTGTTGACATCTATGTAGGATAAGTGACGGCTTTCATTTGTATTATTTTGTAATTCCGTAATGCGTGCACGCGCTCGGTGAATATTTGTAAATGTCATACCTCCCCTTATTCCTCTTTCAAATAGATTGTACATGTTTTCATCTTGTATGTAGTGTGGAGGATCAGATGAAGCAAAACTCAAAGCTGAAGTAAAACTAAGGTGTGGAAGGCTGACAAAATGCACAGGATCCACCTCATCTTCATTTTGACTCAATGATCTAAAGACTTCAAAAATATCTGCCAGCAATAACACATCTAATTTGAGATATGCAAGCATGTAATCACCAAAATTGGAGCAACTGAAAGCGATCCACGCATTACAAGCGTGTTCATATTCTTTGTCTGAGCAATGCTCTCGTGTGAGATCATTATAGAATTCACATTGTGGTGGTAGACTATTTTCCAACAATGTATTTAGACTTTTGAAATAAGAGTAGGGAAACACTCCCTTTTGATATAGGATGTCATCATTAATCAGTGGAAATTCGTTTCTTAATTTTTCTACATGCTTATACACTTGTAATCCTTTTGCTAATTCACTTAGTGATGCACTTAAAAATTGAAAAGAATCCAAGAACTTTAATTTAAAATATATTGTTTTTCCGTTGTACTCGTTCACAGGTACACTAGCGGATAAAGTTATGTATTTTTCAGCTGTGGCTGCTACCACTTCTAATTTCCATGGTTTCTTCTTTCCAATTGCTTTGTAGCAAACGATGTGACTGTCATAATTCTTGAAGTTGTGGAAAAATATGGGCAGTTCCCGCCTATTCAGTTTCAATCGAAGGTTGCATTTGCTACATAATGTTTGTCTATATTTTCCTGTTATATGATCATGATCTCTCACTTTGATACAATCATCACTGAACTTAGATTTACATTTACTGCAACTCTGTGCGCTTTTGTGTTTTTCTTCTTCATCATGGGATAGAGACATCGGTTGTCTACTTATTGCACGCTGATTGTCATACAAATTTTGTGCTACATTTTCTAGGTGATTTAAGAAGTTCATAATACAATTTTCTCCTTTAAAGACATAATATTCGTTATCAAATTTTGATTGGAGAGCGTTGTGCCAAACATGATAAACTCCAACTGCTGCAGGTTTATGCACTTTATTATCGATGTAGCACTCTATATCTGCATAAATTACTAAAGGTGGACTTAGATGATATTCCATGCTACTTGTACTTACCTCTAGTTGTTTAGGCATTTTTTCTATTTGCGCTTTTCCTCGAACACAAAATTGATAATGTCGGTCTAGAGTTGTCTTATATGTAAACGATTGGGTGCATCGATCACAGTAATGTTTAAATCTTTTATTAATTTTCCTATATAGTCTCGATATCTTTCTGATTCCACAATAATGTGCGCGTTCATTGTTAACAATTAACAGTATATTGACAGTTCGTTTACCAATAAAGTTGCTACTATAACGAACACCTTTGAGTCCTTTTTCATAAAAGTGAATGTTAATTTTGATGTCATTATTTTTCTCAAACCTAGAAATATCTTTTATTGATACTGGTGTGGCAATGCCATCCATATTCAGATCAGATGTCCACTTGCTATATGATTTCATCTCATTTCTCGAGTGAAGTACTTCATCATAATGTAGTATTGATAAAACTGAATACTTGAAGCAGTCATTTGCATTTGAGTGTACATTGATTACAGCCTTAGAATCTTTCAAGCTCTTTGGTAGAGTAAATGTTTGTCCACCGGATAGTAGTGGACTGGTAATAACATTGAATTCAATATTAAGTATTTCATCTATAACCCAGTTGCTACCCTTATTTGCAAATGCTTCAATATGGCTTGAAAGACTATTCAAATTATCTTGGAACCAGGTATCATAGTCATAAATATAGTTTGTAGATGATGATGTAAAGTGTGCGAGAAACGTTTCATCTTCTTGAGGATTTGATCGCACATAACGAATTTGTGCAATTAGACGGCCACGTAGTTGAAATTGTTCTAGAAGGTTTGACACTAAGTCCCCTAATATAGGTCGCATACTCAATAAAAAAGAATTAATGTCGATTGTATGTGTTGATGGTGTGATGTCATATACACGAGCGTGACCATTAAGTGCGCTTTCACTGAGATTTAGAGTTCCATGATTATTATGAATATTCATCTCACTTTTTGTATTATGTACATTCATATGCTGACGAAATTTGCTAACAGAATTATAATTTTTGCCACAACGGGAGCAACATTGCATAAAGGTATTATTTGAAGCGCTGGTTGACGTATGTCTAGACGTTGGTTCAACAATACTAGATCTGGATATGTGATTATTTTGTGATTCTACTTGATTAACAACTGACATATTTTGAGAATTTGAACTTAAATTGCAAACTAGATTGTGTCGCTTTAGATTATCCTTCCTATTCGTTTGATATGGACACTTGCTACACTTATATGTTATCCCCAACTTACAAAATTTTTCATGACGTTGCAAATTGCCATAAAGAGTAAAAGATTTTCCACACTTGGAACAGACAACCATTCTTAATAGTAAATGATAAGGATTATAATTTTTGATAGTCCTTATATATTTTCATCATTCTATGACGTCAGAGCTATTACCACCCAATAGAATTTGTTCCGATCTCTTCACTTTTGAGATAGATGTAGTATTACCGATCGATGATATAAAGGAAAAAATTCAGGATTTACAACAATTTTCATTTTCCAAAAGAAAAAAGTAAAGTACATTACATTTTTATGCATTTTACAATGCCACTGTGGCACATCTTGATGTGCTGACACTGTGCAGAGCAAGCACCCCTGTCTTCCATGTGAGTCAGCCTCACCTTTTCAATGTTTGAATTTGCATACTCAATATGCATTAAAGTCTCTTTTTCAAAAGGCTTGTTGCCTCTTGAAAGGAGTGATGCCATATGCAAGTTTGACTGCGTTAGATTTCGCACAGATTGAATTAGATCACGATTTTCAGTCCTTAACTTCGCTTCCCTTTCCTCAGCGAGTCGCAGTCGCTCCTCACAGCGCCTCAACTCACTATTGTCATTGGATTCATCTAGATCAACATTGTACTCCTTGGTTCGCAGCATGATGGAAGCAGGAGCGTGGACAGTAGTGTTGGAGATCGTAGGGGGAGCAGGATCATGGGAAGTCGTAGGTGATGGTGTAGTAGGAGGAGTAGGATCGTGGGAAGTCGTAGGAGCAGTCCCCGGGGTAGGTGGTTGTGTTGTGGGCGGTGGTGATGCACCCCTATACTCCAGTATAGGAGTGAAGGGGAAGCGGACGCTGCAGGTTGGAGACGATCGAATGTTGGAGAAGGATTCTTCCTCCTGTGATGCGTAGACCGCTGCATCCTGTAATGAGAATAGAAAATATTTGTATTATCCATGCATCATTATATGGGAAAGAAGTTAATAATGTTTGTAGAATTAACAATATAATAATATTTAAATAATGTAAACATGTTTTCTAGTGTTTGAAAGCTATCTTACCTTAGGAGTCATGACGATCTCATGATCAGATCCATCTTCCACCGCAACGTTGTATGAACTATTCTAAAATCAAAATTTAACTGTTACAATCTTTTACATTTCAATTATCTGCTTTCATATTCATTCCTTATATTGTACTTACCTTAGCAATTCTACCATCATCACTGTCATCATCAGAAGAAGTTGGCGATGATGTCGCTGACGAAGAGGACTCATCCGAAGAGGACTCATCTGATGAGGACTCGCGGATGGTGTAGGGCTTTTCCTCATTGTCCTCCATGGACGTTGAGGTAGGTGGCGTTGAGAGGACACTGCGATCTCGAGTCTTTTTCAGTGATAAAGATCGAATTGCCTGCAATAGGAATAAAGACAAAATGATTAGAGAGTGATTATTAAGACATGATAGATTTGTGTGAGTGTAGACTGCAACAATCATACTTACAGGTCTCTGACATCCATTATTTTCCACCGTTCTCAACTTGGGAATAGGGGGCAGACTTTGGAACAGCTGAAAAGTTAACAATGTTTTAAAATTTCTAGTTATATACGTATAGACCTTGTAAATAATACTTACGGGATGTGGATTTACTTTTTTCTCCACCATAGTCAATTTCGGAACAGGTGGCAGACTGTTGAAATGCTGAAAGAAAGAGTTTGGTAGTAAAACATATTTAAAATCATAAACATTTTGACTGTAAAATACTTACATCTCTTGCTGTAGGCAATTTCTTTAAAAGTACCTTGGCACTCTTCGTTGGAGGTTCTGAACTCTGAAATGTTAAAAAATATGTTTACTACATGCATACTTGCACTAGAATCGTAGGTGACATTCATCATTGTTTCATTTAAAAACCTAATTTAAAATAAGCATTTAACAGTACTCACTTCATAATCAGATAGTGACGTGTCACTATCAATGAATTTTCTCGACTTTACTCTGATGGATCGCGCCTTTTTTGGAGGTTTAGAAGTTTTCGCGACCTCATCACATTGGCTCAAAACCCCTGTCGCCGGCCTGTCCTCCTTGGCAAACAATCTTTCCAACTTCCGCTTCTCTGCGGTCGAGGTCAGATTGATACCTTTGCGTCCATTACCAAGTGCGCAGGTAGTATGGGCTTGAATAAACGCCTTATCTTCCTCACTGTTCGCCTTCTCAGTGCTCTTTAGATATGCCTTACATGTAAGGCAATACAGGTATGTACCATCCTCCTTAAAAGAGCAATCCTTATGACTGCTTTTGCTAGCGTGGCGAACCGGCAAATTGCAAGTACTGCAATAATGAAAAATAAGTCTCTGTCGGGAAATGCTTGACGTTCGAACCATTTCTACAAAGGAAATAATCGTTTGTTATATTCTCATCTCTCTGTAGATTAGAACTCATTTATGAATCTATTTTCCAAACTTAAAAAAGTAATATTAAAAAGTTTAATAATCTCAATTAGAAAAATATTAAGATGAAACAGAAACCGAGATTCGAACCGTTAAATCAATTTTTAAGAGGTGTTTTTGATATAGAAACATCAAGTTTGGAATCAGCTGAGTAAATGTTATTTAATATCGAAAAAAAACATTGAAACGAAACTGACTTTTCGAAAAAACGAAAGTGTAGAGATTGATTAAAACTATTTTAATTAGAAGAACAGCTGATTGAAAATGAAATTAATGTGTAAGTGTTTTACTATTTAGAAACGAAATCTTGCGATTTTTATTTAAATTCAAACACTACATCAATCAAGATCGCTTGATTCATGTGTATTTCATATGCTATAATAAAAAACGAAGTAAAGATTTGTGATTAATAATATAACATTGTGTTGTTTCCTATCCTCAAAGCCAACCATGTATTTTAAACTATTTGGTTATAAGAAGTTAGTAATGTACCTATTTCCCAAACTTAGAAAGTAGTAAATACTAAATGATGAAACTCACTTCAGAAATATAATTGTAAATCGACGAAACGGAGAAGCGGAGAACGAGGTCTTGTATGCACACCAAATAATTCAAAACTGAGTGAAGAACGGAGCTCTACAAGTTCTTTATATATAAATTCAACAAAGGAACCATGAACAAAGACTTGATGACATCATGTCATCAATTTAGTACAGCAAAACAAACTTGACAATTTTAAACAAAATAATAATCAGCTGGCTCATTTTAACCATTAGAATGGAATGGCAATCAAATGCTATGAATATGACTCTTATAAATAATATAAAATCTACTATATGTATCTATTATGAACACAAGCAAGTTAATTCAAATGAATTCAGAGAGTTTGAACATTATTACATACAAATTAATTATTCAATTTGTAAATATATACATGGTAACATGTTTGAAGTCAATATTTTAAGATATTTGAATTGCATATCAATTTCTAAAGTTAAATTTCGCGCCAAAATATTGGCTTAAAACTCTTGGAGGATATATTAAAATCTGGAATATCTAAATTTTAAATTTCGCGCCAAATTTCGAAATTTTAAATTTCGCGCCAAATTTCGAAATTTTAAATTCGCGCCAAAATTCAAATAATAGGTTAGGGTTAAGGTTAGGGTTGGGGTTAGGGTTAAGGTTAGGGTTAGGGTTAGGTTAGGATTAGGGTTAGGTTTTAGTTATGCAAAAAAAGAATAGCTATGGCACCCGGAGCCCATGGGTAAATAAATTTTCGAGTGCTCGAAGCGCACGAGAAAATTCATTTACCCTATAATCCAAAAAATTTCGAGGGCGCGAAGCGCCCGAGAAATTTTGAGGCCCCCCCGCCGTGTATGACGTGTATGAAGTGTATGAAGGTCAAAGGTCAAAGGTCAAGGTCAAGTTCATGTGGAAGTTTATGCATTATGGTCATTTCGAGTGATCAAACTTTAACTTTGAAAATTTCAAAAACTTGAAAACTTAGTTATTTTTGAGAAAAACTTAGAATTTTTCCAGTTGCATACACTTGCATACAACAAGGATTTTTTCATTGAATAGGTACATATGTTATATCATTCGAAAGCTCTTTTCATTCTGATTCCAATGATGTATTGTATGCAATATGTATGACACCATCCGAAGCAACTATAGCCCTTTGAAAGATAGGTAGAATTTAGTTGAGAAACTTAAAAATTGAAATCATAATTTTTTCTTCCTGCATACACTTGCATACAACAGGGATTTCTTCATCGAATGGGTACATACCTTATATCATTAGAAAGGTCTTTTCATTCTCTAGCTAATGATGTATTGTATGCAATATGTATGATATCATCCTAAGGTGAAAAAAGCATTCAAAAACACTGTAAATCTATTCAAACTTTCATCCAATTTGACTATCATTTGAATTACACATTAATATTCATTTCAAATTTGTTCTAGTATGTTCGGTGCTGTTTCAAAGTCTCAAACAAGTGATTTGAAATATATATCTTCGAAATATTAAACTTAGAAATACTTATAGGTAGCTATTTCAGAGATGAATATATCTATCCCCAGTTCCCATTCAAATCCTATCAGAAATTCGATTTGTGAAATTATAAAAACAAGATTGTTCATTTATGTAAGTGTTATTAAAGATAAAAAATTACATATTGTCAATATTGGGGAAAGGAATCAGTCTCTTCAGGTCAACTCGAACACACACTCTTGTCTTTTTGGGGGCACCAGGGCAGCGGCGAGGCGTGGCTGGATCCATTATGCTGAACTCCAGCGCAGTTGTTAAGTTCTTTTCTTCAGGCTCTAATCGCACACATATCCGCTTCATGTTTGTTTTTCGTGGAGCATTTCGAACCTGACTTCCACTACGTGTCTTGACTGTTATAACAGCTTCCACCGGTGTTTCGATGACACTCCTCTGTAGTACCAAACTTTCATCTTCTGATGATATTGGATCAGGAGTTACAGGTCCTCTTACGAACACTCTGGGTTCGCATGGCGATTCCGTCCTTTCAACAGGAGAAGTGGGAGGTGCTGTGATACGTTCCATTTTCAATGTGATTAGAATAATATAGATAAGATAGCTGATAATATGGTACTTGAGGATTAGAACCTTTGATGAGAATTGGTACACAGCTAGGACTTATATACTTTTTAAACAAAGGAATTCCCAACAGCCAATCAGAGAGGTTCCGATTTTCCCTAAAGGGATATATAAGGATGACATTGTTCCAATTAAGCAAGTTCTAATCCTCGTGACTTGAGTAGACATTAAGAATCTATTACGAATCTATTTCATGATGAGTACCCAGAAACAACTGTTCTGTTACCACAATGAAACTCAAGTAATTATGGGTGGAGCGTTGGATACAAAGGTTAATTTGTGCTGCGGATGCAAGGTGGAACTCTGGAAGACACTAACAGTGACAGCACTCCAAAGGAGAAAAGGACTGCCAGCGAAGTGTCCTATACACGAATGTGAACACGAGTTCACAAACAACGCAACATTCCTCGAATGGGCTGAGGACTTCATGAAGTTAACGGAGTCCCCCGAGGGACGTGACTTACCTTCTTTCATTTTTTATGGTTAATTACACTTACATTGTAAACCTCTTGTTTTCATTTCGCAAATTCTGTAAATGGGATTCTGATTAGCAAATAATAGAACATTCATAACATAATTTCTGATCTGTAAACGCATTATGAAAATAAAAATTGTCATCATAGTCACAATGGCCACAATTGTCGCATTTGAGCAAGCAGTCTCAAAACAAACAACTATCTATTCAAGTTCCGAAATAAATGTTCGCATCCCTGTTCTAATTCACTCACTTTAATTCAAAATCGGAACAGGCTGTTACAACCCCAGTACACAATTGATTGTACCGAACCTCGAAACATGAACTCAAATTCAAATCCCAATCGGAACGCGGTTCCTATTCACATGATTGGAACGCGGTTCCAATTCAAATGTTCATATTTACATGTTTGGAACGCCATGTTCGCATCCTCGTTTAAATCCTCACTTTTTGCGTTCACATTATTAACTACTCATGTGTACAACTCTCAATGATATTTTTTGGAAAATTGCAATTTCACGTGGTACTTGGAAACATGAACGGAAAATCCACGCGGACGTGTATTGGTAATGCCATCGACATACTCAGATGTCCTCATTTTCCCGTAGGGCATCTCAATTTTTGTCACAATCCTACTAATTCTGTCCGGCGAGGTAAGTGCTACAAGAGATAATTCTGCCGGCAATATGAAATAGGATAAATCCCTCTTCCAACTAAGTTAGAAAAGAGGTATTTAACAGCGGTCAGAGGAACAATGTGATTGTTGTTACATTGGAATTCTTGTGACTTTCAAAAATATTTGAAGTGATTATGAAAATGCCGCAAGAGATGTTATTTTCAAACATCTATTTGAGAAGCCGCTGTGATATCTTTTATGGTCATAATGTCGAGAATGCTTCTGCTGGATCTCAAAGACTGTTGACATGGGTATGTCCTCCCGCTATCGTAGGCCTAGCATCATTTCCTTCCATATGATATTATAGCAATGTTAATACGATATCTATACGACATTGAAAGTGTAGAACGAGCGAAGCGAATTGAAACTTCACACAATCAGCAATGTTAATAATTATTAACATTGCTGATTGTGTGTAATTCCAACTTCATCTGCATGCTTGAAGAGATTTTTATTCATGATCCATGTCTACATCTAGGGCTTGCAATCATAAGCAAGAAAGACGGCGATATGTGGACAGCTCAATATAATAAGACTAAAAAACAAGCATGGAGTAAAGGATAGGAATGAAACATAGCTGTATCAAAAATTGATTAACAAAATCTAGAACCAGACAGTGAATTTAAATGCCAAAACAAGTTGATGTCTAAACATACTTCATCAGCTGCATACAAAAGTTAACTATCAGACAGCCTTATTAATTTTCGTAGCATAATATCACAAATATATTTCAAAAAATAGCATACGGTATATTAGAAAATTTACATATTAGGCAAGATAAGAGAATTGTTTTCAAGACAATCCAACGGAAAATATGCCAGCAACAAAAGCATTCATATGAAAAGCACCTTTCAGTAAACATGAAAACACTCAATACCTCTCAAAAAACAGGATAAACTTACAGACAGCATTATTTAAGGTGGCGAAATCAACTTAGACGGGCTTGAATATCTGAGTCCCACTTGCGTAATTTACACAAATTTGCAGCTAGTATTGGGCCTATACCTTTTTGCATTTTATATCTCCAAATATGCATTGATTATTTCCTGGAGGTCTCATTGATATCTTTGACTCTTATCAGATATATCTGAGATCCTTATTTGTCATTCCCATGAGAAATGACAGCAAACCTATTGCTCAACGCGTAAATTGTACTATATGGACTAACTTTTCAAACATTTAGATTATGAAAAAGGAAACAAATCTACCGATTGACAACTCAGCTATTTTCATTTGAAATAAAGCAGGCCGTATTGTTAAAATTTAAACACGAGAAATAAGATAAAGTTTATGATTAAATGATGTGGTGTTGCTGAATTACCTAGATGTTCGCATTGTGATGCGACTTGGTTCTCTATCCTGCAGGAAACGACGTCTTTATGCTTTCATCTTGAATGCTTCCACTATTTCTCATTGGTCCGTGCCTGTAAGCGTAACTATGAGAATGTTTTCCGGAAATTCGAATTATGCAAAACTCTTTATAATTTCTTTATTGAGCTTTGTGTTTAGTTGTAAATTACAATGACTATTAATTTCGATATTTCTTGTCACCACCCTGAATTCCGAAAAACACTTACCGGTATATGAAAAGTCACTATCTGATTTTACTGAATAAAGCTAAAATGACAATTTTTTGTTACTTCTATTGATCTGATAAAAAAACTTTTGATGTCATTTTTTTGTTGTTCATAAGTTGAAATAATATTATTTCAATAATTTCAACTTATAAACAACAATAAAAAATGAAAACTATAATGATTCATGGAAAAGCAAATGAAATAAACAACATAATGAAGAAATCTTTTAAAGATTTTCTTGAACAGTCGGGGAGTGTCTCTTCACATAACTTTTCATGCATGATATAGCATCGGTGGGATTGAGGAAGGGTGAATATCGTGGTGGACAAACTATTCGGTGTTCATCCTCATGAATGGCGAATTTTGATCAGAGGGTGCGTTAGCGTAAATGATGGCAGCCGTCTCATCATAGGAGACTTCTGACTTCCTTTAGAAATAGCGCATATTTCTTATGTGTCATTCTACCGGCAACGCAGCAGTAATGCACAAGGTCATGATGCTGTGAAAATGGCTAGGCACAAGGTCACACTTTGTCCTCGTTGTCTTTTCGCAATTCTTGTAACTTGAGTTCCACAAGATGATCTTCTTTGCGATCGGGCTGTCCAAATGTTGAATCCGCATTCGTCAACATAGCCTTCATCATCTGCCTGGCGTAGGAGACTCTCCTCCATGATTTTATTGAAGTTCCAGTTCTAAACAAAAGAAGCGTCAACATCGATTGTTTTTCTTTGAGAATTGTAGTTGGCTTCCACAAAACGCATCAGCGTGGAGTGCATTTCGTCGCAAATTAAACGCCCCTGGACAGTGTATTACAACGACCTGTTCTTACTAATTTTAGAATTATAACACATGCGGTACGTCGCGGAATACCAAGTACCAAGCAATCTTGATTACTTTTGTTTGCGGTTATTAGCCGCTCTCTTTCTACTCGAGAAGCAGTTTGCCTGCGAGGCATTCACTTTTTGACTGCAAGAAAATAGATTAATTCAAAATGGATGAAACAACATAGTGACCGCAAAATAGAAGAAATGTCAATGTCAATTCTAGGAATTTCAAAGCATTTCATCACAACTGCTGCAGCATCATCACCGATAATGATGAAAGATATCAGACATTGAAAAAACATAGACCAATTAACATTACCGGACAATGACATGCAACTAGATCAAAGATATCGAATACTTAATGTTGGAAATCAATGCAGATTTGGAATTGTAAAATGCAAAAAGGTATATTAACATTGCTATTGTTGAACATAGACATCGCAATTGACTACAGAACCGATATTCAAAAAAAATCACATCAATCATTCAGGCAATGAAAATTAATATCCAAGAGGTTTTCAAGACAGTTTTCCAAATTTTGAAGCTTGAATTTCAAGATTGAAAGAGCTGGGATTTTAATTGCTCATCTGCAAAAGCTTCCTCGAAAATGTGGAATCATTGAATGTAAGGTCACAAAACTTGGTCGCAGCAATCACCAGGATTTACGATATCAACGTACGTGAAATTCATAAAATCTTGCACGAATATTCCCATCTAGCAACTATAGATCTGTTCAATCAAGAAATGTAACCTTGACCGTAACTCTTCCCGTTCTTTTAACTCACTCAACTTCGTGAGTGAATCAATGGTGCTACCTTTGTACACATTATTCCGACTCTCATAATTTTTGTCGCATTCCCAATGTTTCATTCTTGCCATGAGGATAAGTACGGTACTTGTGAGGAAGACGTAATAACTTCATCATTGCAGGTCAACTACTGTCTTATGGTTCTTGATAATTATGCAGCCGCCAATTCATGGAGTGAACATTTTATTTGTAACAATGTAGCCTACACCAGCTAAATAGTGATTCACTTCAAAAGATTGATGGAAAGGCGAAGTTACAATTATATTCATAAAATATTTGCAAAATCTTCTTAATGTATTTAGGCTATCAAAATCATAGCCATTCTCAAGGGTCTGTGGGAGACCATGAGAATGGCTATAGTTTTGATGCCCGAAATATATTGAGAAGATTTTGCAAATATTTTTATGAATATAATAGTAACTTGGCCTCTACATCACTTCTTTTAAATTTATAATGCACAGCCAAGGCAAATTCTCAGAACAGTTGAGTCATTGTAATTTTTCGTGAATCCGGATGGTATGCACGTGATCGTTACTTTCAATTTCATGGCAATGTCTTGCAAAGATCTTACATTGCTCATTTCTAGTAATCTTTCTCATTTGGCTTTCATTTCATTGACAGAACGCTCACGAAGCTCATTTGCTGCTGCTGATGTCGGTCGAGGATGTAAGTTGTTGAAGGATAAATAAGATGGAGCTTCCAGAAAAATACAGAGAATGACATTATGACTCTTTATGACTGCTTCTTCGGATTCCACAAGGTGTATAGAGCACATTCTGGAACTCTTTGTTCAGGGCAAAATCCTTCAATCGATTATTGTTCCATTTTCTCAAAATTTCATCGTTATTATGCGGGAAGCGATGAAGTATTACACTGCGACCTTATTATTGCCATTATATATTTACAATCAAATGCTGAACAAATATATAATATTAGGCATCGTAGCTTGAACAGGAAAATTGATGGAAATATTGCAAACGTGATTACAGTTTGTCGCCAATTGTACACTTCCTGTGAAAAATTTGAAAAGCTAACAGCCCAGGTGTTATATATCTAGGAGTCCATGGCCAAAAGTGATGTTTAAAAAGTAACTAACTTAGGGGGTGAAAATTTTCGCTACTTTTTTTGAACACCCGTTCAAGCAGTGTTGATTACTCTGCTAATACTCATGATGCGTTCATGGAAATTCAATGATTGGGGAAGCATTTAAAGTAGTTTTTTAAAGAGAAAGTGTTTTGTTGAGGTAATGTATTTATTAGCACTGACAATGGGCTTTTGAATATTGGAAATATCTTGAACAAATCTTTTTTTGATTTTCAATAGATCTGTATAATTCATAATACATAATTATGACATAATTTTATATACACTGAAAAATCTATATTCATTGAACTAGCTTGCAAAACGAAGCGTTTCGCTACAGAATATTTGGCTGTATATTCGGCAAAGTACCTGGCAAAGAATCAGGCAAATTACAAATATTAATAAGTTTAAATGGCATGATAGCACAGTATACTCACTGATTTCATTGACGTTTGTCAAATTTCTCCTTAATTTCTGAAATTTCGGCCTCAGTTGTTTCCGGGTCAAGGCCAATTCGCTTAATTTTTCTTCAATTTTTTTGACAACTCCTCATCCGCGATTGTATTAATAGCAGAGAGAAGGTAAAAGAACAAATGACTAAATGGAATGCACATTAATGATTCATTAATAAAGAAACTATACCTAAAAATGATGATGCTGCCGAGTAGTAGATGCTTTGAATTACATATTAAAACATACTAACTTACGGGGCGAAAGTTTTCACTAATTTTTTTTAAATGCCCGTCCAAGCAGTGTTAGTTACTATACTAATTCTCATGAAGCGTTCATAGAAATTCAATGATTGGGGAAGCATTTGCAGTACTTTTTTTAAAGATAAAGTGTTTTCTTAACGCAATTTATTTATTAACACTGACGATGGACTTTTGAATATTGGAAATATCTTGAACAAATTTTTTTTTGATTTTCAGTAGATCTGCATAATTATAATAAATGATTGTGACATAATTTTATATACATTGAAAAAATTTATATTCATTGACCTAGCTTGCAAAACGAAGAATTTTTGGCTGCTCGTCCAACTTCCAAGTATTTTCGTCTGAACATCTCTTTATCAAGCTCTTCATTTTCTTGACATCCGTTGATGCGCTGCCGCATTGAATCATCAAATTGATCATTTATGTTGCTTTCAGGGTTGGATTTTTTGCCGGCTAAAACTGGTTTTTGCCACTAAGTGGTAAAAACCGGCTAAAACTAAAATTCCGAAAAATCAGTCTATTTCTTCAAGAAATGATCGACAGCAAGTTGGGGTTTCAGTATTACGTGTATGCGGGTTTGCAGTTTGCAACTCTTATCTTCCAAAACATGACATTCATTCTGTGATGGAACCACATGATATGTTTTTATAACGAACGACAATCGATGTTGTCTTTCTTTACGATTGCTCTGCCCTTTTCTTGTGATTTAAGAACAAATGTATACTTCAGCAGCATTTAGCATGACTTTATGTTACCAAATCGGTCACATTCAACGCGGCTGATATGTGACTCTATATGATAGCATTTTCTTACCAGTGATATCCTTGAACAAAACACACCGTAAAGTATTCGAAAAGTCAATTTGAATCATTCTCATCGAGCACTCGCCGCATACGCATGATCTATGGTGACCAAATGTGACCGATGTGACAGAAAATGTGTCACATTTTTTAACTACACAATCATTATCCTCATTAAAACAATTTTCAATCAAACCAAGTTCAATATGATATTATCTTCTTGCCAATGATATTCTTGAACAAAACATGCCGAAAAGATTTCGCAAAATCAATTTGAATTATTCTCATTAAGTACTCGCCGTATATGCATGATTTATGGCGATTCATCATCGGTCACATGGAAGTCATATATGTGACCAAAATGTGACCGATGTGACGAAAATGCGTCGGGCGCATAATTGGTCACATATTGGGCACAGTTTGGTTTACAGTGTAAAATTGATCTTGTTAATATAATCTGAGAGCGACAAACAATTTTGACATAATTGTGATATACAAGTTTGTTCAAAGTTCTTGAAATTTCCATATCTTGAGCTCAAATCAAAACTTTACTTTCGGTTTTAAGTTCATTAAACATAACCTCATCCTCTAAATCTGTGAGGGTAAATTACCATGAGATGAAAAATGTTGAAGGGCAAAATTTTTGATCTAGTCCTTCTGGGAGTGCAGGATAAATTTCATAGTAATATACGTGTAATCACAATGAGTATGGGACATTTGCCACAGAGTTAGAAGACAAGCTATTCTATGAGATCAGCAGGTAGGTAGAAATTAATCGTAGAAATCCGAGGCCAGATTTTTACATTTTCCTACCCTTCTAGCTTCATGGAATGCCTGTTTTCGATCTTTTACATAGAGCCAAGTGATTTCCTTCCAACACGGACGTCTGTTGCATCTTACAATGAATGAAATTCGTAAAGCAACAAAGTGCGTGCACACTTAGAAGAATAATGCTCAGCAGCTTTATAACAATATTTTTTATAATAATTCATATTCTTAAACCTATACTTGGAACATATTCTTGATTGAAATACGATATTGATAGGTTTGAATTGTGAAAATACAGGCCTAAATGTTTATCGAATGATGAAAAAGTAAAGTGAACTTATTGCGACTGGCGTTCATCAGTAAAGTAATGAGTGACGATGATCCCTTACATTGTATGTACCCAAAAAACTTAAGTAGTAATGCTGGAAAAAATAGTTTTAGCCAGTTTTTCCCAGTTTTAGCCGAATAATGGTGACAAAAGCTGGTGGTTTATACCAGATTTTTACCGGTTTTTACCAGGTGGTAAAAACCAGGGTGATTTTTACCGGCCAACCCCGTGCTTAATGCTCCTTTGTCGAATTCTGCGCCACGACATATGAAATGTAACGTAGCCATCAATTTACAGCTACTGTGTTATCAATGGTTGAAGGGTTTCCTTTTATTATTTATAGAAGCAGACAGTGCATTATCAAGGGAACTCCTATTACAGTCCAGGTGTGCTGTACTGACCTTTTGCATTCTTTGGATTCAACCATCATCAATTGCTTGAAGAGGACTGCTAATGTTGATTTCATAGGTCCCACTTTATCTCAAGCTGTTTTGTCAACGAAGCATGGTGGTTTAGGAATTCGACGTCCTAGCGATATTGCTCTTCCAGCTTTCCTATCTTCCTTATATTCTACAGACGATCTGGCGAAGTCTATTTTACAAAATGTTGCGGACTTGCCTGCGTCTTATATTATGGAGGAAAAGAAGAGAGAATGGCAATCTCTTGGACTTCAGTTTCCATCTTCCGAGGATACTGCTGAACAAGAAATACGGGACAATATTCGATAATAGCATCATTTTGACATTCTGTTGACCCACGCCAACCAATTTGATCGCTGGGAACGCATTTGGATAACAATGCTTTCTAGATCGCTATCGGACAAAGGGTCGGAGCAGTGATTTGTGTACCTCACCAATGCCGTTCTGGCGCTATGGTCGACAAGTTGGGCCCACATCCCTCGTCTTATCGCTTCAATTCTGGAAGAGCTCAGTGTCATTTCCAAATGAGTGACATAATCAGACGATCTTTACAGGCCGCAGGAATTCCATCAATCCTCGAGCCGGTAGGCCTGAGTCGCGATGATGGCAAGCGACCAGACGGGATGTCAACTGTCCCTCTCCGACATGGAAAGCCGCTAGTGTGGGACTTCACATGCGTCGACACGTTCACACAATCGCACCTGATCGACTCAATCATTGAAGCCGGATTTTCTGCCTTAGCTGCCGAAAATGCAAAGCGCACAAAATATTCGACCATCATCAATGGGCCTTTCATTTTCGATGCGATCATGGTTGAAACCTCCGGTGTATATGGGAAGACCACAAGCCGTTTCATAAAAGAGCTCGGCCACCGCCTCTATGAAGCCACGGGCGACACGCCAGAAACTCTATGGCTCCAACAAAGGATCGCAGCAGCTGTCTTGTGTGGTAACGCCCTCAGCATTCACCTGGCTGGAAAAGCACTTTAGTGGCCAACTTTTCTTCCCCGCCCTCGTTCTTTTTTGTAATGACCTACCATGAAAACTTAGCGTGTCCTCTAACTTGTACCATAGTTATGAGTTATTCTTTCATAGGATATAAAAGAATAAATTTCTATAATTCCACAGTTTTGCTATGAAAGTGTGAAAATAATTGAAAACAGTGAAAATAAGTGAAATGCTCATTTGTAGGAATAGTACAGCTATTTTCACAACTGATGCTAGATCATGCTCTATAGCAATATCGCTTTTGGTTCGATTCATTTACTAGAAAAATGTGATGATGTATACCATGCTAGAACAGTTAATGTTATTTCGATTATGACACATTACTACGTAGCGTTGATATCACGATAGAATGCATCTCCTTGCTCCATTTGGCTTTCATTTGTTTACTAACCACTTCTTTTTCATTCCCTGTCGGTCTACCGTTAGAAGCACCCAGCATCAGGCTTTTCGGATTTGAACATCAAATTGCCCAGTTAATTCAATTTAACTTGCTAAGTTGTGTTGGTTTTGTGTATCTTTGACTGTTCTTTTGAGAAACATATTCCTTTGAATTGTTGGAAATGTCTATTAAATCAAGCACAAGGATGCCATCCAAAAGCAAATTTTGCAAGGGTCAATTTTAGAATATGATTAAACAATTTTGTGGCAGTTTTCTTGCTTAATATGGATCAATTAGTTTATCATTATTATATTTGCAGGTCATTGATTGCTTCAATGCGAATGTAAAACTGATTCAATACTCTCCCGATATGTTTAATGCCAAATAAAATAAATAAAGAATAGAAAAAAACCGCCAGACGTTTTGGGTCCAGACCCTTTGTCAATGGCAGAACACTTAATAAAAGCTTTATTATATATATATAATACTTGGCATCAAACATATCGGAAGAGTATTGAATCAGTTTTACATTCGCATTGAATTATGGTTCTTCCGCCCTCTGCCATATCGTATTGATTGCTTCATCCGTGTCTCCTGTAAATTCGAAAACGATTCTAGCACTGTCTTCTTCATTGAAATTTCTCCTGTTTTAAACCTTCGTTTTTCATCGCACATTTTGAGGTACAAAAATTGGATTGGTGCTGGCGTATCACCTAACAAGTTTCCTCGACCTCTTTGACAATCTCCTTGGTGTGGTTAAGTCTTCAGTTAGGCATAGTGTTTATTGTGCTTTGGGTCTGTAAATTTCTGTCATTCATAGGTCAATGTCACAATTATTTAATTGAACACAGCAGAATTACATCTTGAATTAACTGATTCCGTAGCTGAATTAAAAACTGTGAAAGTAACTGACTTTTCAATATGAAGGTCAAAATCATACAGCTAGGCTGTGATTAATCATTGCCTTGTGCTGATAACTACAAGATAGTTATACCATAGACAAATGTGATCTATGGTGATTTTCATAGTTTCAAAACACTCGCATTCTGCATAGATCACTCGATAAAAATCGTGATCTATGCAGAATACTTATGTTTTGAAACTATGAAAATAAATCTCCATACACCACATTTGTCGATGGTATAACTAAAGGTCCTTAAAAGACAAAAGAAAATATATGCAAGACTACTTATCTTGTTGAATAAAATCCAGGTGTTATATTCAAAACAGATTGAATCAGGCCATAGATTTGCAGAGATGTGCAACTAGTCCGAGAGCTACTGATACTTTCTTCCGAAATTCTCGCACAAAGGGCTCAATAGCATGAATGTGTAAATCTTGTAACGCTGAATACAAAAATCAAAAATAAGTGTCAAATACAAAACAAATAAGTGTCACCCATGAATTGTGAAACACATGGTAATTTTCGTACATTTTCTTTTGCAGAAAAGAAACCATTTATCAAATTACCATGGAATTTGAAACATAATTGAATTCAGATCATAAACTTCAACATAAAAGTTGAAGTGAGTCACATAATTCAGTATTTGATGTCTGAGAGTCTCTAAATAATGAGTACATTTCATGTTTGGACTTAATTTTGGCGATTTCTTATTTTGCAGAGGCCCTCAGACATCAAATACTGAATCATGTGACTCACTTCAACTTTTATATCGAAGTTGATGTTCTAAACTCAATCATGTTTCAAATTTCATGGCATTCTGATAAATAGTTCCTTTTCTGCAAAAGAAAATGTATGAAAATTGCCATGTTTCACAATTCATAGGTGACACTTAAAAATTTGATTCTTGTATTCAGCGTTTCAAGATGTACACATCCATGGTATTAAGCCCTTTGTGCGCAAATTTCGGAAGAAACTATCAGGAGCTCTCGTCCTAACCAATATATCCATGAAATGAATATCTTTGGCATAGAAGCATAACTCATCGGTGACATTTAATTGAAGGTGATGTTGAAAAATAAATGTTAAATATCTAATTTTAAACCATAATATCAATTCATTCGCCGCTAAACTTTATGTGAACGAATTAACAAAGAAAATGACATATTTCTTATGACATTGAATAGATATAGAAATATTCAACAATATTCGATATTAAAAATAATCAAAGAAGCATTCGCTGCTTTTGCACATTTTAAAAAACAATCTAACTTTTATTTTTCCTACAGTAGAATGTTTTGAAATTGATCGAATTTCAGCAAAAGTCATCGCATGCATTATTTTTTCATAGATTTTGCGACGGTAGATCTCCCTGGGGGAAGAGTTTTTCGCCCCCACCTGGCGAATTTTTTTTTAATATCTTTTAATCCAAGCAAGCTATGGCCACCAGATTTCTAGTAGCTCACTTTCTACGTATTATGCAATTTTTAACAGAAGGATAACGAATTTTGCAAAATGCTTATGGTGTGAGAGCTATTTTAAAATTTGAATGTTTGGAATATTCTCACTGATTTCAGTATATGATCACTTCTAAAGTATATTGCGGCATCAATTTTCATTGAAATAAGTTGAGATTGCATAAAGGATACCTCCTATTAATATAGAGATATTTACAAATGCAAAATCTTTCAATTTGAAATTATCTGATCATTATGTATGCATGTTGAAATTTGAAATTCAAATTTCAAATAATGTGTTTTCTCTTACCTTTGTATTTTTTTAATTCTGCATCTGATCAGCAATCATTGAAAATTTTCAGAATCATATTGCCTTTAGCCTCAGTGCCTCGTCAAAAGTCACCGAATTGGGCTGTTTTTTCACTTACAAAAACTAAATACTAAAATGTGCGATTTTAGTGATATTGGAGCTGAACTGAAGGTTAATATTATTTGACCTTTGGCCTCATATAAAAAATTATGTAATTTCAGAATGATTAATAATCATCGTTTTATTAACCAACTCAACCAGATCTTTCGATTACGGTAGTGTATGGTCTAATTAGTTTTTGTTGTCATTTTTCATTTCAAATAATGATCTAATAGAAATTTGTTAAAAATTGGTGGTTTTTTTACCTTTGATCTTCACCTCAGCCCACCGATGACCTTGACCAGGGTTTGGCAAAACTGGTGCAACAGCTTGGAAGATCAGCAGGGGGCGAAATTCGATCCCCCGCCCACTGAGGCGCGGTCGGAAAAGTGTATAGTATTTTCGAAATGTACTAAAAAATTATTCCCTTTTGCGCGCATCATGCTTGGATTACATAAGTGCATTGTTTATTCATGAATGAAGCTTTGAAACTCAGTCTATTGTATGATTTTCTTTGTGGAAAGTTGTGCATTTGTGCCCCATCGCATGTTCTATATTTGTAATGTAATTTTTTGAAGGCAATGTTCTTAATTGGATCGACCACCTTGGAAACTGCAAATTTGGGGATCCACTCAAAATATTGAAAATATCTGACTAATTGGCCATCGAAAAATCCCTATTCTGGTAATACACAGTAAACTGTAACCGTTTAGAGCAGCTAAAAAAACCGCTTGACTTACTAGAAAAGCTTCAGAGAAAACATGAGCAAATATCCGTTAAAAATGATGATTTCACAACTTGGTAAATGATGACGTAGCGGTTAAAATCTATCAATATCAGATAAACAGCGTCTGTCTTCACGGATATATAAAAACAGACAGTAAAAAACCGTGACCTAATTTTACTGTCAATTTTAACCCTTCAGGGGTTAATGATATATTTCTATACCACCAACAATTATATTTCTATACACCATTTCAATGATATTGAAATACTGCATGTAATGGTACTATTTTTGGTCTTTGTGCCTTATTGGGGCTGAAAAGAACCAGATTGACATCTCTACAGGTTTTGCTTTAAAAATCAATCGATTTGATTTGATCACAGTTGTTAAAAATGAGTACTTTTCATTATCAGCATATTTCATGACGTACATTTGGTAAGCGGCGATAAATGACTACAATGAGTGTCTCACTGCACATATGCTACTAAATTTGTGAAGAATATGACCTGTATAAATATAGTAAGTCATATTTGTTGCGAAAATTCTAATACTTCACACGAAATAGTAGTATATAATGTAAGTGGTACAAATTTACACCATTAAGCCTTAGGGGATATTGAATGAGTAATTATTGTACTATTATGAAACGAATTAACGTTTCTGCTAGCAATAGGAAATAGTAAATGTAGGCAACAGGCAAGCAGATTGTGGGAGATAAGACATTGATGTATTTCTGTCATTCGAAATAGGTTTTCTGTCGGATTTGAGCCCCATACTTCTAAAACTGATACCAAATGATGGCCAGAATCGTGATCACACAGTCACTCAAACTTCGATATCAGAGATGTTTCCAGAAGAATTTTGATAAATGTAGGTCAATGCATGTCGATGACGATGACAGAGACTTCATCGATGCAGATAGATGCTTGATTAGATGAAACAATCACTGAGGCCTCTCCAATTGAAAGTAGGCCTGCTAAACGTGATGTGAAAGCGGATTTTTCTAATTCTTGGAATTCCAACTCTCAACTTCAGCCTAATTCTCCATTTACTTATATGCTATCAATTTATATAATTCGATCCGATATGTTTGCGTTGAATTGCCTATAGGCCTACGAGATATTTCTGAAAGGTTGTGGACTGGACTGCGAATTGTTGCTGATATTCTGATTCCGCAATCTGAAATATATGTAAGACAATTGAATCTCTGGGTATATCCAATTTAATCCACAACATTTGACGAAAATGTGTCTTTGATTTGTAAAATCCATATTTCTGAACCTATTTCAATAGTTTTTTTTAATCGAACCGTCAGGATCTCATCTATTATGGCATGGTTTTTAAAAAGTCACAAAGCCAAGACCTTCTTCACAAGTTGCCGTTTTTTGCTGAAAAGAGACCAAAAAAGCATGTCCAAAGTTACAGTATTCTCACTTCAACACGGATTTTCGATCAGCTACATTCAAATACACCCACTAATATTTATATCATCTGAAAGTAGAAGATCAGATCTTTAAGACATTTTAATTTTGAATATTGTAATTAATATTAATCATTGAATTTTCACTGGGTTTCCATTGTCCAATGAAAAAAATGTCCTCTGACCGAGACGTTTTCTGTCCTCTGACCGAGGTACCTTTTCTCGAAGAATATTGATTTTTCCATCAAACGTTTTGCACCAAACAAATCCTCTAGTGTGCTAGTTTATAAATCCGCAAAGAAAATTCCGCTTGGTGACGTTACAAGTGAGCAATATTGATTTAAAAATATTTTTATCCGTTTTTTGACCAGAGAATTTGAATATTCCCAAAAATTTCATATGGATGCTGAAACCAGAAATTTTGTCAAGAATCGATGAAATTTCGCGGCATAGGAGGGATCTATGCTCTCAACATCTATGCAAAAGAAATTTTTCATTTGTATTAATTAACCCTCTCAAAATCTCCAAAAACCACGAGAATGTCCTCTGACCGAGACCCTAGAAAATCTCGGTCAGAGGGCAACGTTAAAATTGAAGATCTCCGTCAGAATACAAGGGTCTCGGTCAAAGGACATTATAATGTATGCAATTACATTTAGATCACTTCGTCTTACGCATTCAAGTATTCGCCCTAAGTTCCCAGTCTCATGAACCCAAATGCTGAAGCTGAAGAGTTTCCTGTTCGACATCAATTTGTCCTCTGACCGAAACCTTCAAAATCTCGGTCAGAGGACAAGGCGGGTCACGGTCAAAGGATATTATATGCAATACATTACATTTTGGTCACTTCGCTTTACGCATGCAAGCATTCATCCTAAGTTTCCAGTCTCATCAGCAACCCAAATGCAAAAGCCGAAGAGTTTCCTGTTCGACATCTATCTGACCGAGGTCATTGTCCTCTGACCGAGATGTAGAAGAAAATGGAATTTTTTAAAAGTGCTAGATTTCTATGGAAAGTTTTTATTTGGTGTGGTCGCCGCTACGATTTTCGTGTTCAACGTAAAAAAATAAGTATATATGCAAATTTTCACGGAAATCTGAGACCCAAAGTTAAAAAGACAGAAATGTTGTGGAATAAATTGGATTTACCCCTCTCATTCTATTGAAGAAGAAATTAAGAAAGTCATTCGGGAACAGCGGAACTAATTGGATTACACAAGGGTTACAATGAGTCTGCAAACTACAAAATAAAGAAACAGGAAACTAAAAGCATCGGTTTATATTCCTCAACATGTAGGTACCGCGCCACTCAAAACACGAGAAAATGTTATGGTGTGTTTTTCAAAAAATAATGAATGTCGAAGCAATATTTTCTGTTGGAGTAGTTGTTAGTTGTCTCCATAGGAGTTGATTCTCCCATTACCATCAACAGGGACACTTCAAAATTAACTGTAAATTATTTGATTTTGAATTCACGAAAATGGATGTAGGCCTATTAGGCCTACATGTTTTGTGTTCTAAATACATCAAGTGCATAGAAGCCCTGTGTGATAAGGTTTTTATTTCGTATAGGCTGATTCATGGAAATTATTTATCCACTAGATAAATTTGATCAGTCATTGACGAAATTAAACATTCTCAAAAGTAAGAGTAAAATTTCCTCTAGGGCAAAATGGTATAAAAATGTACCACCTTCAAAAAACATCTTCCTCTAAATTTCGTCTCAAATATAAAACACTATGTCTTAATGGGACTCTAAAACAACGATTGATCAAAAGAAAATATAAATTAATTGCGAAAAAAGATCTGCGCCCTAAAGGGTCAGCGGATATTTGCGGTTTGCAGTTTACAGTGTGCATTACATTGCAATGTGCTCATCCAGTTATATTGATTGATTGAAAGGGATTTCACTGAACATCAGACTTACTGTACACCTTATGATCTAAATATAGCATTTTCACAATCAAAGTTGCCACACAAGTTATTAGGTGACATTTTCTAAAAGTCTTCGCCAATTGGTGGAAAGCTAAACGATAAATAACCCTGTTGGAAGTGACAACATGAAGAAATCAAATTCATGAACGTACATGCCGTAAACCTATCTTGCTCAAATCATTTCATATTTTGCAATTCCGAGAAGTTCTACTTCATCAAAATTTCAGTCAGATCGATGTAATCTATACAGCGTGTCTTTGTTCCAAACGTGGATTAATTGAATATAGACCAATGTTTTCTATTTTTCAAGTTAGGAAAGAGAATTTATTCAAGGCTTTGGAATTCCTATCATATGACAAATAACTGACAAGGTTGTGCTTAACTTTTTAAAACTTGAACAATAATTGCTATAGTGGAGTGCATAACAAATCACCATGTTCAAAGATTCTCAGAGTCTACTGAATCCAATTGAAATTTCCCGACTTGATAACTTTAGACTTTATCGAAGTTTCTTTTGAGCGTTTCGCATAACCCCACTAATCATATCAGATTCCATTGTAAGTGATCTTGTGGATATCGAAGTTGGCCTTGAAGGAAGATCAATAAAAATGTAGCTTCATTGTGAATCTCACCTCCGTTTGTGTCGTCTCCCCGAGAAAAGATTAGCTGCTAAAAATATGTACAGTCTATTTCCTAAAAGAAATTTACAATTCCGAGCCTTCGCGAGCCGGCTATAAATAAAATTGTACTTTATATTTACTGGAAAAGATGGAAACAAATTTTATCAGCTTCAGTTAGTTTTCGACGAGCATTGGCAACTGAATAGAATCAAATTACTCAATGGAGTCTTACAAATTACAAGTTCTAGAAAGCTCATAACGAGACAAATATGTTTACAAAATTTGCGGAACAGTCGAATTGCCCCCTCCAAAATTTCAGGTTTTCGCCATTCATGACGTTTACGCGCATTACAGATGTTGAATATTGATATGAAATTGTTGGGAAACACAGAAAATGCTCCACATGTAATATTATTGCTTTAATTTACATAATTTGTAAAATCCCTAACTATCAAAAATCAACGATTTTTTGAAAAATGACTGGTAAGTCATTTGAAAGATCATGCCTAGCAAATTTACATCAGTACCGAGCGCTGGTTCCTGAAGCACTAGACACTTTAAAATTTCTCAAAAACTATGAAAGCTAGGACTACAATTCTTCGTGATTATCAGTTTCAAATGAAACCTCACAATCATTCCAAATTTCATCAAATTTTCCATTTAAAACATCAAAAAGTAGACCTGCAGGTCGAAAAGCTACATCATAACTTGTCGGCACGGCTATGAAATGAGGTGTCATGAGGAAACCGGCCACTGAAAGCCAATTTTCTTCTGTCCCATGGCACATCGAGTCTAAAAGATTCAAAGTCGAAAAAATGTCTGCTTATTGATTTCGACGTCAGTTAACAAAAGAAATCAACTTTTTAGCAATCTTTGTCTCAGCGCATTTGTAGCGGAGACTGATTGCATGCATATTGAGAATTATCCTCTTATTATTCTCGAGAAAGATAATTTCATCGAATCCTATAGAAGGATGCGATGAGTGGTTGTTGTTGGTCTATGGATCTTCATCTGCATCAGAATTGAGAATTGTCTTAGAAATTGTTTTCTGAACGAGCTACATGTATTTCTTTCTGCGGCCGCGTGTCTACGTGGACGGTTACACGCACGTCGCGATTCTGCGGCTGTGAAGCTGTGGCTTATCGCACCAACGTTAGTCAGCAAATTTACACCAGTAATTGAACTGACGATTCAAGCAAGAAAAATAAGATTTCTGGTCACCAAATAGCGTATTCTATCGCTACTTCATTATGTAATATATTACAGTCTCGTACTAAAAAAATAGCAAATTCCGAAATGACAGCCGTATGACTTCCAAATTAGGCAATGAAATCAATCAAATGTGTTTAATTGAGCATTAAAATCGAGTCGTGGCCTGGGCAGACTACAAATTCAGATTCAATAACAATTTTTCAAAATACGTATGGAAGTGCTGATGAAGCGCATGGCATGTGACTAAACCTAATTATCGCATTGCGTTACACAACAATGATGAGTCACAGCCTCCGTTTTCTTGATATCATGATAATTGTTATCAGACAGATAGGCAACATGACAGATAGATAACCCATATTTGGCCACGATTACAATCATTCAACGAGAAATTGTAGAGTTGCCTGTCCTTTGAAGGTTGCATAGATAAATTTCTTATCGCAAACATTATTTTGCACTGTTGAGATCTACTTTCTTCGATTCCACAGATTAACAAATCGATCATTATTTCTTTCTACTTAATGAGACCAAGTGACTGTGTTGTGAATTTGTTTGCGTCCAGAGAAGTAGCCGGTCGCCATGGCAGTCACAAAATGTTTGTCAGCCAGCGTTGAAAAGAGTCAGTCAGCGTTGCTCGGTGATGTCACTAATTTCAAGCAATTTAAAGCAATAAAAAATAGATGGTATATAGAACCAGGGCCGACCAAATATGCAAAATGCATGAAATTGCTTTCATGCTCAACCTAAAGAGAATCTTCTTAAGCGAGATCATATCATGCGCAACCTGCCACTGGTAGAGCAAAATAACAGAATCAAAGACAATGATTTCAGTCAAATTTGAAAGATGTAGATGGTTCCACATCATCATTCAGATTCAAGAAGTGAAACATGAATTTAGTGAATCACAAAATAATGCCGGTGAAAATTGAAATAAAACTTGAAATTTCAGCCAAGAAAGCAAAATAAGATCTCGACTTTTTCATGAAGACATTCATTACGGACATTAGTACATTAAGACATTAGTACGGATCATGAAATTCCCTTGATAATCAGCTAAATTTCCGCTTACTTAGGATACTTATTAGCAAATATTCATTCCTTTTGATATCCAACTTGTTTCATACTACTTATATGGAGGAGTCATCTCGGTAGTATATAAATTGGCAAGATTTTGACTTCTTTAAAACTGCTCAAATGATTTTTTTGGACCACGGGAACGTAATCTCAGCAAAAGCTGAATCTTTTGATATAAAAATTTTCACTGTATAGGCCTACAGATACTTTTTGAGTCGACACTCTACCTGTATATCCCTACTCTATGTGACGCTCTCTAAAAGGCCGCCCTAATAAGCGCCGCAGCTAAGAGGTAGAACATTTGAAATGCACCGCCCTATGATATCAAGAAAATTAAAAGAGAATAACTTAATGTCCTACATATCTCGTCCATTTAGTTAAAAAGTCAAGGATATAGTTTGCAAACGTCACTGGAATGCTTGATGACATTGCTCTGCTTGTTTTAATCAGAGTTTTTTAATTATGATAAAAGAAGCCACATAATAAAAGGTTCATACTCAACCTCACACACAAACCATTTCGATAATTGATTATCTTCTATATGTATAATTTCATATCGCCATCGACATTGATTCTGATTTAGATTCATATTCGGTAACTTGTTTCTGTAGAGCTGCCGGTGTAGAGGCGAGCGCTGAGTCATGTCATGACCCATCAAATTCAAGTTTTGTGAGTCTCACCATCAGAAAGAAATAGCAAATAGAAACACTACACCGGTAATTCAAAGAAATTAGTCTCACCCTGTGTTCAATCATCATTGAAGCCACCACGCTTGTCGGCAATGAATAAATTGGTAATGCAGTAGGAAGAGTACTTGACGAGCTTTCAGCTGTTGTTGACACTTTTCCTAAAAGGTCATTTGCAATTATTGCTATTATTTAATTTGAAAAGTCTCATGTGGAAAATCGTAGGGCATACAAACGCCGCCCGATATTGAGCTCCGCTCTCTAACAAGCGCCGTACTTAGAAGTGGAAGATTGTAAATATACGCCGCGTCCATTAGAGGAAATGTGATTTTAAATACATATAAAGGTCTAGATGATTTCTTGGAAAAAGCATGAGTTAATGAACAACTTGTGCATCGCTTCCTGTCTTCTCCTTTCTATATTTTGCCATCACGCTTCATACATAATGAAGGCGGCTAGAGCAATGGCCAATGATAGTTTTTTGTCGCAGATGATCCACGTGATTTGCTTTGCGCACAACCTCCACAGAATTGTTGACACAGTGATTGGACTCTATTTTAAAGTTTCTATCCAAGAATGAATTGATATCATCAACCATAAAAAGTGTCTAGAAAAGCACCTTCACCTTGTCAAATACTGGAAAAAGCTCACATGCCACTACCACCCTCCCCGATAATCACGCGTTGTGACACATTGATAGAAGCAATAAATCGGTACTACCTTGCCAAATATCAGGACCTGAAACATTATGTCTTGGAGAATGATTGTGCAGCAATCCTGAAGGATCTAATTGTAAAATCGCACACCGAGATTGCGCAAGAAGTAGACCTCTAAATATGGCTCTATTCTTCGCTGTCTCAAGCTGTGTCATGACCGTAAATATAACTGATTGATGATATCAGCACGATTGTGATGCGAATGTAAGGATCAAGTTGGAATACGTTCTTCATAAATGACCATCTGTATAACATCGATTTTTTGAAGCGTGGTCAATGTAGATGTTCTGCAAGACTCCATCAGTCAAGTTTATGATGACCTATGACTCCTACAATTGTTGAAGAACTGATGTTGAATGCGATTAAGAGCAAAATGTGTGATACACTGTTCTTCTCTTTGTATGCCCATGATGCAATGAGACTTGATCGTCTGCAGCGGCGATGTGGACAACAGTGTGATAATAATGGTTTACCTCATTGATATCATGGTGGTGACTCGTATATTTACAAATTTTTAGTCGAAGGCTTTTGAATGAGATCATGACTCAGTCATACATTTTACGTCTCTACTTCTGGTCGATTTCTCTTGCCTATACGCAGAACTGTCAGCAGAAGAAGTAGCTTTATTTTAAAGGTCTCGAATGTACAACAATTTGGATTTGATGTCAGATTTTTGTCTTTGTATAATTTCACTTGAAACTTGTCATTCACTTCGAAATAATACGCTTTATATAAAAGACACCAACATCCGACCTTGATATCGAACCGAAGTTCGCGGTGGAGACGAGTTCGCACCTTCTTCAATAAGCTGTCAATATCACTGGGAGATGACTGGACCTACTGCCTTCACTCGCATTCCTCATAGCCCTAGTTAAGGTGTCAGCTCATCTATGCCACGAATTACGGTGCAATTCCTGAGTAGGGCGAGTGCGGTCGGGGAATCAAGGGTGTTTTTCAGAAAGGATTATCTAGCATGCTTTGTGTTCACAGCCTAGATGTCAGTCTAACAGTTGCCTATGATTGAAGCTAGCTGCAGATCATATTCAATTATTAGGCAGTTTTGATGTTAATTCTTGATGCTACAAATGCATTCAGTTCAATTATGAGCGATGTCATAAAAAATTTGGAAATTGCGGGAAATTCATCATTGGACGATGACTACTGATAGCCCATTCGCACTCGTCTTAGCATGGTGTTCAATCTTGTTTTTGAAGATTATATGAACCTTGGGATGGAGCGATTTACTACTAATTAGAAAGAATTTACTGCCCAACAAAACGCAGCACATTTAGATAAATAATTCAAAAGTCAAATATTACTTTGTGATTAGAAAATAGAACAAGCAATTGTAGGGAAACAGTATATTTCTTACCATGAAAATCACTAAAATCAATTAATAGAGACATGATCTGAGATCAAATGACGTTTTCCAGCAGAAAATAAAAAAAACAAATGAGCGTACATGTAGAAATTTCCAACAATGTCTACGAGTGTCTTTACCAAAGCGGCGCGATTCATCTACACCATCACGCTGCAGAATCTCTTGCGATGGACCACGTGTGAATTCATTGAATGACAAGCCGCTTCGCATCATAATCGATTCGAATATATTTTACACTCAAAATTCAATTGGTTGATTGTTAAAAATCTATACAAAATTCGTAACAAAGTCAGATATTCCAATGTGCATTCATAGAATTATTTAGAAATAGTTCGGAATTGTAAATCTCCAAAATGGAAGGAATTGTGACGGTATAACTACAAAACTGGAAGGGAGCCTTTTGTAGTCTGAGCGTGAAAGGCAACAACAAAAACACAGATCGCTTCATAAACAACGATTACCTTAAAATACGAAACAGAGTTGCATCAATTCTTTAACTTTTGTGCAAATCAAAGGTATCACACCGCATGACCAAGGATTTCTGGAAGCACTTCTAAATTATCGGCAGCCACAATTCTCAATATAGCGTCCCAAGACGTCAATGATTAGGAAACACTATCAACCGCTGCATTCGAGCGAGGCAACTTTTCAGCTCACTCATTTCCTTGATTATTTGACGCGTAGTAGCTCTTGTTTAATATCTTTATAAACACATCAGCTAGAATCGTGATTCCATGACCTGGAGTAGCAAAACTATCGAGATATTACATAGTTACTTTTTTCCATATTACATTGCGAATGTTTAATGAAATATCTGCCGTTTTTTTAGCTATGATAAGAGCAGAAGCATTTTAGATGCTCTTAAATGTTTAGAGGTTGCATCTGTTATGACCACAAAATTAGAGTCATCTGCGCGCGCTCCGGTTTCCTAGAAAGGAAGGGTCATATCTAACCTTAACGGTTCGTGTACGTCCAATTATTTTTATAGTTGTGTACGTTGCGGGGTGTTGTACACCCCAACTCATTTTTATTAATTATTAACGTCTTTTTCCGCGCCAACTGTAAAGCAAAATACAAAATAGAATCCTTTGCTTCCTTTGACATCATAATGTCTTGTTTCACTGCCAACTCAGCTGACTGACTGACTCAACTCGCCAATCAAAAAGCTTCCTATTGTTCTGGTGCTTCTATCGCTAAGCGACGTCGCCGGGATCCTTCGGGCAACAGTGTTAAAGAATGGACCAATTAAATTTCGCGATCTAATCAATCCCTTGCTGGTAACTTGAAACTAATCATTTGATGAAGAACACTTCGTGATGGAACGATCTCACCCGAGAAGAGCAAAGCTTGAAGCAGAGCGGCGGCTTTTTACTCAAGAAGAGGAAGAAGATCAATTTGAAAACGAGTTTCAAGATGACGATTATGCCACTTTAGAAACTCTGCCTAATGAAACCATCGAATATACCGACGAGGGAAGCATTGTAGAAGCGCACGATGATGTACTTGCCGAGGAAGACCTCCATGTTGCTATTGATTCTGACTCGTCAGAATCGGGTGACGAAGTTGAAGGCAATGATGTTCTTACAGCTCCAAGTGGGATGACGTGGACAAGACGGATGGAACACAACACAACTGCTGGGCGTATTCCGGAGCGAAATGTCATTCGAGTTAAGCAAGGTTTCAAATGCGGTTTAAACACAGCCACAAAGAGAGAAGCGTTTTTGATTACGTTTGATGCCATCATCGACCTCGTCGTACACTACACCAATCTCTACGGGCGCCGAAATTACTCTGAAGCCTGGAAGAACACTTCAAGAATAGAGATGGAAGCTTTCCTCGGTATACATATACTTGCTGGTGAGTAAACATTTTGTTATTATTATTTTTAATTTTGTCAAATAAATCATTAGTTGCTTGTAGTCCATAGTAATCAAAGTTAAACCACTGCAAATTTCATATTCATTTTATAATTTCCTTCAAACTAATTTGTATTTACTTATACCGTAACTGTATAAAGAAATTTGCTAAATAACCAACAATACGAGTATAAGAGTATATAAGCACGTAAATTTATGTTTGCACTTATTACTTGTAATTGCACATAAAATTATAGGATGGTTTGCAATGGTGTTTTGCCGATTTCTGTAGCTTGTTTGCATTTTCACATCTTCTCTAATTCTTCAGGAGCATTGAAAGCACATCACCGCAAAGCAAGAGAACTATGGCAACTTGTTGATGGCATACCAGCTTGCAGAGCGGCAATGAGCTACGAACGATTTACCCAAATAAAAAGTTGCTTGCGATTTGATGACACAAGGAGGAGGAATCGGGATGACAAACTTGCCCAGTATCATCCGTGGTTGAACACATGAACAGAGTGCTCCATGAAATTTACATACCATCATCTTTTCTGGTTGTGGATGAGATGCTTGTCGAGTACCATGGAAGAGTTGCTTTCAAGCAATATATCCCAACTAAACCCGGCAAGTTTGGGATAAAGATTTATTGGTAAGTATAGACTGACATAACAATTTTGGTATTTCAGTCGGTGCATTTACTTTGTTGCAATATGATATCAAAAATTTTAATAGGACGAGAGTATATGATAAATATTTCATACAACTTTATCTTTAGCAACTTTCCCATGCATAAATGAATAAATACAATTATTTTCAAAATGCTTTGTAAACCCTGTTCGACTAATACCATTTTGTTTTATAGAAATGTATATTTTTCTACTTTTTAGGGCAGTGGATAATTCGAACACAATGCCGCTATCCTCAGTTGTTTACGTTGGTGAACAAACGCTCTCTGCAGAAGATCGAGCTGGAACCTCTTCCATAGGTGAGGCGTTGGTCATGAAATTGTGCAAGAACTACCTATGTGCGTCGCGGAATGTCACAGGAGACAATTTTTTCACGTCCATGCCGCTCGTCAACAACTTACTGACTTGCAAAACAACGTACGTTGGAACTATACGACGAAACAAGCGCGATCTTCCCCCTCAATGCAAGGATCTTGACGGCCGTCAGAGAGGAGACAGCAAACACTATTACAATGATAACAACACCACGCTCTGTTCCTTTTGGGATAAGGGACAATCTCCAGTCCTTCTCGTGTCATCAATGCACGGCGTGCAAAACGATCTGCAAGATACGAAGCCAGATATCGTGGAATTCTACAATTCCACCAAATCTGGGGTCGACAATCTCGACAAGCTCGTCAGAAATTTTTCCAGCAAGAGAAAGTGCACGAGATGGCCTTACGGAGTTTTTTTTACGTACGTGGATGTAGCAGTGATCGTTGCCATGCGCTTGACAGATGCGGAAAACCACTACACATTCAAAAAGGAACTTGCATACGAATTGCTCCTACCGTTGGTGAGAGCAAGAGCACAGTTGCCCAACATTCGTGCTCCATTGCAAGAGTGTATGAAAATGGTGGGAGTTGACATCGCCAACAATAGAAGTGTGCCACCCTCCTCAGTCCGCCAAGCTCGATGCGCCTTCTGCAGCAGGAACCAAGATCGAAAGACGACCATACGATGTGACTCGTGTTCATCCTTCGTTTGCTCCGCACACGTCATCAAGTGTTGTCCAATGTGCAAATGACTGTTCCTTCACAACATTTGATTGTCATGTGTTCATTTCTGTTATTCTATCATTATGATGATTCGAAACGTTATTCACGTAATCTGTATGTATCCTTGGGTGTACAACACCCCGCAACGTACACAACTATAAAATGTTTGTCAACAAGTTCTCTTTTAAATATTTATAGCTGAGCTTTTCATGCGATCATTAACTTGAAGAAATAAGAAAAGTCCTATAATAAAAAATCTTAGAACCAAAAACTTCCGTAGATATGATATGACAAAACATGCGTGGGGTGTAAAACACCCCGCAACGTACACGAACCGTTAATATCGAAATGGCACATCACGGAATTAGACAACTTGCTCCTTCTCGAATGGATAATTCGCATATTACTTGCTATTGGAAATGGCAAACAATAAGCTGTCAGTAGAGGACACCAAAGGCAGTGAGAGATCCTTGCGTGCTGTGATTGTCACACATCGTCTAGCTAACATTCGATTCAGTGTATGAACTATGCAGCAAGGAATGGTGAGAAGACGATGGTGAAATCATCAAGTGAACTAATTTTCGTACGCAAACTACTTTTTTAATAATGATCAGAAGGACCAATATTATGGAGAAAACTTGTGCGCAATGATCTGAATTCTTCGAATCTGAAGGAATTTTGGCGATCGAAGCACTTTGCTGGAACTCACATTAATCCGTTAATCCGCAAGCGACGCACGACTTTTTTTCCTATCTCTGTAAGGTATTAGGAATTCCTTTTTGCCCACATAATAGGTTCCTCCATGTGTCGGCGATTTCGTATTAATCACACTTCTAGCAAACCGAAGCAGATAAACAAAATATTTAATTCTGTGATTATGACTTTGAGATCACATTTGCTTTGTATCAAGACAACATAAAGCAAAGTATCAGCACATTATCGAGAAGGAAGGAGACATTTTTCCTTATGAAAGCTAGAAATTGTCTAGTTAGCTTTAGATTAGCTAGATAATGAAACTAGAAGAGCAGTCAAATAGGTTCATTTTGCTGAATCTGCTTCCAATAAGTCACTTTACTTTTACTATCTATCTCCATAATACTGAACAGAAAAACAAACAAAATTCAATCGCATTATTCAAGACTAAATCATCAGAATCCCATATACGAGTATATTGTATGCAGCCTCCTATAAATGGTCTTAAGATGTTAGAACCAAATTTTGCACTGTGACGAATAAGTTTACACAACCGAGGCTGTGGCTTTGACAACAAATGAGAGAGGGATAAATAACAGCTTGGGCAGATAGAAGATAGGCGCTTGCCTTTTGTGCTTCCGAGTGTAAACAATATATTAATCTTAGTTAAAGAGAGTGGGATAATTTTTTTTGGCAGCATCAGTTAGAGACCGCACGCTCCATTGCAATGGATTCTATGTATAATAATGCAACTTTGTTTTTTGGAAGCAAATAACTCTTGACATCATTAAAAAGACTTGATGACTTAGGGAAGGCGATATTATTGATCTTCAGGGCAAGAAATGTATATCAAGAGGGTGAATCCCATTAAGTTCTTGATTCATTTCTTCATTCTTACTTGTAGTATTTTTATTCGACTGAATATAATATGTATTTTAAGAGCCCCAGAATAACATATTTAACGAGTAATTTTGATGAAGCTTAGATATTGACCAACTATTCGTACATATGGTTTCGCACTGAAGGTACATTGAAAGTAAGATCCGTATGATAAGTATGAAGCAAATTATAATACAAATATTGAGCTGATTACTCTTGAAATCTCAATACGGCACCGTAATAATGAATGACCTCCAAGGAGCCTCGACAGACTAACATAATCAGTCTCAACAATTTCTCTTTTACGAAGTCACAACCAGTCACGTCAAGGAATGAAAGTCGCGGAGCAAAGATAGTGGATCTGGACGGGAAATAAATCAAATCGTCTTCATCTGATGATGATCCAACATCTTCGCCTTGAGATCGCTTCATACGGAGCACTTTAACGATGTGGAGCGCATTCTGACTCCTTTGAAAACGTGGGAAATCTGAAATCAGAGAATAGAGTTAAAATTTTCACCCAACCGATGAGGATCAGTTTTAAAGCATCTACATATTTATTTATTTATCTCCTCATGGGTCACAACACATTGGCGTGGGGTAAAACCATTACAAACAATGAAATACAATGTCAACAACACTAGTTCGTCACATTTGGTCCTACGTCCAGTTCACAATTCTGTCCTTCGCGAGCTTCTTCCACTCGGTGATCTCCTATCTCCCCTTCTCGTCAATGGCACAGGGATTGCACCGCGTCAAGATCCGGATCCGGCGCAGAGCGTTTATGATGAGATGCTGATGGGCATTAATACTGTAGAAAATCATATTTAACAATAGAAGTTATAAAAGTTATAGAACCTCAAACTTGTTTTTCTCGTTACTCACTTAGCGTTGGAGTGACAACCAAGAATGCGAATGTAGATCTTAGTAGAAATGCTTTATCCAGGAATGTCTGTAGCTCGGTATTGAATAGCCATCTATTAATGTGCAATAAAGATGAAGGAACTTTTTCATGCCTTGTTCATACAAATTGTCATGATACCGTTGTAGACTTCTAACCACTGCACCCGCCTTACTAATCCACACCAAGGAATGAATAGACTTCCATGAATTCTACAGCTAATAACATAAAGAAGGATCCATTGTGCTTCTCCAGACATATGGTATTGATCCGACTACCTTATATTTACAATGAGCAATAACTGTTACTATTAATTAATCTAGAATAGTTGGATATGCGCATATTAGTGAAATAAACACAAATAAAAGCAAGTTTGCTGTCTTTCCTTTCTTTTGCACTTCTTTATCGTTATTGAAATTGGTAAATATAAACTTAATTAATTCATAAATTCAGTTTCAGTTATCACTTTCTAAGAAAGAGCATACATTTCTCTATTGTCGGTCTGATGTTGTATTACCGAATTTGATATTAAGTAATAATATTTTGTAAAGCGGTACTAACAACTGAGAACCAGAGTGACAACTGCGGTTGGCGATAGCAGAATCCTAGTTATTTATATACTATGAAACGCATAATTTAAAGTTAAACCAAACTATTCAATGTTTCAAGATGATGAAAACGAACTACATGTAATTTAATCACTTTTGATAATAGGATCCGGGATCCGCCGCATCCCGGATATTTGCAATCCTTGCATTGGCAGCATAGTGTTTCCATTTCATCTCTGGGCGCCCGCGTTATCTTTTACCTTCCACTTGCATTGCCTCAGCCTTCTTTGGTAGTCATTCGTCCTCCATTCTCTGCACATGACCTGTCCATCTTAATCGATTGTCTTTGATCTTCCTTGTTATCGTCTTCTGCAGTCCCAATTCTCGCCTCAAATCATTCATACTTCTCCTTCCAATCTTCCGAACCCCGGATATTCTCCCTTCGACCCTTTGAAATTTTGCCATCTGCTTCTTCGTTACTGGCAGTGTTTCCAATCCGTAAATGCACTTGGATCACGCATAACCAGTAATTTCGCTTGATACTTCTCCTTATGCTGTGGTCTTCCAGTACACCTGCTACTTTCTTATAAGCCCCAATACCCGTTCTGATTCTCCTGTCGCACTCACTATCCACCTTGCCATCTCCCTCAATCAATCCACCCAGATAGATAACTCTGTTCACTTGCTTCAGCTCACTGCCGTCTCATGCTCTTTTTTTGATAATCATCACCTCATTTTTATTTCTTTATTCATCTTTAAACCATCGTCTTCAATAAACTTGCTGATAAATGGTTTGATTTTGTTGAAAAATGAACCATTTGAAAGAGATGGTCAATGCCATTCAAGGAACGGATATTGAAGGTCACTGCGAATATACAAGGTCAGAATTTCAAATTGTTACGAATTTGAACGCGTGAACCGAAGATCCCAACAATACAAATTGATGTGCGTCACCTCAACTTCAATAGAGTATGATGCATTTTCTGAAGGCTTTTGATGTCATTCTACAATCTTCTAAAATGTGCCACTGCAGCTCTGGTGTTGGCAGTTTGATATCTTATTCGCATTGCCTTTCCTCAGTGTCTATACTAAGTTGATGTTGCGCGGGAATCTGACAGCCGAATACTAGCTGTTGGGATATGCAACAAAGCTCTTTGAGCTTCCTCCCCTGTGACATATCTAGCTATGCCTTGTCCTAAGTCCCCTCAGCGATGGTGGCCGCCCCTCTTCGGAGGCAAGGTGTGGGGTGAGATCATTGGAGATGCTGCCTCCCCCGATCAGTACTGTTCACCCTGTGTGAACAGCATTGTCTTGGGCATGGTAGCATCTCGGTGGTATCAGAATGGCCATCTTCTCTCCAACAATATGCATTTATTTGCCTACTGGGTGTGTCGCTTTGCATTGTCTTGATACAAAGCTTGCTATCCGCCGAACGGAGCCGGGTAAAACAACAACAGCAACAAACGTCAACGCCAGAAGCACTCCAACAACTTATCATCCTTTTGTATCAGTTCGAGTAGAAACAATGGACGCATGCAAAATGCCTGTCATAAAATATGTGTCTGGTGTTTCTAGCAAAGTCAGATATAATAATGGAGAATGAAGGTCGATCTTTCTAGATTCAAAGGATAGCGATGGCGGCGCAAATTGACTACAGGCAAAAATTATAAGAAAAATGTTATTTATATGAAAATAATCAGTTGATGAAAATGAAATATTTTATGATCATTAGCAAGTATGAAAACCTCCTTCTTCATGGTAAAACCGTTCAGATCTCATAAATAGTTCACGGCTACAAGCCACTGAATAAGGGCCAGATCACCTGTGCTTGCTTAAAAAAAATAGTCAAGCAGATAAATGTGTGATTAAATGTGTAGCCCTAGTTAGGTAGCTAGGTTTAATCAAAGAACTTTTATGGCTGTGATTACTTTCAAAAACAATAGACTTAGAGTCGGAAATATGTCTTCAACTTTTTAATAGGCTATCACTGCAGGGCTGTGACCGGTTAATTGTTTTGCAGCCGGTTAACAGATTATATTTTTAATCGGTTAACCGGTTGAAATCGGTTAAACGAGGATTCCCGGTATTGATTCAGTTGTCAAGGTTAATCGACAATTTTCATTCGTTATCACAATTATTCATTCAAAATTATCGACAATATTTCATTATGCAAGATAAATCTAATCAAATGTCGCAACCGATTTTAACCGCTAAGAGAAAGATTAACCTGTTAACTGAAAGATTAACCGGTTATTCGGTTAACCGATCCCAGCCCTGGTTATCAGCTAATCTTGTACTCTTGAAAGACTTTTTTGGCCGTCGATTAGTATTTCGGTGTACTTTGTTAAGAAATACATGTGTATATATCGCGACCTCGCAGTTAAACACATGCTAGGACTTTTTTGCATATATGGTATAAGCTAGCAACATTTGCTTGATTAATTACTTAGAATGGTATATTTTGATATATTTCCCGCGTTTCTGGCATTGTTGTGACCCCAGTAGAGAACAAAATCTTTACCGCTGGAAGAAGCTCCAGATGGTTCCACAAACTAGCGACCCTGACGTTTGGAAGCAGTGGAATACATAAGCCACATTGCTTTGGTGGCCTACTTGTTATGATTTACTTTAAGGCTTAGCCATTGACTTTTATTCGAAATACCAACGAAAACCCTGATACACTTTTTTTGTCACTAGCCGCGTTGGTAGAACTTTGTTGGCATGATTTCGGACTGGTGTCTTTTCTCAACTTGTTGTGGATGTAGGTGTGTAAGTAACCAGCAGTGCTAAATTTTGCGATTCTTACTCAGACGTTTTATTGCTCAAAAAGCTTTGAACTTGTACAATATCTCACAACTCATGAAATTGATAACGTGAAGATAAAAGATCATTTATATGACTTTTTAGCACGACTCGCAACCTTAATGACACATCACTGGAGGCTGCATAACTTTCTACATTGCGAGTCTGCTACGAAATTGCATGTAAGCACGCTAAAAAAACACAAAAAGCGATTTTTTGCCACTCTGTAAAGTCTGATTTGAGGCCCACATGAGAACACTTGAATCCAAATGCGACATAGCAAATGTAAGTGTGTCAATGATGTGGCAATGTAAACAGAATGCAAAGCAAAGTAAACTTTTTCAAACTAAATACAAATTCCGACTATTTTGCATCGAAATCGATTACGACATAGTGTCAGGGGTGGGAGTGCTCCGGACTCCGGTTTGGCTGATCCAAGTGCGCTCCGTGCTCCTTTTTTCGGAGAATTTAGGGTTGCGTTCCGCGTTCCGAACTATACTCATAAATGAACTTACGAACGACTAGGATAAGGAAGCTCCGCTGTTGAGTGAACCGAGGAGATGCTGTTATTGAGATAATGATTGAAATGATATAAATGATTCGCTCTATAATATAGAATATCTTGAGTAATCCATGATCGCGTCGAATCACTGATCGAGTGCCAATATCTGATAAAGTATTACCCACGTCAGTCCAACCAGGCATAATCTGTAGATCAAGTTTATTAATGTCTGTTGTTTGACGAATGGCAGAAAAGGACGAATTGACGATGCGCTCCAGAGCACGGAGCGCACATACCCACCTCTGCACAGTGTATAATTGAACTTACGTGCAATTACCCTTCTTCACTACTCACTGGTCAGACAGAAACATGCATTGAATAAATGTACCATTCATGAATGAGGTCAAGTGTGATATGCATTTATTATTCAAGACTTTTAATTAAACTCAATTCAAAGCATTTCACTCTTCCAAAATAAGACCTCCCCTAAACACTGTCACTTTCCAAGAATATATAGACCAATTTTCATTATTAATAAAAAAAATGCTATCTTAATCAAAAGAAAGCTGTGTGTCAATATCTGTGCCTTACGTGATGAATGTATATTTTACAAATGATTTTCTGTACAATTATGAGGTTCTTATGCACATTTGCAGAATGCCAGCATGCCGCATAACTTCATCGCTGGCTCTGACAATAAAAAAATTCGCAAAAGGATGTTTCTGCTTGTGAAGTGATTTTTTTCATAAGCTTGACGTTGATGCCATTCAACAAATCACGCAGACCAGGCCTGTCACTCAAATTGGATCATCTTATGGCCAAACGATGCAGTCTTTCAAGCTTTTTAAAATGAGACTCCTTCAAATCGTACAACACCGGCCAGCAAAGCAAGAAAAAATTTCTGCTTTAGTCGAACACAGATGAATGCGCCAAAAAATAATTGAGCTTTTTGTACATATTTCCACGATCATGACGTTACATCACAAAGGGCAGGGCATTATTCTCCCAAACAATCGAAGCATGCGACGTTGATAATTGCTTTAATCATTTTTCCACCTCTGAATCCTCCACGCACCCTTAAAGTGTCACTCCTCAGGAGGCGAAGTATTGCCGCATGATAGGTCACACTGCTGTTCTGCCAATGTCCATAACTCGTACTAGTTCCTGGCAATCATTGACTATTGCTTTATTTGTTTTAATTCTTTTCATAATTATCAGCATGGTTAGCTAGAGGGCAAAGTCCAGTCAAGATAGACCAATGTTCTAGACCTCCCCCAGCATGCCTTTGATCATGTCATGCCTAGCGCTTAAAGACATTCAAACATTCGAAGAGGACGTGTCAAATCGACAAATCAATCATCAATCTAGAAGCGCTGATTGAGCAAAAATGGAAAAATTGAGCTCTGGTAGGGTGTTCTGCTGAAGTTATGCTGAATAAGCACCATTCACTATGTGCTGCATAGCGTCAATTGCCTTTGTGATAGGCAGCAATGAGGTGCTCTTTGTCGGCTTTGGATATCCGCAAGTACCGCGCCGTCTCATCCGACAGCTCAATGTACATTCGCTACTCAAACATCGCTCTTGATCTAATCATTGATCTATATATCATTGTGTGAGGTCAATGACCTGTTCCTTGACTCTCTCTCTCTCTCTCTCTCTCTCTCTGTTGTAATATATATATATATATATATATATATATATATATATATATATATATATATATATATATATATATATATATATATATATATATTACAACAGAGAGTGCCCAATCATTTCACATCTTTTCAATGTACAGCAAAAAGAATTTCATGTTCCGAACTAGTTTCGATGCATATTTACATCATCTTCAGCGGTTACAAAAGAGTCACAAAATTGCGTACAAGTCATTTTTATACAACATTGGATAAAATCAGCTTTCTCTTCATTTATATTTGCAATAAAAGTCGTCACCAAATCGAATACGTCACCTGTCACGTGTCAACCGGTGTCATAAACACTCTACGTCACAATCTAAGTGATAGTGGAAACGATCCGTTCCGTTCATTCGTAAGGCAGTCAGAATCAGAATTGTTAGCAAAATATCTATCAATATATCAATATATGTATCAAAATAGCTATCAAAATTGATTCGAGAATAAACTGACTTTCTTTAACTGAGAATAAAAAGGAAGTGCTTGCACTTGGCTTTTCTATTTGCTTTTCCCACTCAAAAATCAATTAAAATGAACAGAAAGCCGAAGCCTAATATTTGCTTTCCAAAATAAAACATTCTGAAGGCGCTACCATCAATGAGGATTTAATGATTAAAGTCAGAAATGCTTTCAAAAGCTATTTCAATAAACACAGGGTTTCCAAGGTATGCAAATCAAGGTTGAAAACTATCAAGGATTTGGCCAAAAAGAAAGATTTGGTTATATCGAAATTTGATAAAGGCAATGGAATATTAATCAATGACAGAAGTACCTACGTGGAGAAGATTCAGACTATTCTGAATGATTCAAGCAGATTTAAAATATATAAGCCTGACAAGCGCTCAAAAAAAGAGCCGTTCATCCTTGAAGAGGATAGGTATAACCGTAAGTTACAAGATCTGAAATTAAAAAAAGATTATTTCTGAGGAGATCTTCAAAAATGTTCGGTCGAGTGGGTCTCAGCCTGTTCGCTTACATGGGCTCCCCAAAATTCATAAATGCGCTGTCAATCCACCATACCGTCCCATGATGAGTATGAGGAACTCGTACACCTCTAATCTTGCCCTTTGGTTGGATGAGCTGTTGAAAAAATATGTGCCCACCAAATACAATTTGAAAGACACCTTTCAGTTTGTGGATTCTTTGAAAAAACTTTCTTTACCAGATGAGGATTTTTAACTTTATAGTTTCGACGTGAAGAATCTTTTCACCAACATACCGGTGAAAAAGACTATTGACCACATCATCTCAATGATCGATTTTAATAACGATTTTCCTTTATCCGAGATTGGTTTAAAGCATTTATTGAACCTGGCCTGCACGAACATTTTGTTCAGTTTTGATAACAAACTTTATCATCAGGTGGACGGTATGGCCATGGCCTCAAACCTTGGCCCTACCATGGCTGCTTTTGCGCTAGACATGATAGAAAGTAAATTTCATAAGTACGAAGGCAAATTGCCTTTCTTTTATCGTCGTTATGTGGACGATTGCTTCGTCATAGTCAGAGACAGAAGCGAAGCTAACGCCTTTTTGAATTTTTTGAATAATGTGGATGATAACATCCAATTCACTATTGAGGAGAGTAAGAACAACAGTATTACATTTCTGGATACTGAGGTCACTCTTCAGTCTGGAGAATTTCATATCGATTTCCACATGAAATCTACTAACACAGGAGTACTCCATATTTCGCTTATGCTCCCGAGAAGTACAAAATGGCAGCAATTCGATCACTGTTGTCTCGTGCGTTCAAGATTTGTTCAAATTGGGATCTTTATCAGTCTGCTGCTGACAAAATTATTGAGATTTTCAAAGATAACGGTTTTCCTGATGATAAACTATTCAAAATAAAACAACAAATTGAGCAGGAAACTTGTGTGCAGACAAGGGTCAAAACTGAATCAAAATCGGAAAATGATAAAAAATCATTTACTGGTCACTTCCGTTCATTCAAGAAGGCTCTAAAGAATTGAATAGCAGGATCCACAAAATTAGCCAAAGTCTCTCTGAAACTGTTATTAAACCCGCTTATAAAACTTCCAAGCTCAGAGATTTTTTTCAAAATAAAGATAAGATTGCGAGTGGCTTGAAATCAAACATTGTCTACAATTATGCCTGTGACCGCTGTTCGATGCGGTACATCGGTGCCACCACTAGGCACTTTAACACTCGCATTAGTGAGCACCTTAGAGGCTACCCAACTCACACTGAAGTTTCGATGCACGAGCATGCACCGAAACAAGATAACTTTTCTATCTTGGGTTACTACGTACAAATTTCCGTTTATTCTCGAATCAATTTTGATAGCTAACAATTCTGATTCTGACTGCCTTACGAATGAACGGAACGGATCGTTTCCACTATCACTTAGATTGTGACGTAGAGTGTTTATGACACCGGTTGACACGTGACAGGTGACGTATTCGATTTGGTGACGACTTTTATTGCAAATATAAATGAAGAGAAAGCTGATTTTATCCAATGTTGTATAAAAATGACTTGTACGCAATTTTGTGACTCTTTTGTAACCGCTGAAGATGATGTAAATATGCATCGAAACTAGTTCGGAACATGAAATTCTTTTTGCTGTACATTGAAAAGATATATATATATATATATATATATATATATATATATATATATATATATATATATATATACATCAGCCATCCTCAGAAAAGATCCGAGTACTTCCAAGGAAGGAGGAGCTGGTTCAGAAAACGATCAACACCTTTCGTAACTAGGACAGACAGTTGTTTTCATAGTGCTTATTGTGCTTTATAGTGTCCTTTGATGAAATTTAGCATGTAAATGCAAGATGGCATTTTGCTATGCATCATATGTCGGTATATGTGCTGAAGGAAATCATGTGCTTTAGCGCTTCATCTTTCTCAACACTCGTTGTAATCCCCGGGGAATGTCCCGAATTTCTGAATTCTGGATTCGAAAGAGTACCCGAGATTTCAATCCCTAGTCGAAAGTGAAAAGCGAGGTCATGTTATGATCGCACACGGCCAATTATGGAATTTTACCAACTACAGTATATATTGCAATAAAGTTAGCAATTTGGCACTACTTCTCCGAAGTTTAAGCAGTAAAATATTACATCAGTAAATTATAAGAGCAGACTATAAGCACTCGCAAACAAAAAAATCATCTAAGGCATTTTATCGTCTTACGACTTACAAATATAGCTCCCTGCATGACCGCAGCATCACAACAGAATTGTTATGACACAATTATGATAAATCATCATAACATCTTTGACAAAATAAGAAGCGAAACTTTAGGTAAATTATTGCCTTTTCAATTTTTTATTGCTGAAGAAAGGGTTCCAAAGCCGGCTATCAATTTTTGATACCTGTTTTCGTTTTAGAAGCAGCATGCTTAGTTGGAAGTGAAATCGGAATATCACCCTCATTTTCAAATTTTTGTCAGCAACCTGAAAATAGTAGCGATCCGGTGAATCCACTTCGCTATTCCGCTACTAGTGGTACAAACCGGCAGGCTTAGCAGCTCAGGAATTTGAGGCCTACCTTAAATAAACTCCTTAAATCAAAATCTACACGTTATTCAGGATAGAAGGCAAAGTTAGTTTTAAAATCAAATTATCATTGATGCATCATCAGAAGCCAACAACATTAATGGACAGAAAATGAGAGAATTGATCTTCGGACAAAAATAATCGAATTTATATTAGAAAGTAAACTTGCGGTATGAATTGAGTCTTACCTGGAATAATTCGTGTGAATGGCGCGGTAGTGATTCGTCTACAATCAGCCAACTTTAGAGTTTCCAATGAGATACAGGAGGCGAGAATCACATGGACACCTAAGTCTGTAATATCTGAAATGAAAATTGGAAATGACCAGCATGACATTTTGAGGATTGGCTTCTTGATACCAAAATGTGTGTACTATTGCCTACGAGGTGGACATGAGCAAGCTGTTCTAGAGTGTATGCTTGCATTGCAATTTATTGTCTTTAAAAAGTGAGGATCTTTAGACAGAATCATATGGTTGGAGGAATCCAGTACCATGGTGTAAAGGAAAAACGTCTCTTCTAGCGCGAGTATTTTCGTTGGTCACCGACCCAACCAACATATTCATGCGAAATAATGGCAATAACCAATCCACAGAGACAGAGGATGCGGATCGTGATGAACAGACCTCGGACTAATGCACTCACAGAGATGAATTGCCTTGTCCGGACTTACCATTTAGGGTCTAAAGATGGCAATTTTCAATTCTGGTGACGGTCAAAACTACACCTGTTTAACTTCTATTTAAAATAAGTCAAGTTCTATTTAAAATTTTTGAATTAAGCAGTTGAGAATTACATGTATGGTAAATAACAATCCAGTGTTAGTTATTCCAACGAGTCTGTTCGCTTTGCATCGTTCTCGGAATAATTAATCTCAGATTTTAGTCTAAGGATTATTGGTACATGAGATATCTATGACTATGACCTCAATCAGCGATAACTTCTCCATTGTTCTCATTTCCTCATCACACGAGTGCACACGAGCTGTGAATAGGATTGCAAAAATCAATGCCAAACATTAGCGTCATTGATCGATGAATCAGTCACTTGGCGAATTGAATACAAGTGAATGAAGCTGAAAGAAATAGCATCGACTTTGAACAGAACTGCATTATGCTACACTTCCAATCCAAACATCGTCTTAGGTACCTCGAAACCATCATTGACAAAGCAAAGATGGATTTAAGATCTCGCTTGTGTTTAAGAGCATGAAATCATATTCAAAAACATTTTCCTTCTTACATCTCTCTTCACGATTTACCAATGAACGACAACCCTATTGTATGAGATTATAAAAGTAGAAAATTACGAGTAGTCTGTGGAACAACAATGTTTTCTTATAAAATTTGGGTAGACTTCTGGCATTCAAGATGAACAGGTAGGCCCACGTGGATATGATTACCATATTTTCTTGTTCTATCTCACACAAAAAGACGTCCGTCACTGCAGTCGGTAATAGGCATAATCACCGGTAATTTTTCAAAATTGGGAAATTTTTGGCTGAAATGTGCGGTCAGGGAAAGATTCCACATTATCAATCATGTAAACGGCATAAAATAAGAAATAATTATTTATATGTATGTAATTTTCAAATATTAAGTTAAAAATTTTATAGAACTTGACATGAATAGAAGTTAAGAAGGTGTTGTCTTAAGGGGCAAGAAGATCAATTTCCATCGAACGTAATGCAAATTCAAGCGTGAATTCTGACGAGACAGAAGATTGACACCACATTAAACGTACACAGTCAGTAAATTTAGATCGTGAAGACTCAAACGGTGTGAAAAGTATTTCCATTTAACAAATTCATCACGAACACAAATTGAGTTAAATGTGTACTTTTCACTTGCCAGACCTGCTGTAATCTGACCGTTGAAGCTCATGTTTTCGCCGATGCGAGTTACTTCTGCAATGCGTGCGCTTGGTCAATCACAAGCGAAGAGAGACGACGAATATCTAAGTCAATCTCTATCGCTTGCTACCTTTGCAAACAAAGGCTGATATGGGACTATGTCCGCTCTAGACTAACCCACACGCAAATTAATCTATCTCTGTGAATGCGATGGACTGATCGCGCACATGGAAAGCTAACAATACTTTTCAGATGTCTACAGTAATACTGAATATAGAGGCAAGTAATATGCAGTGAAAATAAGTTTGATGAGAGAAAGTATCAAACAACAGCACAAGTAAGAGATTAATTTCCAAAGAAAATAATAATCATGAGAAAATCAATAAATAAATCAATTAAATATCAGAGCTGTAAAAAATTACCCAAATCAATTTTGGTATATGTTTTGCCTCCTTCACGACTCTCCGCTTCCAGTCACCTGCCGGATCAATCAGCTTCTTATCTTTTGGATGTATTGTGTGGTCTGTATCGGCAACATGTTTAGCTAACTCCAATCTATCAACCTCAGGTTCTTTTATTAATTTGGCGTGTTCTGCTTGCTTAACACTCAAAGAGCGACCAGTTTCACCAACGTAGGTAAAATCACAGTCTTCTCATTGCAATCAATTTTATACACAGATCTGAGACCATAGCAGGGGATAGTCTCTTTTGAACCAGTAAGGAAAGCAAAGTCTTGGTCGGTTTTAGTGCCACCTCCATACCATAGGAGAATAAAACACTCTTGATCCTCTCATTCACCCCCTGGAACATACGGTCGGGATTCAACAAAGGCAGGACGTTCGACAGCTGGGATTTGTGGAGAACTTGATAAAGCGCGCAACTCCTTGTAACCATTAGAACAAGAATCGCTCTCTATATTTCCTTACCATCAGGACATGGGATCCCCCAAGCAAATGACGCTTTGAAGTGTTCATATGAAAGCAGTCAACGACTTCTACAAGGATGTAAACTTAATAAAAGCGAACTAGTGGAGGTTAAAGTGTAAAAACTGAATCAATCAAATAACTATGTGAATAATAATCATTTATCAATCCAGCAATATTGAATGTTTTGTATAACTGGATTTCCAGTATGATCAAGACATTAGACAAACAATCAATTATCAAATTATCAACTCTCCTTGGTGCTAAGCAGAAGCTGTCTGACAGCCGTCTTAACATAAAAACATAAGGATAATTAAGATAAAAAGATGTTGGAAACTCATCCACAAGATCCAAAAATAACCGAACCCAAAATAAAGCAAAAAATATAGTGAACATCACATGTATTTGTAGTAACAAGCAATTAGTCAATACATCAATAACCGAACCCCAGAAGACATGACGTGCATTCATGTTCTAAACTGTTCGAAATATTGGCCCTCAATATTGACACATTCCGCGTAGCGTGAGACAACACTGCGACACACTTTTGCACAGATTACAGGAGTGATAAGATCACAAGCGTTTTGGATTGACGCCCTCAGATCAGCGATTGATCTTGGGCGGTTCCCGTAAACTGAATTTTTCATTACCCCACAAGAAGAAATCGGGTGGGGTCAGATCCGGTGATCGGGCCGGCCACTCGACGGGTCCACGGCGACCAAACCAGTGCCCAGGAAAGTGCTCATCCAACCACTCACGAACCTTCAAAGCGTAATGAGGCGGGCCCCGTCCTGTTGAAAGTAGAGTTTGTGAACATCCTCTCGTTCAGAAAGGATTGGCCATACCTGCTCCTTTAGCAACTTCAAATAGGATTCACCACTAACAGTCCCTTCGAAGAACTATGGTCCACTAAGGCCAGAAGAACACACTCCGCACCGAACAGTGATTCCAGGAGCATTCCTCCTTCTGTAGAATCTCGAATGGATTCGTGTCGCACCAATAGACGGAGTTTTGTCGATTAACGTGTCCCTTGGTTTGAAAGTGGCTTCATCTGACCACAAGATGCTGTCCACAAAATCCGGATGCATGTCAGTAAAGCTAAGGAACGTTTCACAAAATTGTAGGCGTCTGTCCGGATCGTCTTCATTCAGCTTATGCAGCAAATGTGGTTTGTAGGGCTTCAAGCCAATATCCACTAACGTACGTTGCACACTCCCATTTGACATGTCCTTGTTTTCGTCAGTGCGCATAGATACAGGTCGGTCAGATTGTTTTAGGTTCACAACTGAACCAGTATTGTTGAACTTTGAAATAAGATCGTGCATTGTCGATTTGGACGATTTGACGGTTTTCGCTGAAATTCAAATTCAGCGCCCAGTCATCTTGAACATGTTTGTAGCTATGACCACTTTCAAAATACCGTGTAATCACAAAAACACGCTCTGCTGTAGTCAAGGTACGGCGACTTTCCATGTCTCTAATATTTGAATGAATCAATCGATCTCTATCTAGTTTCAGATTTTATACATTGTAGATTCAAGATATTCATAGAAAGCGAAATTGATCGATTTCTCTCTCAATTTTGTGCATTGTGAACTGATTGACATTCATAGAGAGCGATGAACCACGCAAAGCAATCATCGAGATTGCGAATTAATTGATATCAAAATGTCTTATGCTTTGTGTTCGGTTATTTTTGGATCACCCGGTATGTCATTGCTGGTCTCCATTGCAAGGGAATGACCAGTAATTGGCAGATATGTCTTCGATATGTTTATGCTAAAGTCGGATTGACTGAGTCTTGCTTTCGATATACAAGACTCGGCTGACGGGACCACGGTCAGAATTCACTGTGAATCAGGCTCAGCGGATGAGTTACCTTCTTGATCCAGACGATAGCTACAGCGACGATTCATGAAATGCATGTAGTACTCACCCTTGATGGGAAATTTTTTGATGCGGTCAGAATTTGGCTGCTTGAATATTAATATAATTTCAATCATTCCTGCACAACGGTATAATCCTTAGATACGATGAAACTATAGCACCACGAAACAAGAAGTCCTAAAAATGATATAATTATCAAGTAATATAAGTAGTATGTTAATAAACGTCAAAGAATCAAAGTAAGTAAAAAATGAAAGTAAAAAAGGAGATCAAGAAATTGTAGTGAGGCCATTTCCTGGTGTATGCTTACGATATTTTCAATTGCCACTGGCTTTCCCAAGAATCCCTTGAGAAAGCCAGTGACAATTGAAAATATCATAAAAAGGTGACTTATGACCCTGACGCTCACTGAGACATTCGAAATATAGTTTGTGATATACTATGTAGTATACAAAAAGATGTTTGGCTTTTCATCGCACAGAATAAATTACAAAAATACTTCTGAAGCGGAACTTTCTGCTACTTCTGATAATAATGACGTGCGCATAAACATATCAATCACAGTCATTACTTGATCATTATAGCACGTCGCCAAATATAATTCTCTGCAAGGCCATAAAGAAGATTGCTTGATTCTTTACATAAAGAAGCAATCATGCACTAGTTGGGAATGTAACTATTATGCTAATCATCATGCCAATTCGTCGTGAGTCGAAACGGGAGGTTTATTACAAGCTCCGCTATTTTCAAATAAATTGAAAACATACCAGTCACTCCCCTCTGTTTACGAATTTTATTGGAAAAAGTACAAAGTTAGAATAATAAGGCACTCGACGCGTTTTGTCCGAAGACAGTCTCAAGAGTGACGTACAGCTGTGTAAGGGTCTTTAGATATTTATGTGGCATAGTTGTGACAACTGATTAATTTTATTCATGACGTCTATTAAGGTTTGGCATTTTCATCGGTATGAAGCGAGCTTCAGTCATTCTAGTTGTAATCGCATTGAATTGTTGAATAAGAATCTCACATCTACACTCAGTTATTTCCATCTCACCACCAGCAAATTTAAGATAATGCTCGCTCAAAACACTTTTGGAATCTCTGCTATGGATACCATGTTCGTGTTTTTGATGGAGAAGTTTAAAAGGTCGACAACTTTGTCTAAGTTGTCGGTCATTGCACCACACTGGCTTTGTGCGAGCATCATCTGAAATTTGATGCTGGTAGAGATGGAAATAACTGACCGTAGTTGTGAGATTCTTATTCAACAATTCAATGCGCTTGAAACTATAATCGCTGAAACTCGTTTCATACCGATGAAAATGCCAAGCCTTAACCCTCAAACGTTCGGATTCTTTTACCATCATATTTCGTTCACCTGTCTACCAGTGTAGACAAGTCATTTAATATGATATCTTAGTGTTTTGAAGCGAACAAAAGCATTGCAAATTGAATCACTACTGTTTCTTATGTTTCATTATAAATATTCATCACTTAGTTTACTTTGTATAATGATTGTATAGCATAGGCCATTAATTAAATACATGAGTAGGCCTATTGGTGATAATTGCCAAAAATGAAAACGATCTTTTTATCAGTAATACGACTTTCTTTATCACCAAAATCATGAATTTTTCGTAAATGAACAAATTACTTATAATAAGATCATCTCAGTAAAGTACTATGAAAAACTGTGTAAGCAAATGTCAAATGATATGGTGACATCAAAATATACCGTTCATACATGTATACACTGAAATACAACTACATACTACCTTACTAGGGCTGCAACTACTTTCTTATCAAAAGCGTGATGAATAAACATCGTTTTAAAGCTAATCACAAGTTTATATGTTCACAGCAAAAAGCACTTAAGCAGGATTGATAATTTCAGGCGCAGTGTAAACAGATAATGTTGTCAACATGGTGGATAGTACACACGTAAATAAAGCAGCGAGCACACCGTCTTCTTGTCGATTTTCTACATTGGGCAACTTGACATTTGCGAGGCTTGTTGTCTCGTGGCTGGGAAAGCCTTTGTCTCTCTGGTGGACTTATTCCAAGTGCTGTAAATGCATGATGGTGTTTGCGCATAGATTTGACTGTCATTGAATCTTCGGTTCATATTTGCATCGAAAGTTTGTCGGGCCACAGATTTTATGAAGTTGATCGACTTCTCGTGTATCCATTTTCTGGACATGATGAGGAAGGAGTTGACGAGGGCTACGTCTAGCATATTGAAAAAATGTAGCAGCGGATAACGTCGTGTCTTACGTCGACAAGTGAAATCTTCAACTCGCGCGTCCATTACGTCCACTCCCCCTTTTCCGGAGTTATAAATCAAGAATGACAGTCGGCTTCCGATCATCACGGGAGGAAATGCTGTTAGACGAATGTTGGTACTCAAAAGTAGCACATTCTTGTTTCGTTTAGGGGCATATGATGACAAAAGTACTCTATGTTCATGATTCTCCATAAATTTCGTGTCTCGAACTGTGGAATGTTCCTAGTTGTTCATAACAGATGGTACTTCACGTCGAGCGGCGATGATGGTACCAGTTATGGTCAGTCCATTTTGCAACAGTTCTTTAGAAAGATCAAATGAGGTAAAGTACCTGTCAGTTATGATGTTTCGACGTGTCTGATAGTACGGTTCAGCAAGTTGAAGTACGATGGATTTCGCAAGGACAACTGCTCTCACTCCTGTTGAGCCAGAATACGGCAAGGGCTTCAATGCGTAGCCATTTTTTGCGTCGCAGATCCAGAAGGTTTTTGTCCCATACTTAGCTGGCTTTTGGGGCATATACGATCGTCCGGGTGAATAACCACGGTAGGCATAGAGTTGCTCATCTACCGTAAGAGTTGCCGAGGGCACGTAGTGTCTTCGAAGATTCTGAGTAAATAAGTCCCGGAATTCCCTCACCGCAGCAAGCTTGTCAGTGATTTGTCGATCACGCCGTGTTACTTTGTTGTCAAAGGTGATGTGGGCTGAGAAGTAATTTCAATCTGGTGGAAGAGATCGCGCATCTATAAAATGGGCGACTATCAGTCGAGTCATACAGAGACGATATATTAGACATGTTATCGCGATCAGCTTCGGCACGAATTATAACCCCGATGCCTGCTTTGAATTCCTCGTAGGAAAATTTCTTTTTTGAAGAGAGAACGCATTCTTCGATTGGTGTACCGCAATGATGTGCGGATCATCTGATCGTCGATAAACAACATAAATGACTCAAATTCAGATGCTGGGTTTACAGTAGGACCTTCGCGGAAGTTTATCACATTTCTTCCCAGACGTCTCGCAGGAGGAGCATTGAATTTCCAGACGATACCATTCGGAGATACTATGTCTGCTGGACCGGATATAACACCATAACTGCTGTCGCTTTCTCCAATTATTGGTTGATCAATAGATTCCAAATCAGACTCTTCTTCACTGTTGTTACTATCATCACTATCGCCGAATACTTCGCCGTCACTGGATTGCTGATACACTTCAGAATCTCCTACTGATGTATCAGACTCCGAGTCCACGGAATTGTCGTCTTCGTCAGAAGTATTGACTCGGAATCACTGTCCTGTCGAGCTTGTCGAAGCTGTTGCACTATCTCTTCAAGTGTTTTCTCCCAGGTCGCCGCATGACGAAATCGTGAATGATTTTACTATCCTTGCTATAGAGTTTTATCAGCTCCATTAGTTGCGCAATCAGTCACTAGGAGAGTTAGGATCTTGGCATCAGTCCCATCAGGTAGACACGGTTAGAAGCTGACTCATTTTCACACGAAACTGGGCAGAAGTGTCGCATGATGAAACCCAGTCATTGCATAATCATTCACAGATTTCCTTCATCATATCGCCACAGACTATTGAGACTATTGTATTGGGAGCAGAGAGTGTGCTTGCTAATTACGCGTGCTGTGTGTGTACAGTGGGCGCAATGGAAATCTTGACATTTGCCAGCGCAACTGAAATCTTTACACTTGCAGTAGCCAGTGGTCTCAGTGTAGTCAGTGCTAGCCGTGCTGTTGAGCGAGGCATTCCCATTGAACAATGACTAATATCATGCCCCATCGTCACGTGGTCTATCTACCAAGTGGTGATATCTACCAATATCATTGCATTTTTTCTTTTGTAAAGATTTCAATCGCGCCCACTGTATGTGCGCTTCCTGAATGGGTTTCAATAGTGTTGTGCACGTTCGCACGACAGTTAGTAACACTTACATATTCATCAGTTTCATGTTATGTATTTTGAATAAAGTTATTCGAATAGAAAATATATTATCTTATTACGATTTTAGATGTCTACACTGGTAGACAGGTGAACGAAATATGATTGTTAGTCATGTTCAGTAAGAAGAAAATTTGATAGAAATTTGAATTCATGGTTGTAGGTTCTTAACATGAAAAAAATCTTGGAAATGAAATTTGAAGTCGATACGTACATTTCTCTGGTCATGATATCATTTCAAAAATCGATTGTCTACGCTGGTAGACAGGTGAACGTTTGAAAAAATCTTGAAAATGAAATTGAAGGTCGATACGTAACATTCTCCTGGTCATGATATCATTTCAAAACACGATTGTCTACGCTGTAGACAGTGAACGTTTTGAAAAATCTGGAAAAAGAAAATGAAGTCGATCGTACATTTCTCTCTGGTCATTCTATGAATCAAAAATCGATTGTCTACGCTGGTAGACAGGTGAACGTTTGAGGGTTAATAGACGTCATGAATAAAATTAACCAGTTGCCACAACTATGCCACATAAATATTTAAAGCCCCTGCACAGTTGTACGCCATCCTTGAGACTGTCTTCGGAAAAAAGCGTCGGGTGCCTTATTATTATAACTTTGCATTTTTTTCCAATAATAGTCGTAAAAATAAGGTTGAATTTGAATTAACTGGTTTACTTAAAATTTATTTGAAAAACCGAAAATCAAACCAATGCTTACAGTTTGTATTTTAATCGGATTCCTGTGTTCCTGCAAAGATTTCATTAAATTGTTTAGGCAGCAGGCCCGCATCTAAGAAAATAGGATCTTCAAATCTGATGAGTTTTTACGTTTCGACGAGCTCATCTTCAACATTTATCCACAAAATTGATGCATCTTCATTCATAGAAAGTTCTTTACACAGAGACAGGCGGATCTCAGACTTCGATGATTTCATTACTGATTTGTATCCAGGTTCCTTTGCCACTCAGGACGTTATCAAAGTTTGATTAAGGCAGATGGAAATTTGAAACCTTTCGATCAAAATGTAAATAGCTGTGTTTTTTGTAACAAAAACTGAATTCCTGGCTACTTTTTTCTGTGAGAAGGAAATCTAGAAAATAAGCCTCTACAGACAGAAACCAATGAAAAGAGATCATCAATTTTACTCACTGAAGTTGAAACTAACATCCAAGTGAATCAAATGCTTCAAATTCAGAGCCATGCTATAGCATACATCGTCGTTGATGATTTCTCTTGGAAAATCCTCCCCGACGCCCGCCATGTCTGCAACTATAACCGTTTCTTCTTCTTCGACATCATCCTCTCCGTCGGATTCAACCACTTCTTCATCCTCATCGGTCGTTGGTTTCTGAATGCCATGCAATTGAAGATACTCCAAATGCTCATTTCTTTGAATAAATCGCCGAATAGATCGTCGAGTTGCAAATGCCATTCGCAGATTCAAATCGCGCAAATTTCGGCACGTTTTCGACAGCATAGAGACTCCTTTATATGACAGGGTGTCATCACACCAGGAAACATCCAAGGTTTCCAACTGGAGAAAAGAAACATCATTGACAGTGAGGCAGACGAAACAATGAAAATGGACTGCATTTTCTAATCACTTATAATCAATTATTGATTATGTGATTGTAGAATACAGTTCTTAATACAAATAAATCATTCAATTGATCATTTTGTCTCATGAATTCAAGGGTACTCGCCAGAAATAAAATCCAGTCAGCATTTCAAGTTCGGTAGTGAAGATCACAACCATAAGTAACGACCAAATCGTACAGTTATCATCATAAATGTCAAATTACTAAAATAGGTCACCTAAAAAATGCAAAGCGTCCATTATACGGGAGGTGCATTGTAGCGCTCAAATTAAAGAAAATTCCCTTCGCTAAGGGGAAACAGCCAAGGTCTGCACGAAGGGAGCAATTTTATTTTATTTGAACGCTACAGCGAAAAAATGCTTGGGGGTTTTCGAATGTTTTAAATAGCAATACAAGAATATTGCAGCTACAAGATTTTTTATTTAGTCATCGACATAGACTTTTGATAAAATGAGTTTTGAAGCTTCTATACTCACAAATTTGCTCAGAAGTTCGAATGTGATTGTCAACACTATGTGTCTGGCATACTATCTGGATCACTAAAAGTAGCTGCAATTATCCGCGTTGCAAACATACAATTTGAAAATTCATTCAGTGTATCTTATTATTCATCACCTTGGAGATATGAAACCCTATTTAACCCTCCGATATCTGAGATGGGTGTAATGGTGCTTACAATTTTGCTACTTTGATTTATGACTCATCAGCCGCACGTATCCCTATCACCACAGGAACTCTTCATATGATGCTTAATTTTAGTTAAATTACTACAAGTAGAGTGTGCAGTCGTCGAAAATTTATCCTCAACACAACACGAAGTTTTTCAGCCAATTCACGAACACGACAAGACATGAAAGTAAAGCGAAAGCCTTTTATAAAAGATATCTTGCGAGTAATTCAAGTAATTTAACACGAAACAAATGGTTACTGGATGGGAGAGACTATGCAAGATTAAAGAAGTTGCCTATATCTTGCTTTTGGCTTGGATACGTTAAGCTATCTCAAATTAATCACTGTAAAAACGAATATGAAACACGACTCCAATTGTAAAGCACCAATACTAGCACGACCCGAATGACAAGGCTCAATGCCACACGAAACATGATCATCTTCATGTCATGAGCGCATACCTCTAACTAGAAGAATGGTAATAGTCTGCCTCAGGTCTCAGATGGTGTACAAAATGTTTTTCTAAAAAATATGTAGGAGTACTTTATATGCTGAATGATTCAGGCTTGTGCATGTGCGCTGTGTGAGAAGATCACAAATATGAGCCTATCGCTTTCGCGTGTGATTATCGTAGACTGGTCGATCCATAGGGAAGTACAAGTATATTAGGTAGAGAAGCAACTCACAGGGGTGAGCCGACATACTTGTATCTGTGACACATTCTGTCACATTTTGATACTCGAGATTTGTCACATTTTGTCACGTACCCATGGGCGCAAATGTCACATTTTGTCACATGCTTATTGACGTAAAAGTCACATCTTGTCACATGCTGATGAAAACACATTGCCAAAATTTGAAACATGCCGGTGCGCAGAAGATTGGCAGTTCTCAATCTTGCCTTAACCCTCATCGGATCAGCAAAATCAGCCATCATATTCAGTCCACTTCCCTACATATGTAGTCATATTTTGTTTCGCTGTATTTTTTATTTACACCAAAAGAATTACACGCTTTATTGCTCATTTATGATTAGTTTAATCAAATTATTTGATGAATGCATATTCGAGACATTCCAATACCAAAAATATACTTCAAATTGAGCACACAAAAATTGCAAAAAATCCAGTTTTGGAAATTTTGTTAAGTTGAAAACAAAATTATTCATTCTTTGGTTATAAATCGCACTAGTACCCGTAATTACTCAAAGTAACTTTGAAAAGGCATTGTTATACATCACTTGATGCATTACAACAAATTGATAAGTTCTGTAAAATTGATGTATACAAAAGATCTAGCAAGTTTGAAAGCCGTACTGCTTATCATGTAGTACTACTGATTACATTATTTACAAAATACGAGTATACAAATCAAGCATGCATGTTTTTACATGCCAACTGTTTAAGCTCATGTAACAAAGCTTGACGTTAGTTTCTTGCTTACGGTACATGCTATATGTACATTGCTGGTAAACGAGGTTACATGTATGTATCGTAGATCCATAGGGAAACAGTTGACTTACAAAAGTCGAAGGTTACATGCAATCATGACACAATGTTGTTTGGATGTGATGGTCCGAGCAAACAAATCGCCTGAAAGTTGTATAGGATCTTCGTGTTGATTTGTTGCATCTTGTCACTTGACATTTTCTTGGGTTGCGACTGGTTGCTGGGCCAGTGAGTGCTTTTGTGGGAAATCCCATGATGTCGAACACTGTCTTACTTTGAATGTAGATTTTCGCGTTGTTGTATCTAGAGCGCATTTGCTCTTCTGCGAGTTGGTAAGCGACTTGCTTTATGAAGGTTGACCTGGACTTTGAACAGCCGTTCAATTCCATAAGAAAAGAATTGGCAAGTGCGACGTCTATTATGTCGAAGAAGTGTAACAATGGATATCGTCGAGTTTTTCGCCTGCACGTGAAGTCTTCCACGCGCGAGTCCATAGTGTCTAATCCACCTTTGCCGCTGTTGTAGTCAAGGATGACTTGTGGTTTTTGATCTTCTCGAGATGAGGCGGGATTCGCAACATGAATGCTGCTCTTTACCAACACGTTCTTATTCTTCTTTGGAGAGTAGGAAGACAGTAAGACCCGATGCTCATGGTTCCACACATTGCGTGTGTCATTGACAGGCAAACCTTTCGTTGTTTTCACTAAGCTTGGGACGTCGCGTCGCGAAGCTGTGATTGTTCCAGTGACGGTCTAGCATTTCTCCGAAAGTTCCACACACAAGGCAAAAGAAGTAAAATATCGATCGACGAGGACGTTGCGATGAGATTGATAATATGGCTCTGTCAAATTCATGACAATTGTCTTTGCCAAACCAGTAGTCCTGCTGCCGTCAGTAGCATCTCCGTCATAAGGGAAAGCGTTCAGGGCATATCCATTCCTCGCATCGCACAACCAGAAGACCTTGACACCATATTTGGCAGGTTTCTGTGGCATATATGCCCTACCAGCTGAATATGCCCGGTAGGCATATACGTGTAGTTGTTCATCTACAGTTAGTGACGGAGAGGGCACGTAATATCGTCGCAGATTCAAGTTCAGAAGATCCCAGAAATCTCTAATTGCAGCTAATTTATCACTTTCCTGACGTTGTCTTCTCGTAACTTTGTTGTCAAACGTGATGTGAGAAAGTAGAAGTCTCAATCGATTTCTTGAAATTGGACAACGGTAAAATGGTCGACTGTTGGATGGATGATATAGAGACGATGTAGATGACATGTTATCTCTATCCGCACCAGCTCGAATAATAGCGGCTAGACCAGCCTTCCGCTCCGCAAATGTGAACGTTTTCTTTCCTAGAGCGGTAAGTCGGCGGTTTGTGTACCGAAGACACGTACGAAGCATGGATTCAGTCATTGAAGCACATGAAAGAATCCACCTCTGAGGTCGGGGCAATGGTTGGGCCCTCCTCAAAATCGATAATGTTTCTCGATAGTCGTCTGGGGGCTGGAGGATCGAACTTCCATGTCGTGTTGTTTGGAGAAATCAATTGAGTATCGCTTTGGACCAGATCGTCGAGCTCTGATTCACTGGAGTCGTCACTGTCTGAGTCATTGTCGTCGCTGTTGTACAAGCATACATCCAATTCACCATCACTGTCCTGTTCATAAACATCCGGATCGTCACCAGCTTCTGAGACTTCAGCTTCCTCCTCTTCCGAATCACTCACGTCGTCATCCTCATCTTCTGTGTCATGTTGTGTAGAGTCATGTAGCCGTTGAATTATCTCTTCGAGCGTCGGTCGCATATTTCCCGATGATTTGGATAAACTGACGCGTGCCATCAAAGTGTATTATTTCCATCACTCGTGCCACCAATCATTTACTTGTATGAAATCCCAGGTCCAATTCGGTCACCAACTTTGGTGAAGTGACGCAATGCCCAACTCTCGCATTGATGCTAATATCCTATACACGTTGTTCGGTGCAAGGGAGGGGAATCTGCCACAGACTTTTCACAGAATAGGTAAGAAACAGTTACCACGAGACTATGACGTAATAAGCCAACTCTCCTTCTCTGTGATGATTCAGGACCTGTCTAATAGCCCTGAATTGTCGTGAAGTAGCTAGAAGTATGATAGTGAGAGATGGTGTAACAAAATTTGAAGATAGTAAATGAATACCTTAGTTACGATATTATTTTAACATTAAAAATGTATGTGACTACATATGTAGAGAGGTGAGCGGAATAAGAATATTTGTCATGTTTGACAAGAAATAATTGGCTTATGACTTTTATCTTCTACAGGTGTCATGACTGATCAAAAACTTACATGGAACTCAAATTTCAGAGAAAAATGTTCATTTGAATAGAAGTTACAACACTTTGAAATTAGCGATACTTCATATGTAGAGAGGTGGGTCGATGAGGGTTAAAGGCTGATTTTTTAAATAGAGCATTTGACGTAACATTCACGATATATCCCGTACGAAAATAATTTTGCAATTCATTAATGTTTCATCTAATGAACATGTAATGTTTCATTAATGACTAATGAGATTTCAGCATTTCATGATAAAGCATTAAGGAAAATACTAATGGTTCATCTAATGAAACATTAATGTAAAGTTCATTAATGAAAACTGCAATGGTTTCATGTAATGTTTCATTAATGAAACATTAATGTAAAGTTCATTAATGAAAACTGCCATAATTTCATGTAATGTTTCATTAATGAAACATTAATGTAAAGTTCATTAATGAAAACTGCAATGGTTTCATGTAATGTTTCATTAGTGAAACATTAATGTAAAGTTCACTAATTAAACCGGTATGGTTTCATGTAATGTTTCATTAATGAAACATCAATGTAACATTCTATATTTACAATCCTTGCCTTGGATTATTCATGCTTCCCTATTGTGTGTTACCGCAGTGACGTCATGTCACGACAACACGTGAGCCGTCAGTTTCTTCCTATGCGCATTTATCGACTTTCCTCGAAGTTTAATGCTATCGTCTCTATTTGGTAATCAACATGCAACGCGGAAACACGGACCATTTCATCAATGCGCTGGACGTAATTCAGAATTTCATAGTGACCTTTTCGCCTCGTCGTTGTCTCATCGGTATATCATGCACAGTCGCGTTTAATCCCTTCATTGTCGAAAAACAGCAGAGGAAAGTCTCGAAAATTTGAAGTTGCTACAAAAAAGTTTAATGACTTCTTACAATTTTTTCAAACAATGTGACCCAAGATCTAGAATGTAACAAGAAATCTGACAAACCGCATACAGAGTTAAAAGAAAACGAACTGAAGCGAAAGATCAAGGAATTACGAAAGGAAGACGGTAAGCAGTTATAATGCTTGTACTATTATAGTACAGTAGCGTAACTGCAGTTTTGTATTCATAATTAGATTAATTAACAACATTAATTTACAAGCAGTTTATTTTATGTGCATATAATTCAAATTAGCGATTTCAAATCGTTCACACGAACACGAAACTTGACCTTGAATATTTAGTGCACAGCAACATTACGAATATGTAATTAGATTGCAATTGATGAATGAATTTGATGCAGGCACTAGCGGATTAGACAGTGACCGAGTAATATGAAATGTCATCAAAAGTTTATTGCATTTAAATTGGGCACATCTATCAATTGATATTAATTGTGGCAACATGCAATTAATTGATAGCGATTACTCGTCTTCAGAAATCAATTAATTCTATAGCAGCTGATAAAAGCTTTCAAGTAAATGTAGAAATTATGCACTTCGTCAATTCACATTTAAATGTTTGATTATTGCATCAATTTAGTGCTTCATATATATATATATATATATATATATATATATATATATATATATATATATATATTTACTTAATACGTAATGCGAAGTACTTTTTTGCTTTACAACATGACATATGAAGCCACTCATACCTTAGATCTAATCGAACACTGAGTGCCTTAAAAACACGTGTCTGAATTTACAATTGGATTTACAAAATTCAAACGCTCGTTTGATTTTCGAATACGCGGTCGAGAGCACATTGCTCCTGATCTTGGACAGATGAACTGGCTTCCGATAAATGAAGGCTCAACACTCAAGATTGGATGCTTGTGCTATAAAGGACATTACTTCAATTTGCCTGTGTACATTAATCAATAATCCTTCCCGTTCTCTTCGATCATCTGAAGACCGTTGCTTATTATACGTAGGTATCTCTCGTCAAAACAATATCCAGGGGAGGTCATGCTTTTTCTTTCTATGGACCTTCAGTGTGGTACTACATCCCTATGATTCTAGTATAATTCGAGCAGTTTGTTAACTTTCAAGCGTCGCATGAAGAGCTGTTTGCTCATTAACACTTTTTCTTCCATTTTATGATAACTTAATGCAATTTGTGACTTTATTGTTCATTTTAATGCCGTGAGCCTTTTTGGGTACAGCGCTATATAAATTTGTCCGAATAGATAAATAAATTTAAAAAATGTCAAATCACAATTACTAACATACCATGAATTAATGCATTGAATGCTGCCTGTATTTTGAAGGTGATGATAGTGAATTCTCTGTCAGATACCATTGCTCTAGAAGCCTTTAAGCAATCAGTTACTGATGATTCTCATAACATATCAAATGTAAGTAACAGTATGGTATGTTCAAGTAATGCTTATAGATATCAAATTATGATTCTACTAGCTCAATACCAATGCAGTTAAACGTGTTTTCTTCTGTTTTTCTGTAGCTAGCTTAATGGGAATAGACTTTTACATCAATTGAAAATTACTTTTAAATTGTAAACCTGTTGACAAATAGCAACGTGCATTGAAAACATGCATGCATGTAGGCCTACTGCAGTTCACATGCAGACCTACACACCGCATAGTGCACTTAGTTATAGCTGAAGTAATGTGTCATTGGCACACAGAAATGTGACAAAATATCATAAATAGAAAACACTATTGCAAATAATACTAACATTTAATATAATCACTAGAAAAAAATTGTACTTTCCGGTCGGCCTAAAATCAAAAGTAATTGAACAAAAATATGCAAATTGGGATACCGAGAATTAATGGCCCAATTTCTTTACCTCTACAATAAACTGAAATAAATTCTTAAAGCGGGTATGTGACTACAATTGTACGTGCTAATGTAGGAACATGCACATACATGTAACAGTTGTAGGTTTTCATCCTATCTGATATCGAATATCAAATGGATTTTTTGTAGAAAATTCGAATTGCAATTTTAATTCAAAAGCACTTCGTCAAAGCATTTAAAAGCATTATCGTCATACCAGTGATTTACTAAAAATGTGTATTAAAAAGGGTTCCGTCTTCTTTTCAGCAACATCAAAGTCGACATTAAGAGACTTGGAAGAACCGGCAACCGAGGAATTGTGAGAATATTGGACATTGTATTTGTAGTGGGAAACTCTTTTTGAGACAAGTAGATAGATAGTGTTAGGTAGATAAGTAGATATATGTACTTTGGAATAAAAGTGTCAAACAAACTTGATGATGGTATTCTTTTTGCTAATAATGACAGATTATATAATGTAGGATCATTCTAGAAATAATTATGGTGCATTATGGTAGACCACAAATGAAAGTACCGGGGAGCATTAATGAAACATTAATAAGAACATTTATGAAATAGCAATAGGAACGACGTTGAAGCAGTACTAGAAACACTAATGAAACAGTACTGTGAGTATTAATGAAACAGTACTGTGAACATTAATGAAACAGTACTGTGAACATTACAGAAACAGTACTTGGAACATTAATGAAACAGTACTGTGAACATTACAGAAACAGTACTGGGAACATTAATGAAAAAGTACTGTGAGCATTAATGAAACAGTACTGTGAGCATTAATGAAAAAGTACTGTGAGCATTAATGAAACAGTACTGTGAACATTACAGAAACAGTACTGGGAACATTAATGAAACAGTACTGTGAGCATTAATGAAACAGTACTGTGAGCATTAATGAAAAAGTACTGTGAGCATTAATGAAACAGTACTGGGAACATTAATGAAACAGTACTGGGAACATTAATGAAAAAGTACTGTGAGCATTAATGAAACAGTACTGGGAACATTAATGAAACAGTACTGTGAGCATTAATGAAACAGTACTGTGAGCATTAATGAAACAGTACTGGGAACATTAATGAAAAAGTACTGTGAGCATTAATGAAACAGTACTGTGAGCATTAATGAAAAAGTACTGTGAGCATTAATGAAACAGTACTGTGAGCATTAATGAAAAAGTACTGTGAGCATTAATGAAACAGTACTGTGAACATTACAGAAACAGTACTGTGAGCATTAATGAAACAGTACTGTGAACATTAATGAAAAAGTACTGTGAGCATTAATGAAACAGTACTGGGAACATTAATGAAACAGCACTGTGAGCATTAATGAAACAGTACTGTGAGCATTAATGAAACAGTACTGGGAACATTAATGAAACAGCACTGTGAGCATTAATGAAACAGTACTGTGAGCATTAATGAAAAAGTACTGTGAGCATTAATGAAACAGTACTGGGAACATTAATGAAGCAGTACTGTGAACATTACAGAAACAGTACTGGGAACATTAATGAAACAGTACTGTGAGCATTAATGAAACAGTACTGTGAGCATTAATGAAAAAGTACTGTGAGCATTAATGAAACAGTACTGGGAACATTAATGAAACAGTACTGGGAACATTAATGAAACAGTACTGGGAACATTAATGAAACAGTACTGGGAACATTACAGAAACAGTACTGGGAACATTAATGAAAAAGTACTGTGAGCATTAATGAAACAGTACTGTGAGCATTAATGAAAAAGTTCTGTGAGCATTAATGAAACAGTACTGTGAGCATTAATGAAACAGCACTGTGAGCATCAATGAAACAGTACTGGAAACATTAATGAAACAGTACTGTGAACATTACTGAAACAGTACTTGGAACATTTATGAAACAGTACTGTGAACATTACTGAAACAGTACTTGGAACATTTATGAAACAGTACTGTGAGCATTAATGAAACAGTGCTGGGAACATTACTGAAACAGTACTGGAAACATTAATGAAACAGTACTGGGAACATTAATGAACCATGCGTATGCTCCAAGTTATGCAAATACTAATGGAAATACTAATGAAACATTACATGAAAGATTAATGAAAATACTAATGAAATGGCTAAATTTCCGTAGACAAACATTAATGTTTCATTAGTGGTTTCATTATACTGTTTCATGTAATGTTTCATTATATTTTTCATTAATGTTTTCCAAACTTTTCGTACGGGATATCAAACGAGGTTTTAACAGGAAAAATTGAGAAAAATCGTTAATTTATTGATTATTTCTATTTATATAGTTCCATATGGGTGGTCTCCGTGGCACAGTGGCTAAGTACTTCGCCTAGCGATCTTTCGGTCGAGGGGTGTCAGTCCTCGAAAGTGTCATTGGAAGTAGTGAGGAAGGGCATCCGGACTTCATTTTTGAAAAGTCGGACAAATAACATCACGATTTGCCTAGAGCAAGTACAAGTCGCCATTTGGAGCAAGGAAGGTGAAAAATAACAATCTTGCATATTCCTAATACAAAAATTATCATTAAAGAATAAAGGAACACTAGAATAATGACCTCCCAAAAAACATGACTTCGTTATTTCATTCAAAAGAAGTTAATGCTCCTCTGTGACTTTGTTCATATTTTGTCAGAATATTTTTTCGCGAATTTGTCACATTTTGTCACACCAACAACAAAAAACACACATATTGTCACATTTTATTTTGAGATGAAAAACTGTCACATAATGTCACGTTTTGTCACATCGGCTCACCCCTGAACTCAGTATTAATGAAATCTCCAATGTGCCTGCAATTTCGATTTTATTAAATGAACTCTAAGTGAGACCCAGTAGTCAGTGCCAAATGTGAGAAAAGCAAATTTTTGCAGTTTTGAAGAAAATGTCATGGAATTGACTGATCATGACAGCAGCACAGAAAAAATAATAGTATTTTAAAAATCCTCCGTGTCATGACAACCTTGGATTGGCAATGTGTCAAATTATCAATTCGATGGGTTACTATTACTTCAGTGTTATTCATTCACTTCAGTCTTATTAATAAGAGTAGTTTCTTAAGCGTGGTCATGTCACAAACTTCCTGCCACAGAAATAGCAAAATCAACTTTAAAGGATGGAAATGAGTCCACATTACTATTCAGATTCAAGAAATGAAACATAAAATTAGTGAATCATGAATTCATGCCGATGAAAATTGAATTGAAAACTTGAAATTTCAGCCAAGAAGCACAATAAGATCTCAGTTTCCATGAAAACTTGCATTATAATGCGATTCATGAAATTTCTTTGATGATTTTCTTGATCCTTGATAATTCCCGCTTAATTAAGATACCTGTTAGTAAATGCTAATTCCTTTTGATATCTAATAAGCTTCAAACTACTTATATAGAGAATCCAAATCGCTAGTATATAAACACAGGAATAATTTTCAAAAATTTAGCTTCTTATAGTTATCAAATATTTTTTAGGCCATAGGAACGTAATCTCCGCAAAAAAGCTGAATCACTTGATACAACAATTTTCACTGTGTGCTGACAATCGTTTGAGTCGACACTCTACCTACTCTATGGTCCGATCTACATGGAAAATTCGGCATAAGCTGGTACTCAGGATAAAAGGTAACGTACATTCCTCGTTCGACGCCATAGACAGGGTGTTGTCGATGCTTTCACTGCAATTTCTGATCAACTTGAGATCTCCTCACCTGTGTTCGGAGTCAAATACTGTAGAAACTCTGAATCTGATCGGCCTATCTCTAATTGAATTTTAGTGGACAATCAGAGGTTTTCCTAGCAACAAACATCATGAAGCTGCCTCCTAATACAACTAAAACTGTGCCCAATTGTTCTAGTACACAATTTTTAGTAGACAGTCTTACTCGTTTGCTAGGACGCAACGCTTCTCAACAGAGCAAAAACATCGTTCAGCGATATGTGAACACCATTGTTTCACTTAAAACTAACTTAACATTGTGACAATGGTATGACAAATGTATGACCAGTGAACAAGGAACTCATGTCGTTTTGTAATGACTCAGTTTACCTCAATCTTGCGTTCTCACTGTCTTCTACTGCACACGGGCACCTTTCAAGTGTTTGAGCAAGCCTTCAATACGAAGGCTAAGTGCTTGTGGACATCATGATGAACAGATTAATGGAGTAGGTTAAGCAGTTGGATTTCTTGAAGTAGGAAGAATGCTCCTCATGGGATATTCAAGACTCAAATGTAATGGATAATACAAAACCATAATACTGTATGATTGAAAAGATCATCATTGATTTCTATTACTAGAATTTTTAATAGCGTAATTCAATGTATATTTCATTTGAACTTCGACATTTTATTTGCTTTGATTTTTCCTGAGGCTACATGAGATAGTTCCTAAGGTACACACAGCACAAGTCGAAAACAATTTTTATAACTGGCTATGTCATCAAGACATATTACTATGATATTAATTTCAAGAACGCTATCCCGTTTGCATCCTAAATATAAATCGATCTATATCCTCCCTCTTGAATCCTTGGTAAATGCCAAAAATTAGAAATTTATCAACAAGATGTCAGACGGGACCGACAGACTGGATTTCTCCACGCACATAAACTTTACAAGTTATAGGAAAAACGAAATACTTTGCTCGACGAGTTCTGTTACGAACTAGAGAACATGACTTTTCGGCTTGGTCGCACCTTGGTAATGTCTAGATGAATTGAGACCCCAGACGTTCTCACGCATTTTCAATAGCCATCTGATTAGATCTTTCCGAAGAGATGAAAATTATTGTTTTTGTTTCACTTAGAACTTTACAATTTGATATGAGCGCTATATTGTCTATTTGTCTGTATTAAAAGTATTTCAGTTCTATTTAATACGAAGAATTAGTAGTATTTCCTACGTACGTATTTTGAGACAGAGAAACGCATTATCAAGTGAATGAGTTTCTAGATTTCATATAAAACTGCTTTGTGTGCATGCCGTGCTCTTAATTTAAATGTCACCATGGTGATTTGAAGAGCCGCAATGGTTATTTTAAGCGAATTAAACTGCATCGATTGGGAAACATCACTATTAGAAAATGAAATGGAAAATGCGTGAGACTACAACTTATTAGTCGGAAATGATCCGCGGTCAAGGGCCATTAAAAAATGTGACCGCAAATCGATATTTTTAACCCCTTCGACCTCGTCATCGAATGCATGAGAACCTGTTGACCATCCATCGATTACGTTGTCAGTCGACTAACATTCCACTCTCATGAGCAGGGAATTCGCTGCTTCAACAACTCAGTTTGTGGTTCTCCACGCTTGCTCAAACCTACATAGGTCTATTCAATAGAAAACCAAGTCAGCTGATGAATAAATGGGATGCTCTTGATTCGCTGTTTACCTTGAAAATCTGACATGAGAATTCATGCTGGATTAAAGGATCATGGCAGCGTGACGCGCGTCTTCGTGGATACAGGCCCAGTACAAATGTATACCAGGCACCGAACTTTACATAGAGGGAATATATGCGCTACATGTTTCCGAGAATTTTATGGTTCCGTCGGTGTCTTGTCTACTCGCATTACTGTGGCACTATAGAGAATCATGAAGGATGCCTAATGGTCGTGCAAAGGGAGTGGTAACTTCTCTTGAACATTTTACTTGAATTCTTATTTGCTTCGTTTCTCATTTCTGTGAATTATCTGCCTATATTGCCTTTTGCTTCTCTACTACTCGTAAAATTCAGTAGTATATCAGAACTTTTTACAGTTTTCAGATTTTCAGAACTTAAGATTTTTACAGGCAATTAGATTTACGTTAACAGTTTACCTTAACAGCTAAGGGTAAGTCAAAGGTGCAAACCTGTAATTTTATAGCACGTGATGAGATGCAGTCAGTCTTGAATGCATGTTCTGTTCGTACACGCGAAATTCACTTTGTATGATTAAGACAACAGACAGCAATCGAAAGCTCGTGACAATCCATTTTTGGGACAACAAATGGTGTCTTTTCAAAAATATACTTGCCTTGAATTATATGAAGCTTATATGTCAATAATAATGGTTCAAAATTCTAAAGGATTGCATGTAGCAATTTCTTAATCAAACCGGTCTAGTTGTTCATTCTTTAAGGGAGCTATAGAATGCTAAATGCAGACATTATGTAGAACTTACAACTTTTACAGTTTCATCAAAATGACGCTGTCACTGGTAACCTTATCTCCTTCCAGAATCATCCGTACTGATTTGGCCAACCCCTCCTTCAGAGATCGAAATTGTTGAACAATCCACTGGACTCAAGTGCATGCCATCAGTGCCTATTTCAGTTATTTCACTGGAGGGCCCGTAGAACATTCAGGGCACTGTTATGAATATGATAGGATTAAGTATGTAGATCAAATTAATGCGTTCTCATTCATCGGCTTTTGAACTAGGAAGACTATATATCATCAGTGGTCAGACAATATGAATTCAATTATTTGAAAGGGTAATCGCTTACTTCCTGTAAATAATGTACAATAATCATGGTACAAAAGACATTCTAAGTGATTGAAACAATCTGCGACACAAAATTTGAATTCACTTGTTAATTAAACAATTTTACAGTCTAGAAGAAAATTTAATTGCGACTAATCAGAGAAGACTATGCAGATGCAAGATTCCATTTTCATAAATAATTTCAGTAAAATTTCTGGTGCAATAAAGAATGTAAACGCACAGACCTGGAAATACCAGTGACTTAAAAAAGAAAACTGGTGATCACAATCTCAATCCAGACAACATTGGAACAAAATTCTGGACAAGTAAAGGTTGATATTACGGCTGTCACACTACCGCTTCAGGTGATGTGAGAAAGTTTTGTCTCATAGAGCGATAATTTGCTAAATTCAGTTCTTTTTCATGAACAAACAATTTGCTTCTATTCTCAGATATCCTCTATTGTTTTAAAACAAATAGTCTCTATCCTGTCACAGTTCATTTTGGTTGCTTTGGGAGCTGCATAAACATTCTGGTCTATTCACTTTGTGATTAGAAAGTTGTTATTTAAAAATTGCGAATACTGTAGACCACGCTTTATAAATTCACTATATGACCGGACAATCTTGAATAATTTACAATTAACAAGTGGATTAAATAACCTTGGAGATACAATTTCCGAATGATGAAGGGTGCAGTTATTACTACTAGGTGCAATAAATAGACCCATAAGAACTCTCAACAAATGTTTTGTACTTGAAACCAGATAAATTTTGTCCAGGGTCGCTTGTTGCGATGGGACTTCTTTCGCAATTCGGTGATGATGTGTTCCTAATAACAACAGCGTGAAGATATTTTCAAAAAAATAATTGCAATCAAAGGCACAGAAATTCATTAGAAAATACAAAGCAAGTTAGTTATGTCACAAAGCATTTTATCGATTAAGAAAGTTGTAAAAGGAAAAACGATCTTTTGTGCTTCTTAGAACGGCGATGCTTCACTTCAAAGTATTGGGTGTATTTCACCCTTTTCGGATATACTTGGGAAACAAATGAGTGTCAACTCTCACAATTTCTTACTCAAAGTTTCACTTATCGCTTTGATTTCGGGAATCACCTTTTTGATCAATATGTTGCATTGATCGCCTTTGCAGCCTAATCAGTTTACTCTCCAAACCAATTGGAAGCCAAAAAAACAGTGGTGCGGCGTTTTCTATGATTTAGCGAATAATGCCGTTATAAATGGCTAACAGTTAATTTAACTTGGCAATACTCCTGCTTTTCTTAGTATGGAGGAACGTCGGTTGCAGCACTTCGTTATAACTTCACTGATATGGACATGCCATGTTAGGTGATCGTTCAGTGTAACACCAAAGATTCTTAATTTTGCACATGAATTGATAGAAGGATTCCATGGCTCAATAAAGGTGTCTGCTCTTTTTTGACGGATAATGGCACCAGATTTTGCTTGGTTTAAATTCAAAATAGTTCTTGAGCACCAGCTCTGAGCATTCCAAATCTCCCAACTGATGCTGTCTTCAATTTCTTCTTTAACCTGTAGTGTCTCTAAGTGAACACTTCATAAGAGCGACAAAAATGCCCATTTCATTGTACCAAAAGTTTGAAGACTGTATTCTAACCGAGCAAAGCAATGTCGCATTTCTGCTGCTGTTAGAGGCCCAGGAGTAATCTCTTTCATATCAACTTCTCTATCAACTTCAGTTTCCTCTCGTTAACTTTCCAGAATACCAAGAATCAGTTTGCTCAGCTTGTCTTCTTCCACCTCAGGAGCCACCACAACCCCATCATTTAATCATTTATGTAGACCGCCCACTTCTCAAGTTCTTTTTCAGTCAATCCAGCAGGCGATGGAGGAAAATCGGTTATTGGTTGATATAAGCTTGTTTATATTAGCCGCATACGTCCTTCCATTCGCAAATACTTTAACGACGAAAATCACAGCAAATCAATGTATAAATTGCGGCCGAAGTTGACGTGACAATTCCAATACGAGAGATGTTGGAGAATATTTGAATTTATCAAACGGGATGGTGGATTGAAAATCGGTGGATTTCCAGAGTAGAAAGTCCATTCTAAGCTAATTTCGATGCATTTAGCGGATGGATTTAAAAAGCAGATCTTCTGTACTTCCAAAAACGGAGCATTTAAAAATGTACGATGAATGTACTTCCACATTGTTCCAACAGACAATCAAGACATACCAACAGAGTTGCCGTAGAAATGGGAATGAATTTCTATCTAATGGCAATTCCCAGTGAGATGAAGTCATTGATTAACCATGACTACATGCATCGAATGAAGAATAGAAAATGTTGGCCATTGTACTCAAGTTTAGAGAAATTATAAAAGCGTCGTGCAATTCACTGTGCACCTATTGACGTATTTCAATGGATACCCGTACATAAAGCTGTTTCCCTACTTTGATTCTTTTGGTCTTTCATTTTTATCAAACTTAGCGCAGCCGTAGGCATTTTCCGTTTTTCTATCTTTATTGTAATAGGCACAATTACAATATAATTTAATGTAATCAAGATATGTAATCAATATATTCAAACCATAATGCTTACAACATTTGCAAAATATTAGCACATCTAAATGAGCATGTGGTATCAGCTACATGATAGTGTCATTGCTATCGGGTTCGGCTCATTAATAGTCATGCTGTGTGCATTAACTGTAAATTAGGCATTAAAATATTCTCATCGATAAAATATATAAGTTTACAATGCAGAGATATGCTTCCATAGGGGCCTTCTACACTTAATAATAAGTACGATTCGCACATATCGTTTACTATGCGAGCATTTTTCAAAAGAATGCATCTATGCGGTGAGCGATAATTCCAACAGGATTCCCATAGAGATTTTTTGTGCTACTTAACGTTCACATATCGGCATTTCTTTATCTCTCTGCAATCATGTGATTTTATCTCTCTTCGATTCAATGAAGTTGATCATGAATAAATTAATGTCAGTTATCATTCTTTAATTCAAAGAAAGAAGATGATAGAGATACGAATCAAATATTAAGATAGTTCCATTTCACATTGTCGCTGTCGCACGACTGAAGTTGACATGAAGTTATTTCAATCAACGCATTATAAATTGCGACTTTCGAAGATTTTTATCATTTATTATCATCAGGCGTCAGAATATTCATAGCCAACCTGTCATTAAAATTGAATTATACTGACATTTTATGTCGATAGTCCAAAAACAGGAACCGTAATAAAGTTTAATGCACGAGAGACAAATCAGAAACTGCATCGCCGAGCGATTTGATGATCGAAATAATATGATATAATATCGAATCGGTAATATGCAGAAAGGGCTACATGGTCAGCTTCGAAGCATCGCAATGAATACAATTTCTAAGAACACAATGATAAACTGCAGAATGCATAATTTTTTTAGATAGAAAGATGTCTTAAAACGTAAACAGTATACGATCATGTGAAGCACGAAATTCCACAGACACTGAATTTCGTTGTGCAAAGATCAAACAGGAAAAAAACATACAGAAACTAAGCTTTCAAGATGTTAGGCAGATGTCCTGACTTTAACAATATACGATGCGCGAATTTCCTTGCCACTGTAGACACTGCATTTCTTACTACAAGTCTCGTCAGTAATGTTCGGAAATGCTACTAATAACTTTAGCTATATATTTACATCGGTTTCGCAACACAGAGCATCACAGTATTCAGTGCCAAGCAGGCTCGAGTACCATGCCAGCAGTATCAGATCGCAGTATCACGCAAATTGTCTGTACTATAGTATAATGGTCTCTCTCATTTAATCAAGAATGAGAGCATGCACTATGGGTAATCTAATTCTAAGCTTTGTTAAGCTTGCTAAGATTTGTGACGTTTTCCTTTTAATTCTAAGCCAAACAGCAATTTCAACAATGTGAAACAAACAGTCTTTTAGATGAAAAATCATCGACAATGTAGTTCCTATAATTACTGCCACTTAGCATTAACATCCGAATTTAAACAATTATGGTGCAGCGGATGAATATTGCAATGGCAAGTTTCAAGATGTAAATAATGCATACTTCATATACTCGCAAAGAACGAGGGCAACCAGAACTGAAGCTGATTTTGGCTGGCTCAATGCCACATTTAGCGTTGTCAAGGCGAAGTAATGACAAGTAGTTAAAATGCATTTTTCTATTTCAATGAAATGAAAAAGCACATTTTAAGCATCGTGATTTCTAAACGAATGAAGCACTTAGGATCTACCAAAACAATGTCGTGAAATCTCTGTTATATTTTTTTACACATTGAACATAGGAGCATTGCACAAAATGCGAATCATTATCTTTGAAGCCATACTAAAAGGAGCGGTAGAGCTCTTGTCATCCGCTCCATAGGTAATCAAACAAGTCAGAATTCAAGTATTCGCATGAGAACTCCAGTGTCTTTCAAGTGTAGATAAACTTTGATTCTTTGAAAACTAAGTTAATATCCTTTATCAAAAGTGAATCCAACTGAAATGCACATAATTTGCGTCCATCCACATGTTGATCAATTATTTCTGAACATAAAAAAATTAATCTTAAATAATGTCCTCATCATAAATTCCTATGTCAACAGACACCGAGTGCAAACGGCACAGCGCACAGAATCAACTCGAAACTTACCACGCTGCACAACACAGCTTGCAGCATCGATTTGAGCAACACAGCGTGAAGCGAAGATGGCACCCAAATGAGTGTGCTGCCCCACAGCATAAGCTTTTGGTTATGGACCATCGGTCAGCAGCACTGGCGAAACCAAAGCAAAAAGAAGCAGAGATTAAGATCAAGTGGTGGAAGTTAGCAGACGAGGAGACAGCAGAAAGCTTCAGGCGCCTCACGTTGAGGAGTATAGAGGATGCAGTTAATTGGGAGGAGGTGACAAATATCCTGAGGAGTTGTGGGCAGGAGATCTGTGGAGTGACACGCGGTGGAACCTTTCGTAACTTAGAGTCCTGGTGGTGGACGGACGAGGTCCAAGGTGCCTTGAAAGCCAAGAAGGTTAGCTTCAAAAAATGGAAAACCTCCAACCTTGATGCTGATAGAGAAAGTTACAAACTGGCCAAGAAGCACGCCAAAAAGACGGTAGCCAAAGCAAGGAGAGAGGCATGGAAAGGAATGTATGAGAAATTGGAGTCTAAAGAGGGAGAAAAGCTGATTTTCAAGATAGCGAAGTCCAGAAGCCAGAAATGCAAAGATAACATCGAAGGTTTCTTTATGAGAGACTCTGAAGGTGCAATTCAGACGACCAGCGATAGTAACAAAGCGATATGGAGGGATTATTTCTGCGAATTGCTGAATGAAGAAAGACCACATAATGAAATTACCACAGAACTGGCAGTGAATGGTCCGATCGCTGAAATTAACCCAGGATGAAGTCCAGAAAGAACTGAGCAAAATGAAAGGCAGGCGCAGTTGCGGACCCGACGACATACCCATAGAAGCTATTAAAGTGCTAGAAGAGAAAGGAGTACACTTGTGCCTGCATCATTTCAACGAGATCATTCAAGGCCATCAACAATTGCCGGCGGTGTGGAGAGAGAGCATTTTAACACCAATATATAAAAATAAGGGTGATCACAGAGTTTGCAGCAACTATCGAGGCATCAAACTGCTCTGCCACAGCTTCAAACTCCTAGAGCGAATAATTAATAAGAGGTTGAGAGTGTGCACAAATGTACGAAACAACCAGTTTGGATTCCGACCTGGATATAGCACCACAGATCCCTTGTTTGTAATGCGTACGGTTATGGAGAACCTGAGAGAGGGAAACGAGTCTTTCAGGGCAGTTTTCGTGGATTTAGAAAAGGCGTACGACTCTGTTCCTCGAGCATTGTTGTTCAACTGTTTGAGAAGGAAAGGAGTGCCGGAGGTGTATGTAACTCTGATTCGGGAAATGTATCGAGAAACCCTAACAATTGTGAAAACCAAGCATGGTTGCACTCCACCTTTTGAGGTCACTGTTGGGCTGCACCAGGGATCGGCGTTGAGTCCATATCTCTTCTTACTGGTCTTGGATGTGATAACTGGCATCTGGAGAGCAGTACCCCAAAAGAAATGCTCTACGCTGACGATCTGGTGATTTGTGGGGATTCCAAAACCATGGTAGAAAGCAGGCTGGAGTTATGGCGCAATGCCCTGGAAAGTAATGGTCTCAGAATTAGCAGAAGTAAGAGTGAATACCTCTCCACCGCTGCGAACGATGAAGAAATCCAAATGGATGGAACCTCGCTCCCATCAGTTAAGAAGTTCAAGTATCTTGGTTCACTGTTAGACGTAACATCATCTTGCGAGCAGGACATCAAAAACCGCATACAAACAGGATGGAAAAGTTGGAGACAAGTGACAGGAGTTATCTACGACAAAGGAGTTCCTCTCAAGCTAAAATCAAAGATCTACCAGGCTATGATACGACCGGCAATGACCTATGGAGGAGAGTGTTGGGCACCAAGGAAGAAAGATACGCAAAGGCTGATGGTGACGGAAATGAAGATGCTCAGGCGATGCCAAGGTTTAACCCTCCGGGACCGAGTTAAGAATGAAGAGATTCGACGCAAGATGAGGATCCCATCCATCGATAGATTCATAGAGTACAAGCGGCTTACATGGTACGGACACGTCAGAAGAAGACCGGACGATCATATAACCCAAACAGCACTGCACCAACCGATATCTGGCAGACGAAAAAGAGGTCGTCCACCCCTATCATGGAAAAGGGTCATAGAAAAAGATCTGGAGAGAAAAGGCATAACCCATAATCTGGCCCTCGATCGAGTAAAATGGAAGAGGACGATACGGCCCACCCTGGAGGAATTTGGGATTGGTGGCCGGTAAAGGTGAGCAAAGGTGAGCAAAGCGTGAATCGAAGATGGCCTTTCTTATGTTACAGATTAGACCCCTTTACCTCCTGGCAGCTAGTCCATGTCACTGACCACTCAGCCACAGAAAACCACGAGACAAAAGAATCAAAAGAAAATAGAGAAGAAATTTAATCAATTACCATCGGCGCAACGGAGTCTGCTATTGCCTTGGCTGTTCCATCACCGATATCCGAGTTGGGAAGACGCAAGTGGATGAGATGTGGATTGTTCGATATGATTGCAACCATCACAGAATCATCACCGACAAAAGCACCTGTAAATGAAGAAGATTGATATGAAGACTGATTACGGCGGAAGTATTAGTCACCTGACTTACCAAATAACGTCAATGATCGTAGTTGAGAGAGAAGAGCCAAAGGATAGAGACACATGGGCAGAAATCCTTCTCGCCAATGCTGCAAGATGAGAACATGTAGATTTGAAATGAAGCGTTCTGCTGTAGAATGCGAAAGTCACAGGCGCGATATAAAAAGAGATACTTGTAAATTCGTCATGTGAATTAGAAATGTGGACGTATTAAAACCAACTCTCTTTAAATAGTGTTCATTAACAATTCATCGCTACAATTCACAACGTCATGTGGTTTAGAAAAAAATTTGTCAATTCTAATGCAGAACTTTAGTTGGGTGAGTAAAATATTCACCCAATTGTCAATACATTCCTCTGTCCTCTCCCCATTTTGAACAGAAGATCGCTTCTTGTTGATTTAGGAACTAGATCCCCTGAAAAACACTAGAGAAGCGGGAATGTTTTGACGCCCAACTAATTTACGTGAATATTTATTAGCTATCAGTTATGATTCACATCGCTTGATACAGGCAATGCTTAAGTTCTGAACATTAGTTCTGCGTTGACTCAATGCCAGCACAATAAATGTTCAATTCATCCAAATACTTTCTTTCATATCTTTCCAGTCTGGAATTTAAGTAGTCTGTTGTCACACATGTTTGTGACAATGTCTTGTATATATTGCTTTTCTTTATGTGAAATGTTTATTTTTTCACCTTACCAATACTATTTCGCTAAAATTTTAGTATACCAACTTATCAATAATAAAATATCCCTTAAGGTGGTAGGACAGCTCAGTTGGTAAAGAACTTCGGTACGGAGGTGCAGACGATCCAGGGAACGAGTCAGTCCGTCTCGGGAGGAACCACCGCTCTCAGTAGAGGTTACTAGCCCTAACCTGGTGAGAAGTTCGAGTGCATGGAGGCTGCCCCATCCCTGGGTTGCTAGCATGGCCTTGTTCCTTGGATGGGACAAGGATGAGTAAAAAAACAGCTGTTAATAATATCATAGTGAAATATCACTGACTACAACTGAAATTGGCAGAAATGAATTGTAATAAATGGCAGATAAACCTAGTGCATAGCATGGATTGTCATGGTTCATTTAAGTTATATCATGCATAGATCGCTACATTCTACATTTATTGAATGAAGCTTTTACGTCACAACTCCCCATACTTGGGGCTTGGACGGTGCTGACATAGTCAGACTTACGGAGCGTTGTAGAACTTTTAGTCCGGATGCCTTTCCTGGCGACTTCCAATGACACCTTCGGGGCTCGACCTCTGGACCAAAAGACCGCTAGGCCAAGCACTTAACCACTGTGCCATGGAGACCACACAGTCTCCACATGTGTTAAATTTCATTTAATTACATTGCATATTAAAATCATATCATATTACACAAAGTATATTGATGAAGAAAGACACAGCTTTACTTCGAGGGCCACTTCGGATGTACAATCTCAATAAAGTCCTTATTTTGCAGTTAACTTAAAATTACAAGATTCCTAGGTGATTGTTTCATGCAAGAGTTTAAATGAGGTATCCTTCCGTCATTCTTCAATTGCTTATTTTAAATGCGGCGATCCGCATTAGTAAGAACTTTCTTTTTACTAAATTTCATTGTAAATTTGATAATATTAGCAGTAAAAATGACGATACATGCTGATGAAACTGTTCCGGTTTTCCATGTCTAATTCACCAACACCACAGGTAACAAATGTGCTGAAATATTCTCAGTAAAGAGAAAAATTGAAGATCCACTTGCTTGATGGATCAATTTCAGAAACATGTGAAATTGCAACTGACTGACATGTGACTCACAAAAATGCGGTAGAAAACATATTTACTGCAGTCGGAATTTTCAGAGAATGTAAGGCTATCACTAAGGGGATGCAGATAAGAATAAATAGTGCGACACCGGTGACTGAAGGTTGAATGTCAGTTGAAAGTAGACTACCGCCTAACTATGATTGAATTCAAGGTAACTTCAGGCTCAGTTACAGAGTCGGGAAGTGCATTCCAAGACAAGAGATGCTCACTGAAAGCAATTGAGCGGCAATTAATTATATTGGAAGGTAGCAGGTCGGGAAACCGGTCAAGCTGTTTTTATCAATATGTCAACGTATTAGCGACACTATGGTAATAAACAATGGGTAAGTTTTCTTACACAGGCAAGAACGTGGAAACGACTTTGAGAGCGGATTCAATCTATGAATATCGATGAAGTTTTAACGTCACTAATCCTCCATACTGTTGGCTAGGATGGTGCTGACATTGTCAGACTTTTCTGGAGCGCTGTGGTATTTTTAGTCCGGATGCCCGTCCTGTCGACTTCCGATGACACTTTCGGGACTCGACCTCTGAACCAAAGAATCACTAGGCTAAGCACTAAACCACTATCAATATCGATGTCTTGTCGAATTCTGACTTCGGCGAAAATCAAATGCTTGTAATCTATTCTGTCCCATCACTTCTAAAATGCAGTAAAAGCGTTCTATCAGTGACTCCTGACATCCAGCCCAGATAAGTCACACGCTGACTGCCACGAACTCTTTCTCCCATCTTCCCCGCTGTAAACGCTCCATGTCTAAGTTGCTTCTTTCGGAGTACGTGACGAAGGAAACGAATCGTCCTAGTGACAATGCTCTTCATCAGATCTCGAGATTTATGTCAAGTAAATATTATACTTCGAGGTAAACAACAATCTTGAACAATTGCTTTGTCAGAAGTTTCGAATTTCTCGACCGAAGACAGCATCATTGTTGTTGAATACCAACCCTAACATATATGAAAGAGGACGCGACTGGTTACATTCAGTTTTGTAGCTGGAAAGAGTCAGGAATCTCGTATCTCTGCTGCGTGACGGTCAGTTGGTGACTCTTGCTCCTACGGTCTAATTGATAGTGGTTTATTGATGGTTATCTGTGGTCTGACTGTGAAATTTTGATTCTCTGTGATCGTCTGGTCATCGACTGCATCGCTGTTGTATTGGCAAATTCTGGAATTCATTGGTTTTGGAATTAGTGTATTCTTTGTCTTTGTGATCTATAGTTTGATCTTCGCTCATCGGTCATTATCGCCGCCGATTCCAGTGTGGATTCTCCCTCTCTCATCGGTGTTACTAATTTTAGAAACCACAATCTGTGCAGCGACTCATCGCTTCTTCTCTCTCCGTGCGTTTGGATGCGAATGTGGATCAGCTGGGACTGTCAGTTGCAATTATTAGCTGCTCAGAAGTGTCAGTTGTGGACGCTGCTCCGTAGAAAATTCTTGATTTATTGATTTTTTTCAAATCAACGCTGTTGTGACGTCCAGTCTTTTCAGCTGGAAGTGATTCATAATGTCTGATCCTTGTGACGCATCTGTCGATAATGCAAGACGAATGTCAAAGGAACAGTTTTCGCAAATTGGCAACGAAACACGAAACAATTATCTGAGGCATTGAAAGATACCATTCGTTTGTCCGTCATGACCATAGAAATTGATTGCTTATCTAAAGTTGACTAGAATGGAAATTGACTCAAGGTCGCGACACATCCGGGGAACTAACTTGGGACATGAATGACCAATGAAAAACTTTGATCTACACATGTGACTGATTCTAATCCAATGATGCAGCCGTTGACAAGTGTATCTAAGTGAAAATGCGAGCGATTACTGTGACACTATTGTGTATTGCATGAGAGGTCGATTTCTGTGGTCATGACGGAGTCTTAGAATTCAATCGATGGAAATGAAGCTAAGACAACAGAAGCAATAGATTCAGCAGTTTTAAAAAAATGATCTAGGAGGCAGTCCATAGTCTTAAAACCGAGACAGCAACTGAATTTCAACTTTAGTTTATGGAATTAGAGAAAAAGCTCATGTACGATGTTCACCTCTTCAGTGATAGCATGGCGAAGATGATAAACGAGATTGAGGTTGAAATCATTCGAGAAATGAATGAGTGAACAATCTTATTGTCTTTGGTCTGCCAGGGTCTGTTGACGCGAAATCTAATGATGCCGATATAATCAGTGACATTTTAACCAACCTAGATCAGGAAGTACGCTCTAATAATTTGCCATCCTTTTTTATCGAATGGGTTTAAAGAAAACAGGTAGCATACGACCAGTGAATTTGATCTTTCACCGCTATGTGGATGAAATGAACGCTTTAAAAGTCGTTTGAGAAAAACTCGCTCAGGAAGGTTTAAAAAGTATTTCTGAAGCCAGATATATTTCTTTGTGAGCAATCAACTGACAAAGAACTGCAAATCGAACTCAAGCGATGAAGGGAATCTGCGAAAGTGTCATCATACGTAATGAGAGAATAGTGTTGCAGCCCTTTCGTTCAAGCTACCATATCCCCCTTTCCGGATCAGTCTCGCAAACCCCATGAATTTGAGCTTTCTGCTTGGAGGAAGTGCTTTTATTTTAGTGAAGATTAGTTTCAGTCCTTCGGAGTTTACTATGGATACTCAAATTCTTTCAGATTCAGTATTTTGTACGCTAAATTGGTCTGAAGAAGTTTGCTTTTTAGTTTGTTGAATCTATCGGTCTCCCAGCAGTACTAACGTCAATGACAGAATTTTTTTGAGTACCGCAAATGATGCTTGTAAAACTCTTCCTGGTCCTATTATGCTATTGGGAGACTTTTATTGTCTTGATGTTGATTGGTCTATCTCATGTGGTCCTTCAAAGTGTGATTTTTTAATAGATGCAGCTAATGAAGACTATTTGTCACAAATGGTTGACATTCCAACTCGCGGCAACAACATTTTGGATATTGTATAAGAGAATGATGAATCTTTTGTCGAAAGTGTTTAGTGTACATTTCCAGGCAGTGCTCATCCCTCTGTTCACTGTTCACTGTTCACTGTAGAGTGTAGAATGTGGACTGCAGTTAGAGTGTGATGTAAATACACGTGTATCATATTACCGCCTTGATTTTTCTAAAGTTAATTGGGATATGTTCCGCTCCTATCTCGCATCGGATTTTTGTGAGATCTTTACTGATGTAACTATGTTCGATGCAGATAGCATGTGGTCTGAAATTCGTTCTTCTCTACTTGAAGACGCAGAAAAGCTATTCCTACTATTGTGCATAGGAAGACGTACGATGGTGATTCACTTACAGGCGATTTTGTGGGCGCCTTTCGTTTTCGTAAAAATGTTAATAGAGTCCGTTTCATAAAAAGTGGATCATCCTAAAATTTGACTAAATAAACATAAGTATGATACCGAAAGCATTTTTCATGTTATTTCATGTCCCTAATATATTTAAATGTCCTTATATAATCTGACAAGCTATGATACAGTAACGGTTCTTAAGAAGCTAATATTTTGTGGCCCTACCCTTATTGTCAATGACATTACCAATTCGTCTAGGCATTGATTCGATGATATCGTTGATTTTTGACTGATCTAACTTTCTACACTCTCTTTTTAACAGTGACGTAAGTTGTGATACGCCATCTGTAGGTAGCAGTGAACGACGAACGTTACGTTTTAGAATACTCCATACATTTTCTATGGGGTTCAGATCAGGAGAACGACCTGGCCAAGATAATGTCCTAAGCCCTAATTGAGACTTGCATAAGTTGACTCTACTACTCCTGTGACACGTAGCATTATCATCCATAAATAACCAAGTCGATGGATCACCAAGTTGATCTGTCATTTGGCCAATGTTCATTCGTAAAACATTCACATAGCGTTCAGAATTCATGGTTCCTTGCTGTATGTGAAGTTCAGAGCGGCCATTGGTCCAAATGCCAGCCCAAATCAGTAGAGTCGCACCACCTTGTACCCGGGGACGATGTAAATGTCTCGGAATTTCCTGATCAGATTTTATCCATAATCTCAATCGACCATCACTATCCTTCAGACGGACTGATGCCTCATCAGACCAGACAACCCGATCCCATTGATTTCGCCAGTGACAATGACTCATTGCCCATCTGAGACGTCTTTTTGTATGCTGATCTGATAATTCGATCTGAGCTGTTATAGCTCTTGCAGCTCTTGAAATTCGACTCAATGAGTCTTCTACGAATAGTGGAATTAGAAATAGATGAGTCTAGTGCAGCCATCTCAGTTAACGAGAGACTTGGATCAATTTTAACAAATCTCAAAATTAGGCGGTCTCTACGTTTGGATGTTTTGCGTGGACGGCCAGAGCCCTCTTTACGACAGAGTCGAAAATCATCATTATGCCATCGATGCACATTTGTGTAAGGGACATTTAGTCGCTTGCTTGTAGCTCGCAAAGAAAACCCTAGTTCTAGCAAGGCTGACACTTTGCCTTTTGTGAATACAATCTTATTTATCTTATTATTGTTCATTTGTGCTTTGTATTGTTTTCAACCGGTAAGAGATAGATTTCTAGCTGAAAGCAATCAGGAGTGCTGCCAACACCACCGCAACGAAGTCAGGAAGCTATGGAACATGAAGTCCAGTTAATCACATGTAGCAGTTACATTATTGTTGATGAATAATGGTGCTATACTGGCTCTGATTGACCGATTTTCTTTATTTTTGTTTTGCTTGATAGCTTTTGGCTTGTAGAACAACATCACCTTCATCTACTCGTATTGCGTGCAAACCAACAATTGTTCCTTTTCGAAACTCGAATGGCGATCTGCCTATCAATGACCAAGATACAGTCGATGCTTTTACCGCTTCTTCTCGTCGGTTTTTATCGAAGAGAACTATGCCTTGCCTGACTGACCTTTAAGAACTAATAAGCTATTATCAAATATTGATATCACTGATGACGTTGTTAGAGAGCATATAGATAAGCTCCTACCACCCCCACCCCACCCCATTCATCTCCAGGACCTGACCGGATTACAAATTTGATGTTAATTCATAGCGACTATTGTTTAATGACTGTGTTACGTAAGTTTTTTTCCTCATCTCCTTTGTTCGGGTAAAGTACCTAGAGACTGGAAAGTTTCTTGTGTTATACTGATTTTCAAGAAAGGCTGAAAGTCCAACTGCTTAAATTACCGTCCAATCAGCCTAACATCATCAATCTGCAAATTACTTGAAAGAATTGTCGAGACCGCTTTGTTAAACCATGTAATGACTCATTCTCTTTTACATTGCTCTCAGCATGGCTTTTTGCCTGGTCAATCATGTTCTACAGCACTTTTGAATTTTACAGATTACGTAACATCAAATATGGATAATGGTTGTTGTGTAGATGCAATATATATTGATTTCTGTAGAGCGTAACTAGTAGAAGCCTTGTTTTATAAAGCGCCGCAGGCGAAACCTCCGGCATTTTTAGAGTATAAGTAGTAGAATTCTATGTTTTACAAAGCGCCGCATGCGAGACCCCCTGGAATAAAGCATTTTCTCTGCAGCTATATCTTGGAAGAATTACAATTTTTCTGAGCTTGATGTTATTTCAAAATGTCTTGATATGAGGGAGGGTGTTGTGAATTTCTTGGCGTGTATAATGAGTTCCACGATGTACGAGTAATATAATATATTCCACTCACAGGAGAACAAATGGAATTGTTTACTTCTATACTATTGTACATGTAGTTTTTATAACATTAATTGCTATCGGTGCCAATGATGTATTAAAATAAAGATGACGAAAGTCAATATGAGGAAAATTTCTTGAGTGTAATAAAGTAATATGCTCATAATAATGCACCGGTGTGCAGAATTTCTACAAGCAAGCTCTAATCAGCCTGTGATTTTAAGCAAGACCAAGCTACACATCATTCTCCTAGAATGTACACAAATCGATCGTCATGAACTTTTTGAAACACACTGTCTTTAATTGGTACGTAGTCAGGGTTCATCATTACGTCTGAGGCATTGGCTAGCCAATCCTCTGTTGTTCTGAAACTACCGTTCCAATTTAAAATCTTGATTTATATGGAGAAAATAGTCAAGTAATTTGCCATGAAATTTCATGGCGATCGGTTATATAGTATGTACGGTATAGGAGAGGGGAACTCCGAAGAGCCAAGAAGCGCAACAAGGAAGCATAAATCACTTAGCGGGTATACAACATAGATAATGCATAGTCTTGTCAAAAGGGGTCCAACATCTTAAAAAGGGGCCATGTATCGTCAGAGGTGGGCCAACTGATCGCCAGAGGGGTCCATTGATCGTCAGAGTGGCACAGTCCGTGGCACAGTTGTGGTGTCCGTGGCACAGTGGTTGCGTACTTGGACTAGCGATCTCATGGTCCAGAGGTCGAACCCGGAAAGTGTCATTGGAAGTCGGCAGGAAGGGCATCCGGACTACAAAGCACCACAACGCTCCAAACAAAGTCTGACTTAAGTCAGCACCGTCCAAGGCCCCAGTAGGGGTAAAAAGTGACGTAAAATCCGTAAAAAAAAAAAAAAGAGGGGCCTACTCATCGTCATGATATTATCAATTGCAATCTCTTGTGTTCAGAGTGGTCTCATGCAACGCATCATGAAGATGTTGTGTCTTAAGACGGGACCATGCGTTACTTCATTAGGATGTCATTCCATATAAGGGGCCCCATATCTTAACCCCCCTTACCCCTCCTATTTTTATTGTTTTTTCTAACGAATCTCAGAAATGACCCAGATGGATGTCAAAAAACTCGGAATCCCGGATAAATCCGGAGGATTCTCTTCCCTGGAATGCCTATGTTTAGTTCTTTAAATTAACAGAGCGATTAGGTTGTGTCTCGTCAGTTGTGTTAGGAGACTTAAAAGTGTGATTTTTTGGTTAATTCACTCACGGACATCTACAGACGAAACAACGCAATAAAAGCTTGTGTTAAGTTTTCTGATGATATAGTTTTTGTCGAACTTCGACAGTACTGTATTTGGTGCAATTTCACTCAATTTACACTTTGCCTAATTCTGCGCTACTTTCGCGTTAGCAATGTTTTAACAGTTAACTGCACACAACTTGATATCCTTCGTTGTATTAAGACTGACGTTTTGAAAAAAACATGCACATTTTATCAAAATCGGCCCATCCGTTCACTGGCAAACTTCAAATTTGCATGTCCTATAATACTCAGCCATTTGGTAAGTCATCATTCATTTCCATCGGTTGTGGTCAGAAGATTTCGAATCTCAGATCAGACACGCCGCCGTCTACTTGTCCGTATCTGCACCTGTCGACAATAGCATTTTCTTCACGTCGTTGCTGATGACGTTTGCGTCCGACAAGAAGATCGACAAGATTTTTAGCAACTCAATCAATGCTGACAGGACAGATGAGGTCCGACATGATCAGCTATGAAGTAACAAACCTCCAATCACTAATCACTTCATTTAATTCGGCAGACCACACGGCTTCCTAGGCCAAGTGAATAAATTAAGTAATCAATTAATTTGATGAGAGCAAGCATAAGATAAAAGAACTATTCCGGTTGTGCAACGATTTAGGAAACAGACTGTCATGTAGATTCGAATATTCGCGCTCAGAACTGTGTTACATTAAGTGAATTTTGTGCATCGCATTGTGATTCCAATAGGGATATTGTAATACTTACCAAGGCAAGTGACGTAAGATTCGGCCTCTCCTGAGGAAAGCAGTGCACAAGAGGAACCATTATTTCCGGTTCGATGACACACTTGGGATGCGCTTCAGACCAGACCTCTTGATCGCTCCAATCAAACTCTTCCAAATTGCGACAATTCAACAACAGTAGCCGGAACAGTAGATCCCGCTCCTTGGAATCAGGAAATTCAACTCGAATGCCGTGGAAATCAAGTTCAAGTCGACGAAATAATGGACGGAATAAAGGAGTGACAATTTCAACTAAGATCTCGTCGCACGGGCCGGTAATCACCGCATGATTGGAGAATGAAGAATCACAGTTCGATGACGTTTCACTATCATTGGGAGTTCGGAAGCTGGCATTCAACATTGGGACGATATCACGTGAGATTGCGTGATTTCTCCGCAACACAGGCCCATCAGGACGGACTTCAATGGAATAGAAACGGAGGTTTTGGCACAGTTGGGAATGAGCAGGAAAACCAGAGAGGAGAAGGAATGATTCCATAGTTCGAAGACAGACGGCCACGTTCAGAACCAATAACTTGCGCCCGATGAAAACGATGTTAGGAATAACAGCGTCCGTCAGGTTAGGAGAGGAGAGTGTCAAGTGCGTGAGAGCACAAGGGAAGTATGTCTGAAAAACAACGATCAATTGATCACATCATGGACAAAATTTATGTTTCATAAGTAATCTGAGTATCTCAACAGATGTAGCCACCACGAGGTATGTTTCTACCCATAAAGCATGTTCAGACATCTGGGACCTCTCGAATCAGCGACGTTGAAGCCAGAGAACGTGAAAGCTTCAACTTCAACCAGAAGGCCTTCGGATCATCTGTTGAGAGTGCGAATAAGCCAATGAGGCATCGCTTTATCGTAGGCTCATTTGTAATGCAGTCCGCCATCCACGTGCCTACATTGAAGCAGTGACTACTGACTGACTCATGCCCTTAACAGATAGTTCCGAGGCCTTTCGATTAAACAGCAGCAGATTCGAGGCGCAACAGACCGAAACATGCCTCGGACAACTCTACTTTAACCGGACAACATACTACTAATTGATACATGAAAAAGTGAAAACGTAACGAGAAGGAAAATGCAATTATTCAGTAATTGAACTGATTCCGGCTTGACTTTGTGATAAATTACAAGCAGCTGATAAAGACAGTATATACAGATAAATCTGCGGCCATTCTACGGCCGTTGAGTGTAATCTCCTGATTAGATAATAGAACAGTAAATTTCAGGATAAAAATTGTGCAGTAATGTAGGTGACTAACAAAATCAAAGAAATTCCACTTTTTGGCAAATTGACCGTCGAAAGTTTTGATTCTTTACAAATTTCGCAATAGCGGTTGTCTCCACATTTTCTACAATTTCCCATCGTTGGTGTAACTGTCAACATTCAGAGCTATGCAGGATCGTTGGTCGAATCATTAAAGAGAACACTTGGCTCATAATCTTGAGGGGCAGCCTTTGTCACAAAACACTGTTGCAAGTTTCGTCTACCTGCTCCATCCGCACTTCACAAGGTGTCGAATGTCATCTGCGCTTGTCACCTCTGCATTTGCCACGGAGTCCAAATACTTGTGGAGAGAATCAGTCCACTCTAGCAGATATTGTTGTTTTGAGAGTTCAGAATATTTGTCTGGCCTGTTGTTGTTGCTGAAAAAAATCCTCAAACATTCCAACACATGACAAACTTTGTTACGTCCCGAAAGAAAGGAACCTGATACTTGAGAGATGCTCCGAACCTGAAACTCCTAAACATCATGGAAAGCAATTTGACCATTCGCTGAGACTATCTGGATATCCAGACGATTTCATCACCAAGTCAAAACGCTTTCAGAAATCCAGAAAAAAACAAAACAATCAAGATATCATTTTCTTCCGCTTTCCGTTCATTTCTGAGAAAATTGATCGAGAAGTCAAGACAGTGTTCAAGAAAGAAAAGATAAATGCCCGTATAGAAAGAAAAGCAAAATCATTACGTCAGCACTTAAAACAAATGCAAACTAGTCCAACATGCTCACTGCAAAACCCCCCTTTAGATACCAATTCTACTTGCCACAGGAAGAATGTCATGTATCAACTAACATGTGAAAAGTACATAGAGGAAATACGATGCGTGCTCTACAGGGTGGGCGGAAAATTGATGCCTATTTTGAAAGGTCTCTAGTTCGTTAACTACTGTTCAGGTTTGCATTGTATTCAAGCTTGATGTGTATCACGCCTTGCCATTTGTCTCTGCAAAGTTCCATAGTTAGATTCTTAATACTTTCAGATTTCTATGACTGAAAAGTAAGCAATCTTTTATCAGATCTTGAAAAACTCAATTGATATTGTGGCATAGATTTCCAAAGATAAAGCTGTAAATTTGTCTTAAGCAAATTGAAACTTGCAAAGACGCAAGATGTTTGTTGCATGTAAAAGCACTAATCAATTTTTTAACGCTCCCTTAATTTGAGCAAAAAGTCAATTTCCTAATTAAAGCATTTATTGGAACAAATTGCAAGATACTAAAACTCGATATGAGCACCTGATCGCTCCACTAATTTGCGAAGTCGATCCACGAAGTCGTCCACTGAGTGCCTGAGAAAATCTAGAGACACAGAAGATAAAACAGTCTGAATTTTGCTCTCAAGCTCAGGAAGTGTCCTTGGCTTTGAGCGATAAACTTCCTCCTTTGCCCATCCCCAAAGGAAGATGTCGCAAGGGATCAAATCAGGACTTCTGACCGGCCATTGATGAGGACCTCGGCGACCTAACCAGCGCCCTGGGAACTGCTCATCAAGCCACTCCCTTACCACATGAGCGTAATGAGGAGCACCGTCTTGCATAAATATCAGATCGTTGATATTTCCCCAAGTGCTGATGACTGGCCACACTTTCTCCTGTAGCATGGCAAGGTAACGCTGCGAATTCATCGTCTCACGTTGGAGGAAAGGACCCACGATGGTATTTGCCGTCATGCCACACCAGACAGTCACACTCGGTCTTGATTGCAATTTCTCTCCACGAATCCTAGGATCGTTTTCTGCCCAATAGTGGCAGTTGTAGCGATTGACGAATCCACCAACATGAAACACAGATTCATCGCTCCACAAGATGTTGTGAAAGAATTTTGGATTTCTTTCAAACCAATGGAGCATTCGTGTTTCATATTCAAGACGAGTGTCATGGTCCGCCGGCGATAATGATTGACAATAATGGGGTTTCCATGCTCGCCACCTCAGCTCCTTTTTCAGCGCTGTTCTCACCGCGTATCGAGAGAGACTGGACTCGCGCGCAGCCTGTCGAGTTGACTTGCCGGGACTTCGGGTGAACATGTCTCGAACAAGGCCTACTGTCTCTGATCTACTGACAGTTGAAGGGCGTCCACTCCTGGGAGCATCGGATACGGAACCGCCCGTCATCAGGTTAAAGTGGCAGTTCTTAATGGTCCGCGGATTCAGATAAGCATGGCGACCATGGATGGATTTCCACCATCGTTGTACGGCAACAACTGACTGGAAGACTTCATATCGAGAAGCCACTTGGGCACGTTCTTTCAATGCAAACTGGTCTGCCATTTCATTCGATTGAAACCAAGCATTTGCTTGAAACTGAACAAGTAATCAAAATTTATGTAAATCGAGTTAAGACAAAATATGCAGCTTTATCTTTAGAAATATGTGCCACAATATCATGAGTTTTTCAAGATCTGATAAAAGTTTGTTTACTTTTCAAGATCTGATAAAAGTTTGTTTACTTTTCAGTCATAGAAATCTGAAAGTACTAAGAATCTAACTATGAAACTTTGCAGAGACAAATGGCAAGGCGTGATACACATCAAGCTTGAATACAATGCAAACCTGAACAGTACTTAACGAACTAGAGACCTTTCAAAATAGGCATCAATTTTCCGCCCACCCTGTATATACTGATACGCATCATTAAGAAGGACTCATCTATGAAAAGACATCTCAACTCATGCCAAACAGGCATCTTTCAAACTTAAATACTGGCACATGATAGTGACAACACAGTTAAGTCATCGTGAAGCTTGCTGCATCAAACAATTAAAACCTGAAATTAACAATAGGAGTGAGAGACGCAACTTGAGCAGTTTAGTGATTTCCTTTTCATTTGATTTTTGTTTTTCTTTCTATGTGTTTTTAGTCAGGTTAGAGCAGCGGTTCCCAACCTCTTCATGTTGCGTACCCCAAAATAGAAAATCATAGGATTTTTCATTATTCCGCGTACCCTCACCTATACATATTAATAGTAGCAAGAATTCAATCACACTAAAACTTAATCACGCGTAGGAATATACGAAATTCGTAATTTTATTACACAAAAAATTAGCTTGGCGTAACTGATGCAAGCGCAGGGAAAGTCATACTCAACATCAAACGAGCTCTTTGTTTGCTTTTAATTATTGCAATGGTGGAGAATCCGGATTCGCATAAGTATGTGGTTAGGGTCGAGTTGGTGGATGCGAATTAGTTAGCGGTTGCTTCAAGGCCAGATGATGACAATCCAATGCGAAATGCGCACAAAGTTAACAATTCAACTGACCAATGAACAGGAAAGTAATCAAAGTAAAATTGAATTATAATAAATCTACCATATTATGCGTACCCCTCAAAATTCGTTCGCGTATTGCAGGTTGGGAACCCCTGGGTTCGAGTAATTTTATTCTACTACTGGTAAATTGAAACCCAGTACTACCTGTTTCAATTGTTCCATGTTAGTCAGATCAAAGGTATCAAATTGCCTTCGCTACTGGCACAAGGCAACCCAGTACTATCTGTTGCCTCTACCTTTATTTCTATGTTTACACATTACTGTGTTTGTATTTTTTGAGTTATTTTGAATTATGCAGAATAGATTCACTTGCCTCAAGATGATCGGCAGGTGCTGATGGAAACACATCGCAAATATAAAACAAATTAATAGATTTTGAATATCCAACATAACTTGGTTCTTACCGACTCAACATAGTTATGTCAAACCAAGGCATCTTCACAACATATATAGCCGCACTGCAGTGCCAGGCTATAACGTGGCCACCTTGAGGAAAACAAAAGTCGGATGAAATTCACTAGCATGGCGCAAACCATATTTTCCAGCCTGATGCAATGAAGAAGCTGACATGGATCAGAGATGCCGCCATTGGCTTTTTCCGCAAGGTTGGTAAGATGCAGGCCATCAGTAGCGAGGTAATATCTACTATCTTTTTCTGATAGCGATTATCTTTCGCTATCGAAACAGACATCGATGCGGGCATTCGCATGTCCCTCAAATTTCATGACGTGTGTCATGTAACTCAAATATGTTTTCGCTGCATGTGTTTCGTGTTAGGCCATTGATTTTTGGGTCTGATTTCAGTATGACAAGTGAATTGTCTTAGAGTTTGTACATTTCAGTTGCTGTGCTGACCAGCTGCCGATATGCATGGTATTATTTTGTGGCTACATTCCCATAATACTCGATGATAACCAGCGGACTTACCATTTGAGGAGCGGTTGACTGAACATCAAACACTTTATCCGTCAACAGTTGACAGTTGAGAGCCGAAAACCTTTCAAGAGATTGACGTAGATTTGTGATAAGAAGCTGTAATAGATGGAACTTTCAGAAGATGTTCAGAACGATCAGTCAATCAGAACAATTACCGTTGTATCGCTGTCTTTAATCGTTTCACAATTATCAAGATTCAATTGTGTGAGGTTGATTTGAAATCGGTTGATAGTACGAACCAATGGTTGAATCGTCATTTTCCAAGCCGATAAATCGATTTTCTTCAAATATCGGCAACATCTACAAGTTTACAAACACGTTTTGCAAAAAATGAAGCTACAATAGTCATTTAATATTTCTCCTTCATACTGAGGTCAATGATCACATTTAAGACTTTTATTACTATTTACAGTTAGATCTACCTTGGAGTGAGGCTTTAGTGATAAATCAAAGAACAGCGTATCATTGTTAACCTTACACTATCTGTCTGCAATACCTGCAATGTATTGGTTAAAACCACTGTTGATATGAAACTTTTGGGATGTCAGTTTTCGTGTGACATCTAAAGGATTAAAAATGTACATCAACAACGGAACGCCTATATAACTAGTAGAGCTTTGAAACGGACTTTTATTTACTTTACGCTTCAAAGGTTTGGATGTGGTAGTGATGTCCTTATTGCTCTTGCATAGGCCCTTACGTGTACTCGGCATTCTGTGAGATCCCTGACTATTTATGTAACAAACATAATTGACAAACTCGATTGAAGAATCTTTAAATACTGGATTTTGCTTCTTGCCATAAGTTTATGACGAATAATGTCATACGTTGCTCATAGCATAGAAGTGCTTAAGTTTGATGATCACTATTTGAAAAGGTACTTTAGTATCAATGCGGCTGAGACACAACGTTTTGGATTAACTCAGTTGGTGGGCAACACCTCCTTAAGATCTTCTAAACCAATCAAATTTCGTAGGAATAAACAATTCAGCACATGCTTTCTGCTATGGCCACATTCATTTTGCAATTAGAGTTGGCCTTTGTTCTATAAATATCATTCTAAAATTCAAACTGCTAATTTTGTTGAATTTTGTGATAGCTATTCTAATACAGGTGTAAATCTCATTAAATCATTAAACAATGCAATTTTCTGTAAGTTCTTCCTCCTGGAGACCCTCATTTTGTGTTGTTAGTTGATCATGTAGCGACAGATAGCATTTTACAATTCCATTATGTAATTATAATGACTGATCCTCAATCAATTTCATGCAATCTTTAGAAATTCATCAAAATAACAGACAAATGAGTGAATGTAATCAGAAATACCTTTCAGCATCGAAGTTATAAGGTACATGTGTATTTGAATGTGATTTGTGAAGATAGTACTGCCCTCACTACTTCTGGCGTTCACAAGTAGTATGAACATGCATAAAAGTCACTGCTGTACTTACCGAGAGAGCTCACATAGTATATTACTTAGAGAAACATGCAAACTATAGATGCTGAACATACGAGTACACTAGGGTTGGCACGAAATATTTCGCAAAGTTTTCTTTTAATTCCTCCGAAGTTTATTTTTTTCGAGTGCAATGTCGTTTATCTTATGCACTGATATCATGTCGAAGTTCTGCATATGAAAGGCATACACTAATTTATTATTTAAGAATTAATTACTTCTCAAAAGGCTGTGTGTGATAAGCAGGTGTTCATTAGTAGACTAACTGATTTTTCTTCACGAGGCAATCAAATCAAGACACAAGTATATCCCGGTTACCATGAATGCGGTTGGGAAATAAGACTGGTGCAACGTTCGCCATATTTTTATTCGTCGTTCAAGCAACTTATGATTCGGTGAGTAAACGATTCATCAGTTAATAATTACGCTATTTAATTTTAATCAACTTTTTTTAACTTATATCATTATTAACTTGAATGCGTAAGAACTTTCTAGAATACGCTTTAGCCATATATAGTCATAGGCCTATATAGGCCAATATTTACAACGTATGCGCAGATATACATGCAAATGGTGTATTGCTAGGTCGCCTATTGTTAGTGTGATAGAAAGAATCTGGTCAGTAGCAAGTATCTGCTCAGCTAAGCAAGTTATGACTTATGGCCACAAAAGCTATAGACCAAAAAGTACACTATGTGAAAGGAACTTTCTATCTGAATTGAATTCCTAGTCTCTACATTAGAATCATGCTGACAAATAAAGTAATCTCATTTAATCGGATGCGATCTCATTTTATCATTGTATGCTAAAAATTGCAAAAAGCCTTTTGACTTGAGAAGTAGGTCGCATATTAGTATTACTTGCAATTGATTATGGACTATTTGTAACATAATTACAACGAAATACTATGTTTAAAAGTTCAATAAATTGTGAAATTATCAAAATGTAAAGAATTTTATTGCCTGTAATCCATTAATCCTACCAGGAATCGCAATTGTTGATTCAAAGATCAAATACAGTATATGCCAGAAGAGACAACATACTAAATCTGAAATCTCATCTACATCTACATGTACAATGTACATAGAAGTCGAAGTAGACTGTGGTTAATTATGCGCAAATTCATCCAGTATAATGAAAAAATCATTTCAGGTTTATCTTAGATTTATATATGAATAGTGAAATGATTATTACTGCTGCATTCCAGACGAGCCGACACAACGGCAAGTGATGAGATGACGGACTTCTACTTCGGTGGTGAGATGGCTGTGGGACCAGAATTGGTGCAGGAATATGTAGCAACGCTGGAGGGCAATCAGGAGGATGACGATGACTTTTAAAGCGCTGATGTAGAGATAAAGAAATTTGTTCTCTAATATATGCCAATTTTATTGTTGACTAATTATTGATTCCGCTGTCGATTTAAGCTCAATTGTTGCAACGGCCATCTGAACATATTCTGTACAAACGCTGATGTATATTCGAAAAATTGTGCCCAATATTGACTGTTTCTATGTTACATGTCATCTAGAATAACCGGCGAAATAAACTTCGAACAGTTCCTAATCATGCACTAATCATGTAATTCCTTTGTATTCATCTAAAAATAATAAACTTCGATAAACATCGCGAAGTATTCTTTATTAGTATTTTTTATTTCCTGCGAAGCAAAAAAAAACTTTGGAGTTTTGCCAACCCTTACAGCAACCTCTCAAAAAATGCTGCTAATGAATTTTTTATAGAGTCTGCGGTGACTCTGATAATGAAATTAATGCAACAATTTTGCCAAGCAGGCAAGCCTACCCTAACAATATGGCTGTGAAATATAATAAACGAGGCCGCCAAATTGTCCACCTGAGACGAGTGCTAATCTAGAAATTGTAAAAATAAGTAGTTCAGCATAATTATGAGCAACATCTAAATTGTCTTATTTCCTTTATTGTTGGTGGCTAGTTTCATGATATGGTCACGATTCACGTAGCATTAAACTGTCACTTTCACGTTGAATCATGATTCTGCCACAGCTAGGTCATGCACTAGGCATTAAAAATGTATAAAAATGCTGGACTTACAATGTGCTCGTACATCCATTTTTAAAGGCAGACCAATTTGACTTTTGGAATAATTTTCATTCACTTTTTGTTAGCAACGAGTGAGGGAAGAGGATGAGCCTGTAAACCAAAGCTGTCCCTCATCAGAAAATCGAAGAAAGAAAGGTAGCGAGGATAAAGGAATATAAAAAAATAACTAAATAATTCAATAACTAGGTTATAAAGGCTATATAACTCACAACTGCATGAGAAAGTAGGCTAATAATAGGAACTCTGAAAGTTAGGTGGTAGAAAAGTGAATAGACAGATATGGGAATGTAAAATGTGTAATAAATACGCAAAAACTGTATAACTCGTAGAGGAAAAAATGGAAATAAAATAATATTAAAAGCCAAGATAATACAGCAGAAATACATTAGACATATAACTCTTCAAATTATCAATTCTCCATAGAGCTCAGTGAATTGTATTGACGAGCTCCTTGAATGCTTCACACCAACAGATGTGAGAAATGCCTCCAAAAGAGGCTTATTCCACAACCTTGATGCTCTATGCATGAAACTCCATATTCTACTGAAGTTGTGCTAGCAAGCCAAAGTGCCAAGTTTTACTAAAATTCTTTCCATCCACAAAGACAATATAACTCGTTGCCCACTCAATATGCTTGTGCACAATCTTTCCAACGTTTTAAAGTGATACAAAAATAAGAAATATTTACTTATTTATACTCAAAATATGCACTCATTGACTTACAAAACATATCTAAACTTCAATATCGACTACAACGGTGTCAATTTCATCCTGAAATTTAGAATAAAGAGTCATATATTAGATGATGTTACAGGATGCTATAACAATACACTGAAGTATGAAGAGCGTTTCTGTGAACTATGCTATGATTCAAAACTATAAAGAAGTGCATCACTTTATGATTGAATGTTCCGCGTGTAAGAAAACATGACAAGAAGTAGCATCAGTTTTGTGTTATTGCGACAATTTAACTGAGTTTCATGAATTAATGAATAATATGGCTCCAAAAAAATGTAAAACCTATCGCAAAATTTCTTCAGAAAGCGAACAATTTCCTCTTGATCTCCAAAGAAAATAACTATAATTAATATCCAAAGATGGGATCAAAAGTTAATTGCCCTCGAACTCCTTAATTAAAATTGCTTCATTATTTGACCGCATGCACTCTTATTCATTTTTTTCATGAATGTGTTTCAGTGTGTTCAATATGCTGCTATTGAATCTTCTCTAATTATTTCACAAAAAGTTTGGAAATAGACATTTTTTGATTTATTGACATACTTACACAATCATGTACACACCTCTCGCGGTCATGCAGCGCGTTTTCTGTAAAATTGCTGCATGTCAATTTTTCCAGAATAAATTACTTATTATTGCTTATTACATGTATGTAGTAGCAATTTGCGGTGAACTGATTTGTCTCTGTCTAACTTTGCAATTAACTATATTCGTGAGATGTACATGTAACTCTGTTTATTTAAAAATGTCAGTCCAAAATCAATCGTGACGTAACAGTGTGAGCATTTGATCGTATGAAAGGATTAAGTTGTGCTGCAAAACTAGGTTGAGAATTTACTGTGCTTCAAATACTTCGAGAAATTAAGTGATGAGATTCGCTGCTTCCGTTATATATATTGCGTCTTTAAGTTGGAATTCCATCAACTGAGTGTCGAGTGAACGCCAAAAATGCTTTTTACGGAGCGTTGACAGGAATTTCATCCTACACACCTCACTCAGCACATATTGCATGAAACTTTTATTAGAGAACACGATACTCTTGAGAAGTTAGGAAAAGTCAAGTGGAAAATTACAGAATATAGCTCGTGAACGTATTCATTTCGACAGCTGAGCGCTATAATCTTCGGTACTATGAGTAGTTAATAAAAATATGTAAATCCACGAAGCTGAGAGAAAGTGCCCTGGTCAATGTTCATTGTAAATCAAATATTTATAGAAGCTAACTCAAAAGTATGAATGTTTTTACATTTGCATGATCAATATATATAACTCAAGTTTCTCCATCAAAAAACACTCAGCAGTTAAAACAGGCTAATCGGGCTAGACTTGACCATTTTCATTTTAACTTTTACCACCATTTCAATATCAGGAGGAACCAGTCAGGGCACATTTTAAGAAAGAGAATTTACCTGCACAATAAATCTTACTTCATCATTCCTAACGTCAGAGTATTCAAGTCGAATGGAGACTGATCGTATTTCAGCTTGATTTCCGTAGTGTATTCATGAACCAAGGAGAGAAAGATTTCAGGAGACAAGTTTCTTGGATTATAATGTACTACCATTTCCAATATCCGATTACAAATGGATGGATAATTGTGAAGATGTCTGGTAATACATCGCTCCACAATATAATACGGTGTGTCAGGATTGTGTCGAAGGATGTAATTGATAATTGACCAATAGCATTGGTCTTCGAGGCTCACCATTTCATAAAGACACACCAAAGACCTGTTGATAGAAGCATCAATGAATAATGGAGACAAAGATTAAGGAATCAATAAAGACTTTACTTGAATCATTTCCGTATATTATTCTATATACACAAAATTCGAATTATGCCTCGTGTAAATCTCCTAATTTTCAAAATCCAAATTACTTACATGTATATTTCAAAAATATTCTCCACGTGCATATATACATATCTCTATTTAGATTGTGCGCCATTAGTGTGAGCTTTGTGAAGATCAAAAAATTGACGAACAACAATAAAGGTTTATTGTCAAAAAAATGTTCAATTTTTCGAAATGCATCATATTCATCAACTATGAAAAGAAAGGGCATAAAGCAAGCAAAGCTAAAATACAAAATTCAAGTGCAAAAGCTAGTATAGATATGAAAGTGCTTGGAAATGCATAAAAGACCACATAGAAATACTACAAGATTAAGATCAAATTGTGGGAGGTTGGGGGGTTGAGCGGTCTTTTTTTGCATCTGCGATCTTGCAATATTTCTAAGTGTTCTTTTATACATTTCCAAGCACTTTTACATCCATGATAGCTTTTTCAATTGAATTTTGTATTTTAAATTTGCTTACTTTATGCTTTCTTTTCATAGTTTTTTTTAAATTTTTTGACAATAAACTTTTATTGGTGCTCGTCAATTTTTTTTATCTTCATATATACTATAATATATCATGCTACAGAATTCAGTCGACTGATTACTGACCGAAAATCTGTTAGTTGTTGTAAGACGATTCCATGTACAGTGATGTCTATGCTTCAAAGCTACAAAAACTGTTTGGAAATGACAATTTATCTCATGGTGAAAGATGCGAATTAAATCGTCTCATTTTTTCCGATTCTGCCATTGTAGCACCTTGTTGATAATGGTAATGCTTGGTTAATAGTTCTGAGGCTTAATCGTCATTAATGTAATGACCTATTCTATAAACCTTCAGAAAATGCTATAGATTTTCATGGCGGTCGTCGACTACAACATTTATTCAATGTGTTAAAGAATTGTACCTCAAGAAATCGCTCTGGTAGCGATCTGAGCGATAGTCTTTTCAAGAGAACGATTTATCGCTGAGATTTATCACGCTACTGTAAGCAGCAGCTATACTACACATACATGGCAATTATATTTCAATGGATCGCTGTAGTTGTAGTCATCGGTCTAATGTGAACGTGCCTTTAATCGGATATCTGAATTTCTATTACTTAGTTTGAGTTGGGGCAGGGATTCATCCCGGCATATTCCGGCAGTCGAGCCGCTAGTGGTTGGATGTTAGGTACAGCGCTAAGTATACAAGAATAAGCCACATCTCTACTTAGAGATAATTGTGCAAGGAATGTTGTTAAATGCCTGGTCATGAGATAATCTGCGTCTAATAAAATGATAGATTTGATAGTGCGATCGGTAATGTTACTAAAAAAGTAACATGAGCAGCTACTACCTGATATACTTCTTATGCAACGTCATTTCAGATACAGTTCAGAGTATTTGCATGTTTGTGACACACAAATATCTAATTCTAGGTACTTTGAGTGCTTTTATTGAACAGTAATTGAGCACATTGCACTCGTCCTTAATGTCAGTATATAACTCGTCGAAAACCTTATCACAATTTACTCGAATTACGAAGTCACTTATAGCCATGTCTGGTATTTCCAGTGAAACAGTTCCAGTCATCGATTTTGGTCTCTTAAATCTAACCAAATCTGAGGAGACAATTACCAAAGAAAATTGGCTTGCAGTTGGAAATGAGCTAATGAAAGCTTGCAACGAAATAGGATTCTTCTACCTCGAGAATCACGGAATCACCGAAGACATCATGAACGAATGCATGCGAGGCTGTCAGGACTTCTTTGCATTGCCTACCGCAGTGAAGAGCAAACTCCTCCGAAAAGATCCACTCGTCGAATACCCAGGATGGTTACCTACTCCCAAAACGAAAGGTATTGAATTCAAACCTGAGCACTTAGACGGCTCTATTCCTCCAGACTACAAAGAGACATTGAATATAACGAGAGCTCCTTCCTATGAATACGCCACGGATGACAAGCTAAAAGAAATCCATAATGCGACTTTTTGTCTTATGGATTTATACCTCACACTACAGAAGCGTTGTCTGCGTGCATTAGGGCATGCTCTTGAATTGGATGATCCTGAGATACTTTCAAGAGTAATGAATGGATATGGGACTACTGAAAACTTGTCCACTGTGCGATATGCGTATTATCCAAGGGCTGGACCTAACGGTTTAGAAGACGGACAAATGAGATGCGGTGAACACACTGATTCCGGTTTTCTAACGTTTATCTTTCAGAATGTTGTCAGTGGACTTCAAGTATATTCCAGAAGAAACCAATACATCAACGTTCAGATTCAAGAAGGAGCCATTTTGGTGAACATCTGTGACTCATTGGAGCACATGTCAGGCGGTATCCTGAGATCGGCCAAACACAGAGTCATCGCGGACGAGGAATCAATCAAATTTGATCGCTATTCAATCATATTCTTTGGAGTAGCAGATTCAAAGGCTCAAATATATGCACTTTGTGGTGATAAGGAAAAATACAACCAAAATTTAACGTCGATAGAATTTTTGTTCAGTCGATTAGGAAAGTTTTTTGACCGTGAAGAAGATTAGATATACACACAAATAAATAAACTACTTAATAACCGGCCATTGAGAAACAATTGAAGAACCCTAATTACTGTAGTTTTCCAGTGAGTGCTTCTCATTATTCAATTATCAAATTGCTCACTTATATGGTGCAGAAAGTATTCCTAAAGCAGAAACTGCATTCGAGCCGAACTACTGTCCTCCAGTGAACTGGTCCAGATATCCCGGAATTGATGAACAAGTGCCATTCGTCTTTTTGAATCGCCGTTTACAATTGCTCCTATATCTGCTATTGTTTCTATGTGGTTGGTTGCATCACCAACCTCGTTGACGGATTCCAAACGTTAATATATTGTGCGTCAACTTTGGGTCACAAAGACTTGAGGCATGTTGTCGCAGGCCTCAACTCAGTAGAAACAGAAGTACTTCCAGGAGAAATTATCTCAGCTCATTCGGCATTTTTACTAACTCCACGCCGAGATGCACGCTGTCTGACAGTAGTGTGAGGTCACTACTTCACATTCACAGTAAACTTAGATGTTATTGAAAAAACATTTCACTTTGTAGACAAGGAAAGCCTGGATCAAATAAATAAAAATTAAGATAAATATAAATCTCAAGTCGGTGGACAAGCTTTAAGTGATAGAAAGCAAGTTTAAAAATTAAGATAAATATAAATCTCAAGTCGGTGGACAAGCTTTAAGTGATAGAAAGCAAGTTTTCCGAAGCCACTTAGTCATACCATTAAAACTTTAGGTTTCTCATAAAGATCTCAAATAATTGCACAAAAAATCAACTCATTTCAAAACTTATTTCGTGTTGAAGTCCTGATTCAATTTCGACAAACGATGCGCCATATGAACCTTTATGTTCCATAGACTATTATAACAAACAATTTACTTTCCTGAGAAGTCACTTGTAGTCTGAAGACCTCCCGAGAGAAAACTGAACGCTTTCTTTGATGCAGGATTTTTACATGAAGACAACAGAAATTTTCAATGAAAACTGATCATTTGGGTATGAACTACCTATCAGCTTTTTCGTGATAGGGGCCTTTAATATTAGTTGAATGTGGAAAAAGATTCAGTAAAGAAGCTTTACTAAAAAGCATATGGCACGACTTTTTCATTGATGAGGATGCATAATTTCAAAAAAATGTATACCTACCGGTAACATGCACTTTAGAACGGTTTAGCGCTTTAAATTGACAGAGCGTTCAAGATGTCTGGTCAGTCGTAGTCAGCAAGGCCTAAAAATATGACATTTTGTCAATTCATTCACCAGCACATACTGACGAAATTATGAAATACAAAAAATTCTGATTATCACTATTGAATCAGGCTCGTTTTAAGTTTTTAAATGATACTATTTTCCGGAATTTCGACAATATTTGGTAAAATTCCACTAAATGTATACTTTTTGCCTGATTTTACGCTGTAAACATTGTTTTTAACGGTCAACTCCATACCACTTAATAACAGCTGTTCTATTTACGCTGATGTTGTCACATTGATAGTAGCACATTCGATATTTTATATTGGCTCACACACGCACATAGTACTCCTTATTAACATCAAAACATTGTTCATGCTTATTGCTACAATTGATGCATGTTGCCATTAAATTGTTTAACATTATGATTCTTTCATGTTATTCCTTCTTGAATAAAGTGAGAGAAATATTATTTATGAGTGACAATAATAATAAACTCAACTGCCACAATGTAATGCCTACGCCTGACGACTGAGATTTCAAATGTGCTTCAAATGAAAACTTGCTAATTGAGCTACTGCCAGATTCTTTTGTATACCTCTTATTCATCAAAAAGGAAAATCTGAATATTTGAAAAATCTGTGTCTGAGTTTGGTTCAAATTCTTTAATAGGCCTATCATCTCGCGAGATATAGGACCGACAGGACGCGGAGTCGGCTACTTTTCATTATAGGTGAAGAACGTTTTGAATATAAAATGCTGCAAGTAAAATTAGAATACTCACTGATCAAGCAGAAAGCTAAAACTGATCACAAAAGAAGAATGAAACCCTTTCATATATTATAAAATAGAACAAAACATTCAGTTACTCACTGTTCATGTAAAAGCTGACCACTACCACTAATTCCGCTCTAGGATCAGCATTTTTGGCCTAGTCACTACCTATGGACATACACGCAAGGTTCCGCATGTTATTTTTCCATAATACCCGTTTCACTTCGTTGTAGAGGAAATGTCCTGAAGAGAGACGAATTTGCCATTTTCAAAAGTTCGGGGGTGCTCTGGTCCACATTTTTTGTGGGGTGGGGGCTGGGTTGTCATGGACCAACCGTTCATATTCGAAAAAATGCGACATTGTTACTGTGTAGTATCATTGCGATCCGATTTCTCAGACATTGCATTCAATTGAAAAAATTGGACAGCAAAGATATCATTGTTGTCCATTTCTTAGATACAGAATTCAGTTAAACAACAATTACAATAGGCGGACAACAATTATATCGTTGTTGCCCGCCTTTTTAGATATAGAATTCAATAGAAAAAAGCCAGGCAGCAATGATGTTATCATTGTTACTAAGTAAGTAGGGTTGTCAGCCGATATTTCGCCTGTCATTTTTCTATGAAAGTCGTTTATATAGCTCCAACTGCAAATTAGACGGCCTTAATTGAATAATTAAGGCCGTCCAGTTTTCTATGTAATAACATTGAGATAGGAGCACTTCATCGTCCATCTCCGCATTCCCAGTGAAAATGGCATGGAGGGGATTCCTCTGGTTCACAATTTGGACTTGTAGATATTTCAAGCTTGACATACTTTGATGCTCTGAGCATGGAATCATAGATATGAAACACCTGGACTGAATGCTGAAATTCATTTATACACCAGACGGCCGGTTTGACTCAATAGCTGTCGATGGTGAAAGTAATTAGTCAAGTGAAAACGAAATGTCTAAAGAAAAATAAGTTGAAGTTTCTGGAAATCGAAAGAACATAGGGTTGCAACTAACTTATCATCGTCATCACTGAATATGGAATATTGACTATATCAAATCAAACAATGGTTTGACAGTGCGAAGTGAGCAAGCTTGTGGTCTATAGAAAATTTTCAGCAACAACAGCTAAAGAAAACATTTTCCAGCAGGAAGCCCACAATAAATTTTTGTAGCAAATAGAATAGCAAAATGACCACTTTTCATCGCAAATTGTACTTAAATAATTTTGAATGCAAACCAAGGCCTTTCTGTAGGAACAACCTACCGTCATCAGGGAAACAATCTAACTGAAGGGTACATGCACATAAATTTCTACAAAAGATATTCAAAATTATCAAGCTATAGAGTACTATAAAACCTAGATAAATCTATGGTCAGCAAAGACTATGTTCAAAACACCAAAGAAATGATATAACTACTAAAGGCAAAAAAAACAGAAAAAAAAGAAGAGACATCAGAAATCTTTTTGTTTTTTTATGTCTCCTTTTTCTTCTTTTTTTGTGAATGTGAAGCTCTGTGAATGTCAATGAGAAAATAATGAGCATGATACTATAAAAAAGCATTCCATCCAAATTTTGGCGAAATTTTAGGATGCAAAAGTTAACTTATATACTTTATTACTAATCAGATATTCCAAAGATAAAGACAAATTTGATCATTCGCTATTACGGTAATCGTCGACGATGCAACTTCACAAAATTGAACGATTGTGACATTGCTCCTAATTCAGTAATTTTCGCATTTTAATAGTTAACAATAAAGGTCAGATATCCGTCTAAATCGAAGAATTCACGTGAGGTTAGGTTGCAAATATGCCCGAACAATGATGAAATCATTCCCGATTATATCATACGTTTGGGTGCTTGAACTCTTTAATCGAACAAGCTAACAATAATAATAATAATAATAATAGGCTTTATTTGTCCAACAACAATGATTCTGTAGACGTACAATATTGGCACAATTGAAATTAATACAAGTTTTAAATTACGCAACATATAGACGAACCACAAGAAGTCAAAGATACACACAAAAATTTATCTAGCGAAGCGTATAAATGAGTTGGATAAGCGGACAGTCTTTGCCTTCGGTGGGCGTAGTGGGCATGTGTTTCGTAGGCACCTACCCCGTGGAAGAAAAAATCTTCTGAGCGGGTGACTAGAATCATCAACAACTTTGCGAAAAAGGGACAGACAAATTTTGTCAACGACTTCAGATAATGCCGGGGAAATATCCTTGCCAATAATTTTAGATACTCTCTTCTCAACACCAGACATCTTCCGGTGCAGATACTCCGGTGCGTTAACAAACACTGGGCAGTAATATAAGATAATGGACCGGATAAATGCAAAATACGCTCTCCTTAAAGTAAAATCATCACAACCTGATTTCTTCAAATTCCAAATAATGAACAACCTCCTTGAGGCACAGCCAACAATGGTGTTAACATGCTTGCTCCATTTCATATCGTCAGACATGTGAACTCCCAAAAGTTTCAGGTGCGATACGGTTTGAATAATGGCTCCATCTGTCAGCTCAATTGCAAGTTTTGCGAGTAATGATGTTCATCACTTTACATTTAGAAAAATTTATTCTGAGTCCAATAGATGATGAACACGACTGAATATGATTAAATTCCTCCTGTGAAAGGTCTTCTTCTGGGGATCGAATAAAGTACAACACTGTCAAGTCATCTGCGTACATTACTACCGACGTGTTAGGATACAAGGTTTCGAAGTTATCAACAGACATACAGAATAATAGCGGTCCTAAAACACTTCCTTGTGGAACTCCCATTGGGACAGAATACAAATGAGAAAAAGAAGATGAAACACGGACACACTGACTGCGATTAGAAAGAAAATTTTTGATCCACTGGGTTACAGATTCGGTAAGTCCAAACTTGACACATGACGCTAATATTAATTCATGCGAAAGCAGATCGAACGCCTTAGCAAAGTCAATCGTCAATAGACGAACGATACATGAACCATCATCAAGGAATTTCAACACACTTTGATATAAGAGCGTCATTGCTACGGATGTCCCTTTACTGGGCAAATACGCGAATTGACGTGAAGAGATGTTTTCACGAATACGAGGAAGAATCAATTTATCTGAGACCAACTTCCACAAACATTTTGCCAAAATCGGAGTAAAGATATTGGTCGATACTGGTTTACTGCTGTTGGAGATGAGCATTTTGGGACAGGTGTGATAATAGCACATTTGAAGCAATTGGGAACTGTTTTCAAACTTAGACTCCGATTGAATAATTCGGTTATGGTTGGGGATAACAAGTCAGAAAAATCTCGGAATATCCAGTGAGGTAAGCCATCTATTCCGGGGGTCTTCTTTTTGACTTTGCTGAGAACAGATGATACCTCATCAACAGAAAAAGTCGTGACAGAATGACGTTCACTTGTGTTTGATTCCGATGATTCGTAGAAGACTTCAGACAAAGGCTGAGGCACATGCGATTGACCATAACAGGAAGAGAAATAGTCAGCGAGTTCATGAGCAGAGAATGGAATATCAGCACTCTTAGTGACTCCGCATCTTGCGACGTACTTAATAGCATTCCAGATTTCTTTGGAAACTGTTGAGAAAAGCAAAATTTGAAGTTTCTTCAAAGATGATAGTAATTGAGAAGATACATACGTGTATTGGCCTCATTCTGCAACTTTTTGTAAGATCCGCAACTGTTGTCATTCCAGTCTACGAGTTGTGCATCTCATAAAGCAAATCAAATAAAAATCTCCGAGAGATAACAGTACCAAACCTTGATGCCATCATACGTCTCTTCATTCCTCTTGCAGATATGAAAGAGGCAATTCTTTTGTGAAGTAAATTAGCCAAAGGACCTGATCAATCACTTGCGGAATATACGAGAGGCAAGAATGTCCCCAACAACCCTCTTGCAGTAATATCTAATCTATCCTGATCGTCAGTATCACCACCTTTGATGAAGTCATATGATTCAATTGGTAATAATTTAGGCTCAATGCGAACATCTTTACAGACTTCACTCAAAAAAGAATCTGTGTCAAAAATAATATTGTGCCAAAGATTGACAAAACCACCAATTTTGCAGCTAAGAGTATGATTTAAATCATTTTTCTCACCACAAACACAATTCGTCCAAAGATAACCGGCCACATGTAGCGCAATTTGATCACATCTTAGAATTCCCTTTTGTTTAGAGAATATCCCAATGTTTCTATGGGTAATGATGTTAACCATGAACTAGATAGAGCCTTTCTCTTTCGCAAAAGTCAATGCCTTCTTCATATCATGCCTTAGACATGCTATCGTCGTCTGGTGTGGTCGGTTGAAATCGTTCTCTCGCAACATCTAAGTGACCTGTCCCGTTGGAAGTGTTTCATTTCTCCGAATACCTACTTGTGTCACATCAATACATTCTTTTTGGCCTCGTTGTTACTTTTGTGTGATTCACTTTTCGATTCGTCGCTCCTAACATTCGTAATTTGGATTATAAGTGCTATCTGATCCCTTTTCACCAATTCTACGTGACCTGGCAAACCGCGAAAGTTGTTTCCTGGCTGGCGTGGTGGAACTGCACGATCAATAAACTACGTCTTTGCTTCACTCCGAATTGCAAATTCGCGATTTCTGTCTGAATTGTGAACGCCGCAGTTAGCACTGTTAGAACGGCCCAGTGGTAGAGCGTCTGGTCTTGTTGGATCCTCTTTGCTCGAGTTCGAACCCCGTCTGATACACGTTTTTCTGGGATGACGGAGAGAAACCTTCGCTCAAATAGTTCAACACCAGTCACTCCCAAGTCCAAACCGACGAGTACACTTTCACTCTCAGACATAAAGATGATTATCGAAGATTCAAACAAAGAAGTCATGAATATGATACGTTCCTTGAAGGATGATTTCTGTGAACTCAGGTCTCAGCTGCGTTCCTTCGAATCACGCATCACCAGTTTCGAGAGCATGATGACCGAGCAGAGAAAGGACGTGGATTTCTGCATGAGCACTGTCAACAACCTCAAGCAGAATCTACAGACATTAATGTCTGCTCAAAACACGGCTGACCCCTCGGAATTGTTTGCAGAAATTGAGCAAAGAGAAAACCGTCGGAACAACGCCGTTGTCTTCGGCTTGCCTGAATCATCAAGCGGAACAGTTTCCGAGCGAAAGGATCACGATGCCAAATCACTGAGAGCGATTCTCGAGAAGATCGAAGCAGCCGATGCTGAAATACTCGACATTCGTAGAATCGGGAAGAACCTACAAGGTAAAATTCGCCCACTACGAGTTCTCTTCAAACACAGTGACGCAAAATTGCAAACTCTGCGAAAATCTAAAGAGTTGCGAAAAAGTAAAGAAACCAGCAAAGTGTACATTTGCACTGCAGGGCTGTGGAGCCGGAGCCGAGCCGGAGCCTTAAGGAGCCGATGGTTTTGGTCGGAGCCGGAGCCGATTTATCACAAAGGCTCCGACTCCGGCTCCTGCTCCGATAGTTTGAGCTTTGATATAAATCTAGAATTTTGAAAGGTATTAATTGGCATCATAAAAAAATTAAATCATTGGAAATCTAAAGATATGTCTTTTAAGTATACCAATGATCTGTCCTCCACGATATCTTTTTCTTTGCAGTTGCCGCCTTCTTTTGTATTATATGTATTATATTTACACACATGTGTAATATTTTTTATTACATATGTTTCGTAAGACTAATTTCCATAGCTTTTAGTGACAACGTATTCTCCAAAATCCATTAATTTGAAGACTTGTTATATGCATGCTAACCAGATGATTGTAGATTCCTAGAGACAAGTCGCCAGTCATTTATGTACACATTTCCCGTTCAGTCAGCAAAGATAATATAGCTACCTTTCTTGTGCAACGTCTTAAATCTAATACGGTTACTATGTAGGTAACCATCTATCGGTATGGCTACTGGACGAAGCTACTGGCATCTGTGACAATGCCAATTTCCTTAGATTGTATTGTAGGCTCTTGTGCAGTCCCCCCCCCCCTACATTTTCAAAACAATCGATTATTCAATTTGATAAATTTTGATTGGAGGAATAACTCTTCACACTCACACGAATGACCTAACTACAAGTCCTCGAATGGCTATAGCAATAAGCGACCCAGCCACTTCTAGTAGCGCCTTGTTATTCTAAAGGTATCTCATTCACAATGAATTTCCTTTGACTTCAAAATTCAAAGGGTATATTTCAATGCGGAAAAACCCGAAGGCAAATTACAATGTTGACTTGCTGACGAAGTTTGCGACTATGACATCGCAATTACCCACGTAGATTTTTACAACAGCACGGAATGCTTCACTCAAACCGGTGATGCTGAAACGGACATCCAATGGTGCTGCATCTTTTGACCAGAGAAAAAATGGGGGGGGAGGACTGCACAAGAGCCGTATTGTGTAATAATATTTCCCCAAATGTCATAGACTTGTGGATTTCAAGAATTTTCATTGTTATTTTTTCCGTTTGTCAACACTTTATGCTGATATCATGTTGAATTATATGTAAACAATAAAAAAAGACTGAGACGCTCTCAATAAAGGCGCCTTTTGACCTTCCTTTTCTATTGTCTATGACATTAAACCGCACGCGCATTCGAATGCTAGCAAAGTAGATGGGATTTCTGCTCGGTGCTCGCAGTCAAATTTTTATTATGCATTGCACTCTGCAACATGCTGTGTGATACTCCGAGTTCAGTTTCATCAGCCTTGGAGAAAAATATTGAAGCATTAAGAAACAGTGGTCGACGAAAAGGAGACCTCTGGAAGTTATTGGACAGCGAAGACAAGCAATATGAATTATGCGATGAATTGGTACAGGCTAGAAAAATTGTATCTGCAATGCTGATATCACAGGTGTCCGTCGAAAGACTTTTTAGTTCCCTTAAACTTTTGCAGCCATCAAACAGGAGCTGCATGAAGCTAGATCTCATCGATGCACTCTTGTTCATTAGAACCAATGAACAGTAGTACTGTTGAATGACATACATGTATAAGCCCTATCAGCAAGATTTAGATTTTAAGATTTTGAATTTTGATTATAAATAGTTGATTCGTATTCTATGTTTCTTGTTTTCATTTCATCAGCCTAACCATCATCAGAGGAATAGTGGTAATATGCTATACATAAATTGAATATAATAATATACATGAATCATTGATGAATTATTTAGTGCAACTTTACGCCATAATGAAAAATAAGAAATTAACATAATGTAAGTCAAGCCTTAACTTATTAAGTATGCTGCATAGAATTACAAAACTCGTCCTAAATTAGATATTCTTAATTTTTTAAGTATAATTTTCAATTGTACATTTCTAGCCTACACTGCAATGAGACTATCTAAATTACAATTTCTACAGATGATGGGTCGTGGGCTACCCACCGATCATATTATTCATGGACCAACGGACTATTGGATAAAGGCAATAACAAATAGCAATAACAACCTAAGCTCTATATACACTTTAATATTCAATAAAGCAATTGATCTTTATTGATACGGTATATTTGGCTATATAGCCTATAACCTTTCCATGTTCGAGTAGATACAGGCCCTATAAGCTATTTAGAGGCATACGCTATCCAGTTCCATGTTCAAGCTTTTTTAAAAAGCTTATACTACTATTCGGCCCCTGTGATGGATAATATATCATCATCACTCATGTGGTCTTATTTAATGTAGCCTCGTAGTAGATTGGTTGCAGGCTAGGCCAATTTATATTTAGCCAGTGCGGGAGATCTTTATCTAATTTAACCAATATAACTTTACTTTATCTTTCAGAGATAGTCATTTCATGCAAAAATATATGACAAGTATGTTATTTATCATTATATTAGGCTATTATCATTTTTATTATTAACTTAAGTCGTTGCTTGTTAATGAAAACTAATTTGATGATTGTAGCAAGCCTCTAAAGGCCACACCGTTATCCAAAAAACCCGTTCAACGGATCCAGGATAACCAGCATAGATAGAACCTGAATTTAAAGTCGAAACCGGAGCCTTTCAGATCAGTGTCGTGGAGCCGGAGCCGGAGCCGATGAGATAACGCATCGGCTCCACAGCCCTGATTTGCAGCGATCTTACAAAGAAGCAACAAATGGAACAACACTCTTTGCGCAAAGAATTGAAAAGGCAAAAAGAAGAAGGAAAGGACGTCATCATACACAAAGGCCGAATTTGTAATAGAGACTCGGTGACAAATTTTCGAGAACGTTTTTAACCACCATTAAGGCTCCATCGATTATTTTACTGAATGCTAGGTCAATCCTTTACAGGCTGGACGAACTTCGAAATTTGGCCGATAATACTGCGCCCGATTGCATCGCCATTACGGAGTCTTGGCTCAACAACGAGGTTCCAGATGAATGTCTTGAAATTCCGAACTACAGTCTCTTCCGTGCTGATAGAATTGGTCGCAAAGGCGGAGGGGTTTGCATGTTCGTGCGAGATCAACTACAGCCGATTATTATCCAGCAGCTGAGCACTCCTGATTTCGAGGCTGTGTCCGTGAGGTTGACCGGTGGAAACAATGTGGTTCTCACATGTCTTTACATTCCTCCCAATCTATCAGCTCCAACTCACCGAACCGTCAGGGATTTTATTTGCTTACATTTGGATGGCATAATGGATATATGGCCCCTCTCGAAATTCATTCTCTGCGGCGACCTTAACGATTTTGATTCAAGATTCTTCGCTGAAACCTTCACGCTCTCAAATTGTGTGCTGCTGTTTCTCGACCAAATTTGGATATCTCATCGTCTACGTGACAGCTACCCTGGTCCTGCAGAAATCGGCCCACCTTTGTCTTCCTCCGACCACAGTTGCGTTCTTCTTCAGTCCTCGGCTAGCTCTCAACCGAACGTAGTCTCCCGTAAAATAGTCTATGACTATCGAAGATCTCACATTGACGCCTTCCTGCACAACCTCTCCAAAGCAGACTTCCACAAAGTTTATGAAGCTGCTACAGTAGAAGACAAATGTACAGAATTCTACATGTTATTTTACGAAGCTCTTAGTTGTATACCATTTCGAGAAGTGACAATCTTGAAGAGCGATAAGCCATGGATAACACCTCTATTAAAGAAGCTTCTTGAGGATCGTTGGTCAGCTTATCGAGCTCAAAACTGGCCATTGTACAACCATTTGAAGGGCAAGACTAAAACAGAAATTTTCAAAGCTAAGACATCATGGAACAATGGCGTTGTCAGAAAAGGCAAGACTGTTTGGAAACATTGTCCACGAGCTGCAGGGCAAAGAAAAGAGCAAAACTACGTGCATCAATGGAAATTTTGCCGAAGATCTGGCCAACTTGACGAATTTCTTCTTAACGTGCTTCAATGAGCATCCCGACGCTGAGCTGAGTGAATTTCCTGACGAAGAATGGATAACCTCCTTTGATTCTTTCGATGTATTTCGCTTGTTAAAGAAATTGAAGTTTCGGCAATCAAATGGCTATGACTGTATAAGTGCTAGACTACTGTGGGAAAGTGCAGAAATCATGTGTGATCCGCTAAATGACATCTATCGCAATTCCATCGATGCACGAACGTTCCCCACGGTGTGGAAGAACTCATATGTTCGACCCATCCCAAAGAAGAAAAACCCACAGATTCATGAACATCGTCCGATATCATTATTGCCGATCTTGTCCAAGGTATTCGAGAGGTTGATACTGAACGAGATGCGTGACTCTATGATCAGTCTTTTTGGAAGGAACCAACACGCCTTCAGACCTTCGGGGTCCACCACGAGTGCATTGATAGACATACACGACAGCGTAACAAAGTACATGGAAGACCCAAGAAATATATGTGTTCGCCGAACGTGCTTAGATTTATCCAAGGCGTTTGACAAAGTCCAGCACAATCGACTCCTGAACATGCTCGTCTCAAATAGAATCAACTATGGCTTTTTGAAGTGGCTGCAGTCATTTCTGTCGAACCGGACTCAGAGAGTGTATGTGGATCAAAACTTGGGTCAACTGACGCACGCACACTCGGGTGTTCCACAAGGATCGGTCCTTGGACCATATCTCTTCGCGATGTTTATGTCCTCCATCAACGTCGAGACAGCATCATCTCACTTAGTCAAGTTTGCAGATGACCTCACGTTGGTCGAATCATGCACGTTGGACTCAAGAAATCCACAAAACCTTGCTCACATTCAGCAGTGGATCGACGATAACATGTGCTTGAACAGAGGTAAGTGCCGACAAATGTTCTTTCCCCGCGTTCGAGACCATGGAGTCTCCCCGTACGAAGACATCGAGTCAACGTCGACGGTCAGTATCCTTGGCGTCACGATCAACGAACGGTTGAGGTGGACAGATCATTTCGATCGTGTCATTCTCAATGCATCTCGTCGTCTCTACACTCTCCGCGAACTGAAACCTCATGTTGGAAAGAAGCAATTGATCGAAGTTTACAACGCCTACGGTTGCTTTATATGCATCACCCGTCTTTTGCAACCTGTCGTGTGACATTATATCCAAGATGCAGAGATTGTGTAGACGCGCACATCGTATCATTTGCGGTGAAGAGTGTTCCTCAACATGCTTGCGTGATCCCATTGCCGAACAGAGGAAGGCAGCTTGCAAGTTCTTCACTAACTGCCAAAGCCCTTGTCACCCTCTGAGCCACCTTGATCCTGAAAGGTTGAAGCTGACACGACGCTTTCGCATTCCTTTGTGCACGACCGCAAGGCGCATGAACTCTTTCTTTCCTTTTATTTGTAGTTTAGCAGAAAGAGAACGGCTAATGTTTTAGACGGTTATCACTACATGCTTTCTATAAGTGTGATAGGTTGACTGATTATATTGACTTGTACTTTATCGCATTACCTGACTTTATCACTCGTTACCTGATCCTGATCTTGAAGATTTTAAGTTATGAATGTGAAACTCTGTCGAAAGTGTAATTTTCATTTTGAACAATTAACGCCTTTATTATTATTATTATTATATAATCGTTATCAAGACTCATGATAGTCATGTATTACTAATTGAAAAAAGTTTCTTCTCTTTTCACATGTGCGATGCACCTCTTATTTCCGTTCTGTCAAGTCGATCTACCAGTAGATTTTTTCCTGGTCATAAATGATATTTGTCAAACATTTTGTAATTTTCACCTTACACTCACGCGTTTTGAAGTTATATAAGGACCAGCAATTCCTAGACCTCCATACCTGCATTTCTGAAGGGATGAATTTCTGAGGTATAACTTCTTCCAACCTCTGAAAGTTATTACTGATGTTATCAACTGTTTGTTGCATAAAGGTCCTCTTGTGACAGAGACCTTTTGTGCATGGTGAAAAAGCAGCTTGTGGATCTTCAGACGCTATATATCACTGAGATATTCACTGTCTTTTATCCATGTCTCGATCTTCGAATCAGCATACGAGGATTTGAATTCATCACTTCCTATCACTGCACCGTTCATTCTAATCATCATGCATTTATTAGATGTTTAGATGTTCCAGGACGTGATTTTGCTTTTGTAAATGCATCGGCATTTTTTGCAATCAAAACGGTAATGTGCCTCTCCTTTCTTTGATAAATCAAACCAACCGTGGCTACTTTATGAGTATCACTAGCTAGTATTTCTTATTTTCACTGTCCAACAGAATATAGTAGTACAAAGATTTCCACTAAAAATCGATGACAATAGTAAAGTTCATTTTAATTCATTTGCTTCACTTGATATAGTCAATATTCCATATTCAGTAATGACGATGATAAGTTAGTTGCAACCCTATGTTCTTTCGATTCCCAGAAACTTCAACTTATTTTTCTTTAGACATTTCGTTTTCACTTGACTAATTACTTTCACCATCAAACCGGCCGTCTAGTGTATAAATGAATTTCAGCTTTCAGTCCAGGTGTTATATATCTAGGAGCCCATGCTCTGAGTTGCTTAGTCTTTTGCAAATCAAAATCTTGGATTTTTGATGTCATAGATTTTAGGTTCAGCAACAATGCATATTACCATTCAAATGATCAGCCTAAATCGTAGCGCCGACGTTTTCGGCTGTCATTTGAAAGGTAATATATCTTAATTGTTGCCCACTTTTGAAATAGAGTCATTGGTCATTTGTTTTAGTCATCCGTCGAGTAAAAATGACAGAAACATAGCTGAAGAGTTCCGTAAGACTCACAGTAACAATGTAATTGTGGTCCTCTATATGGAATGGCCACAAGCATTACCATTGTGGCCTTCTTTAAATCGGACAGCAATCATTCATTGTTTAGTAATGTTCCACAGCAGTCAAATTTAAGATGCTCCCTAAACGTAAGAGCGATTAACTCATTTGATCGGCCGGTCAACCGGTTAAGATAGGTGTTTGACCGGCATAACATAAATTTTGACGAATAATTAAACCTTCTTGCTATGCGACGGCATGATGCTCAAAGGTATGATTGAGGATGAATAATTAAACCTTCTTGCTATGCGAAGGCATGATACTCAAAGCTATGATTGAGAATAATCAGCGTGAGAGCTGTAAATTAACACTGATAGATGGATTAATTCCGAGCAAAAGTCAATAAACTTCTTGAAACTCAACCATAATTTTCCTAGCTGGTCATCTACCCCAAATTCTGAACATTAGTTTACAACATCACTGGATGTTAACATGATAAAAAGCACTAACATGAAGCAACTAATCGATTGACAATATTGGAGCTTGAGATAGCAATCCAAGCAATTATGTACAATTACGTGAGATAACAGACCGTAGGCGCAGCCCTGTGCAAATACGAACGAGGACTATTCCTCTTATCACTCTTTTTCACCCGATGTCTCGACTTTCTATACTTCTTGTTGCTTGCGTAGAATGTAGGAAAATAATTTTTCTGGCGACTTTTAAGATATTGTGGTGAACTGTGGGGTGGCCCATTACAACCCTCATTCGGCGTCCCGCAACTACCCATCATTAATATACTGACAGAATAAACTGTTACTAGAAAATGTGTCATATATTTCTGCTGACTGTTTTTGCTTTCACGATGATTAATAGCCATGCTACGTCTCCACAGCGAAAATCTCAATTAGTGCTCAAGCATGACTTGGTCAGGAGAAAAAGACACAATCACAAAAAGAGCGCTCAAATTATCGCAAAACATAATTTGGGAAAAAATTGAAAAAAATTAATTAGCAGTCAGAAACACCACATGTTCCTATTTACATTGTTTTCGTTCACACATGCTCAAAATTCATTGTCAGGTTGGAAAGTATGGATTACATGGGGATGGCCCATAACACCACGCTCTCCCTAATTAAAAACATGTTGTGTTTCTGACTACGCAATCAATTTTTTGAATGTTGCACACCAAATCAGTTTTTTGCGAAAATTTGTGCGGTTATTTTTGTAAATGAATTTTCCTCCTGAGCAAGTCATGCTTGATATGGCTTCAGAAAGTTTAATTATTCGGCAAAATTTAAGTTATGCCGGCTAACCACATATCCTAACCACTTGACTGGTCAATCAAATAAGTTATTCGCTCTTATTTGTAGGGAGCATCTTTAATTTGATTGCTGTGGAACGTCATTAAAACAGTCGCATTTTTGCAAACATGATCGGTTGGTCCATAAAAACCCCCATAAGAGGTGAACCAGAACATCCTGAAATTTTGAAAATGGCAAATTCGTCTCTATTCAGGACATTTTCTCTGTAGCAAAGCGAAACAGGCAATATGTGAAAATAACATGCGGAACCTTTTTGTCTGTGTCCACAACTAGTTATGAGGTCAAAAATGTTGACCCTTGAGTGGAATTAGTAGTCTCAATGACCCCTGAAACACAGGTGGCCCATAACACCCCGCTCTTCCCACCATGCAACAAAAAAATTGGGTACTCACTGATCATGTAAAGACTGATTTAAAGAGAAGTGTGAAATTACACTATCTAAACTTGTCAATTTTTGTATTGCTCATTTTTCTCTTTGACAGGCTTTTGATTCCATGTTCAAGAATGTTGTCTTTCTCTTTCATGGCAGTTGCTTCTGATGATACTCCTCTAGTAGTTGCAAAGCCAAGTCATTTTCGGTGGAAAGCTCAGCTTTATGATAATGGACACAAAATGTTATTTGATGAACCTTTACTCAATGTGGTAGCTCGTGGTGCTCTTTCCGAGTGGACAACCGAAGATGAATCAAGTAACAAAATGAAACGCCTTCTATAATCATTTCTCAAGGGTCAAGCTCTTCTATCCTTCCAAAACAAGCAAGCGCTCTGAGGTCGTTGTGGATGCCTCAAAGACTATGATTGGAGCAGGCTTTGATCAAGGATTCTTCCTCTCACCTGCGTCTCAAGAAGAGTCTCCTGCCAAAATCAACTACTCTCAAACGCAGCGAGAGACCGGCATTGTGTGGGCTAGTCAATTCAAAAGGCCTATTCTCAAGACAATTCAAAAGGCCTATTCTTTCTAACCGAATGCTTCTTTGGCGAAGCCGACAAACGTTATGTTACAGTGTTGGGCGATAGAACTGTCTGGCTATTCCTTCGACATCCATCATCGTCCAGGCAAGACGATCCATCAAGTGGATGACATCTCCCGTTTTGCTGCTAATAAAGAAACTAATATCTTTTTAGTCAGTCTACTGCCGATTTCAAGGGACATCCTAATCAAGGAAGCGAACAAGATTTGTGACTAAGTTATGCTTGGAGTGAAACGCGGATGGCATCCTACAAAAAAAGGAATGATTTCCTCAACTCTAATCAATGCTAACTGACATGCATCTACAAGCTGACAATGTCATCGTAGTGAGAGATCATCCACTTATTCCTCCAACATGTCGAGTAATCTTCTACATCTGCATTTGTGGCACATGGGACGCGACAAGATGCCATCTTTGACCAAACTTATCTGCTAGTGTCCAAAGATCTATGCCTACACTGACAATTTTAGCGAAGAATGATCCAAGTGACTAAGGAAACCCAAATAGACTGAGAATTGGAAGCCATGACCGATGGTTTGTACACCAATTCAAAATCCATGCGGATAATTGCAGCTTTGTTTACGCGCTGATTGTTAGAGATGAATACCCTTCTTCCTATATCCAGAAATACTCCTCACTTCAAGAGCCGCTGCCAACTTTTCGAAAACAAGACTTTCTAATCGTTTGGCAGCCATTCTGCATTTGCGGCAGCAAGACACGATTCGTATGAATCCAGACCTGCAATTTCGTCAAATCATCATTCAGCAGTTGAGGAGTTGGGTCAAGTAGGTAATCGACTCTTTGCTTCTGCAGCATCGAAGCGCCACATACCCGAAAACCAGCAAATCCGCAGCTGTCCAATTCTTGGGAAAGAGCATGCGAACCACCTCAAGTCTCGACACCAGAGAGTGGTCTTCTTCAGGAGCAACAACACTTGATCGTGTAGGCACCCAATGGTCTGCTGCTTAACTAGTTTGGTGATCGAACACATAAAGTGGTGAATCGAAATAATGGCAATTTCCTTCGTCGTCAATTCGACCGAATCAATATAAATGCCCCAATTTCAAGATCTTTAACATCACCACGACCGGCTTTCCCTCTAAACCCACTTCTACCAGAAAATGCGACTCATATGTGATTGAAATCCTGATCAAGTTGTGCGGCATCGCAGTTTCTGAATCCTATAATGTACCAGCTGAAAAGCTGTTCCATCTTTAATTCTACGAAGAGGCAATTGAAATCACAACCGATCTTCTAAATTCCTAGACTGTTCTTAATGGGAGGACTTTCAATAGTAAAAAAATAAATAATAAAACAATACATATTACATTGTTTGCAGTAAAACAAAGACAAAAATTAAATGTGAATTTATTGTAAATAAATGTTGCAATAAAAACAAAATAGGCCTATTCTAGCATTTTGCATCCAATATTTCTTTTAAGTCCAAGTGCTTAGACTCTTCCAAATGTGCGCGAACTTTAATCGGCATGAAAGCCAATGAAGAGAGCTAACATATCCAAGCCTAGATAAATGAAAGTCAACTTTTATAACAGTTTTGTTGTGATATGATGATCAAAAAACAATCTAGAATTTCCGTGAAAATATGAACTTCAAAATCCATTGTCTAGATCATGAAAAGGAAGTCACAACCCAAAAATCAAAATCAATTCGGCAGTGTGTAATTTCATGTTCCAAGTTTACAACATTAGCCACTGGGTTCTTGTTGCCAACACCTATTGGCTTCACTTTGGTTCTTTTACAGTGCGAATTCCATCTTCATAAAAAAACCACGATGTATTTCAACGTAAAAAACACCTTTAGGTGCTAAAATGCCTCATAAGCTATAGTAATATAGACAAACAATAGAGGTAAGTCGGACAGTTCAAAACCATATGACCAAAGTTATCTACAAAGTAAGAGCTCATTGAAAAAGTAGTCAACTAGCTAAAACAAAAGTAAACTGGCAAATTCTGGAGAAGACTTTGAAGTTTGAAGCCACGTGATTACTTGGCAATCAATAATCATGAGATTCAAAAAACATGCTTGATTCGTTCATGTTTCTCTGTCATCACCGACATCAGCGCCTGCACCCAGATTGCTGAAAAAATCATATTCTATTATTTTGATAATGTTTATTTCAGCTGTTAGTGCAGCCACCGAGCTTGCTTTCTGACAATCAAGAAAACTATACATGTAGATTCTTGACTCCATATTTATAGAGATGAACTTGTTTGACGGCACAAGACCTCACACAGCTTTTTTATCCGCCCCATGAATATTTCGCTTGTGAGGTAGGAGTAGAAATCCGACAATGCATAGAGTCATAGACATCAAACAACAACAACTATGTCTGGACCAAACAGTGCTTATGTGCCTCATTGAATTTTATGCACGTGTAAGGTAGGGGTCTTTAAGTGAACTAATTTTATTGACTTTTACTGCACTACTGTAACCGTTTTATGCGCATGTTGAGCGGTTTTATTGAATCAGTTTACGAGGTTTTACTGCATTATTTTATCATGAACTTTTACTGCGCGCTGATTTTAAAGTTGAGAGTTGAGAGCTTCGTTTCACTCCTTTTGTGATTCGAGTCTGATCGGTTGCTTATGCGACCAGGTATTCTGAAACGACCGGCAATTGAGTTGTCAACCGAGTCTTCGTCCATTACAGTGGATCCTGCGTCGGAGTTCCGCGAGAGCTTGGGAGGCGCTGAAGGAAGGCTGCGAGAGCTGAGCCTTACAGGCGACGAGAGTCACCTGTTGTCCGGCAACCCGACGACGTCCACACTGTCCGAGGCGAAAGCCGAGGAGAACCTTGAAGACGTTGCGACCGTAGGGAGAAAGCCCCGAGCGGTGAGTTGGGCCGACGAGGCCGAGGAAGAAGGGCGAGAGCGGCAACAAGAGCAGAGCCAGTCCAAAAGGGTAAGTGCCTATCCTATACGATATAATGACCTTGACCGCAGGCCAGTTACACTACTTTTTAATTGCCTGTACTTTTTGCGGGAATTGTTTTTACTACCTGCTAGCAATGTTCAGGTGAGCATGTATGCAACTTCTTCAACGCGTTGAATCTTCGCATTCAATTCTTCGTATTCGTATTCGTCCATCGTTTAGCCAATGAAAATATTCTTGATGTCAGATCCCCTATTTATTTCATCCATCATCTTTGACGACTTCAATATGTTATGTATATCTTGAACAAAGTTATAGGTAATCTGGAAAATATATAATCAGTCAAACTCAAAACCATATAATCAGTCACAACTTTTTTAATATTGCTTTTTACGAACTCATCAACTGTACCGGTTATCTTTGATGCTTTATCTACTGACCATGCACGACTTTAGTCATTCAGTCAAATAATTACTTCAGCAAGATCAAATAAAGCAATAAATTTCAAAATATCTGAATTATAATCAGTCACAAGTATTTTATGAGACAGAGACGGAACCTGAGTCAGTCATACTTTATCACTCTACATCTAAGGAGTGTGTTTGCAAAGTTGGAGCTCAATCGGTTAGGGTCTCTGGTTGTGGGGGACTGTAAAGGGGTCCCAAACATGAATTCCCCTAAAATAGGCCTTTATAATCAGTCACAAGTATTTCATGAGACAGAGATGGAACCTGAATCAGTCATACTTTATCACTGTTCATGCAAAAAAAATTGTTTCTATCTGAAATTAATTATTCATTAATATTCTTCTTGTTAGATTCATAAATTTCTTCTTGCTGCTTAAATCGTAGGACAACGTGTTCTTCAACGTGCACGATTAGTTTTTGATCACCATTGCATTGGCACCTATAGAATAGCCCGTAGGCTTGGGTTTGCCTGCACCAAGGTCACAGAAATCATGAGAGACACTGCACCCAAGAAACAGAAACCCAGAATTGAGAAAAAAGCTTTAGGAAAACCCGGAAAACAGACAAAGGCGAGCACCTGTGTATGTCCTCACTGCTCTGAGTCAATCCAAGATGAGTCGGTTCTTTGTGAAAAGTGCGATTCGTGGTTTCACGTAGCTTGTAGTGATATTTCGGAAGCAGAATTTAAGTTGCTTGAAAAGATTACAAGCCCACGCATCAAATACATATGCAAGAAATGTGACAGTCCTGTTGACGAAATAAATCAGCAGATTCTTCGTGATATCTCAGAATTGAAACAAGAGATGATCAGAAGCAAGACCGACCCAGCCCCAACCCCTCTCCTTAACTGTCCAACCCCTCCTCCAAAGTCGACCAGTGCCAAATTTGTTCTCAAGGAATCCCTTCAGTCCTTTAAAGAAAAATTACCGGAATCCAGCCGAAAGATCATCATGCCAGCAAAATTCAAGGAAACAACTGATAAGAATGGTGAAAACAAACAGTAATAATTGCAGATAGCAGCCAGAAAAGTATGATAGAGACAGAATTGACTTATCTCCAAGTTGAACATAGAGAGATGAAAAAAAGAGATCCAGTTGTAACCGTCCTAGTTCCTAACACGATATCCAACGAAAAGTTCGACAACAGCATTGTGGCAGATAATCAAGAAATTTTCCAAGACTCGAAGCTTTTGGCTCAGCCATTTCACTTCAAACCTGCAAACGGCAAATTTCACCACCGAGTTTCGATTCGCATATCCACCAACTGCTTTGAAAGATTGGCTGCAAAGGGCATGAAGCTCATCTTAGATCTCGAAATCCTGAGATCCTTTGTTGACATCAAACCCCTCCGTTGCTCCCACTGCTTAGGCTATGGACACTCCAGAACGAACTGCAAGAAGAGAGATCTCAAAAAGACGTGTATACGCTGTGGTCAGCAACATGAAATCACCAGTAACCAACTTTGCACAAAGCCTCGAAAATGTTCATGCTGTGATTCATCGAAGAAGCACCATCACCAGGCAGGATCGCACGCAGGATCAGACGGAATATGTCCGATTTTCATTGGGGGGCGAGCGATTGAACAAAAACATTTCAGAAACAGATTTCCAGGGAGACCATGCATTGTCAGTTGTTGCTCTAGAAAAACAGAGGTTGCTCGCATATTGTAGTCAAGGAGTTAACCATGTTTAGAGACTTAATACAATTTAACGCTGGCAAATCATACCAACTGATCCATGAACTAGTCAGCAATTCTCCGAAAGACTGTATTTATCTTATACAAGAACCTCCATTAAGAAAAAACTGTGCATTTCCAAAAGATTATATGTCAGTGTGTAGCCCCAACCCTCGATCAGCCATTGTGATTCCATCCAAATTCGAAAATGACATCTCTTTGCATTACGTTAGTAAAGATGTTGTTATCATCTCCATCCTAGTTTCGAACAAGAATTCCCTTTTTCTTTCCTCGGTATACATCGCCCCTACCACTTCCTCTGTCCAACCGACCACAGACATTTTAGCTCGTTTTGGCATACGGCCTACATGTTTAATCGTGGAGACTTCACTGCCCAACACACATCCTTTGGTGGCGACAAGATTGACAGTAAAGGTAGCGAACTGAATGACTTCATTTTCCAAAACGACCTGAAGCTCAATAATGATCCCGATCTTGGTCCAACCTTTGACAGTCCAATAGGAAGCAGTTTCTTGACATCACTCTCATCAAAGGTCTAAACAAGGTAGCTTGGATGCCCTTATCACGTGATGACTTTCCAACTTGTTGGCACTTCCCCATTAGAATAACATTGGATGCGATTTTCACTATGAATAGACATGATGACCTCGACAGTAAAGTTAACCTTAGGCTGAAATGGAAGAGTTGCAATTGGTCCGCTTTCACAGAACAAACCAGCAAGATTTCAGTTCCCCCAGTTGCAGAATATTCCATAAAAGAAATCGACAACACCTGCCTCAGCTTGATTTCCCAACTCACCAACATCATACAAAATACAACACCGCCCCATTCTTTTACTCGCCATAGCAAAGCATATCCCTGGTGGAATAACCACTTGACTGATCTAATAAAAAGCCGCAATAAAGCATATGTAAACTGGAAGAACTGTGTTGATGGAAACAGATGTAATCTAGAATTGATTTTCAAAAATTCAAAGCGCACTTGCCAAAGGGCTATTAGACAGGCTAAGAACGCTTATTGGAGGAAAACATGTGCTGAACAACCCGACCCATGGAGAATGCTTAATAAGGTGTGTAATAATAATATTCAGAAATTCGAAGTTCTTTTCTCAAATTATAAGAAAATGGATGGCACACCCGCTATTAGCAACGAAGATATGCACATGGATCTCATGCATTACTATTTTAGTCCATCACAAAGAAGTGACTTATGTTACAAAGATGACGAAACATCCGTGAATACATCCCCTCTTCCTTTGATATCCCCTTTTCCCGTTACTATAGAGGAAGTCATGAAAATCATATTCAACTTAAAGAATAATAAGGCATCGGGCTACGACCACATAAGAGCTGAACATCTGAAAGCATGTTCAAAACCGGTATATGAATGCCTCACATACATTTTCAACATCTGTTACTTGACTGGCTACTTTCCAAAAGCTCTAAAGATCTCTCTTGTTTCATTCCCTAGGAAACCGAAAGCATTGAAAAGTGGTGAAACAATTGTCAGCAAAATATTTCAGACCTATCTCAGTTAACTCCATCATATGCAAAGTGTTTGAAAAGATCCTCCAAAATCGCACTGACACCAGTTGGCTCCATCCAGCTCAGCATGGTTTTCTGAAAGGCCGAAGCACAGAAACTGCACTCTCTGACATATACAATTCCATCTGTAAAGACGACTCTCTACTACTGAGTTTTGATTTCACAGCCGCGTTTGATCATGCCCCTCCAAAGCACATAATACATGAACTGCAATCCAAAAGTAGCACTGATTTTCACACCATCCGACTGATTAGTAGCCTGCTAAAACCAAGAAACACCACAAGTAAGCTTTTCCCTCACATTTCCATGTCTCCAAACTGTGGCACTCCTCAGGGAAGTTGCTTGAGGTCCTTTGTTGTGGAATATATGTATAGATGAGGCTGTGACGAAACTTGCTCAATTTGGCAAAGTCGTAGCTTATGCAGATGATTGCACAGTAGTGATTCATGCGGATATGCAACAAAGAGCGAGAGAGGTCAGTGAAACCCTTCTACAATGGTCCAAAGCAAAAGGTCTCTCCTTGAACATCCCCAAAACCCAAGCCACCCTTTTTACGAAGATGAGAGTTCCGCCATTCACACACATTACGTTAGCTAACAATGAAAACATTACACTGAAGAACAGCCGCATTTTAGGAATGATCTTGATCGCAAGCTTAAATTTAATAATCATATCCATGACATTTGTAAGCGCACTATGACATATGCCCAACGTCTCTCCATTATAGCATCAGTCACCTACGGAGCTTCATCTTCGAATATTCGCCATCTACATAATGGAGTTTATGTCCCACAGACCGCCTATGCAATAAAAATTTGGGTGCAGCCTTGCATAAGAAAACTGTTTGTAAAAGCGCTAACTAAGGTGCAGCGATTGTTTGCCCTACGTATTTGCAAAGCATTTAGATCAAGTGGCACAGACGAAATTGTAAGCTTAGCCCAATTAGCTCCAATTGTAGACCACCTTAAAATACTATACAATCATAAACTTAAACATGACAACAAATATCAAGCCTTTGAGGATCACATTTTAACCGACAGTATCACTTCTACTATTCAAAATGCAAAATACAGGCACTTTCATCAGACAAAATTCTCATTTCACTACAATTCATACAACCACTTTCCATCCAATATCCCACACACTCACCCAAATCTTGACAGGACACGGACGACACAACAACTTTATACACAAACTTGACCCCAGTATTCCCCCTTTCTGTCAAAACAGCATTTGCTCAGAGCGTGAAACCGTATCACACATTATATTTCGCTGCCCTAGCTACACACAGCACAGAAAACAACTGTCGCACGCAGCCAGATCAGAAGATATCCCATTTGAACACATCGACCAGTTAATCAACAACAGAACAACACTCAACGCACTCATAACTTTCCTCGGCCACACCAAACTCAAACGCCAGGACGGACCAACGAGGACCCAGGGCTTCGAGGCGATCCCGGAGCGACCATCGTCAGAAAGCTCGGAAGAAGAAGGAAGAATCATATTTGAACAATGAACAATGAAGTGTGCCCTTACTTATGTATCGATATTGTAACTTTCGTCTTCTTTTGTGAAGTTTAACGAAATATATATATATATATTATCACTCTACATCTAATGAGTGTGTTTGCAAAGTTGGAGCTCAATCGGTTAGGGTCTCTGGTTGTGGGGGACTGTAAAGTGGTCCCAAACATGAATTCCCCTAAAATAGGCCTTTATAATCAGTCACAAGTATTTCATGAGACAGAGATGGAACCTGAGTCAGTCATACTTTATCACTCTACATCTAATGAGTGTGTTTGCAAAGTTGGAGCTCAATCGGTTAGGGTCTCTGGTTGTGGGGGACTGTAAAGGGGTCCCGAACATGAATTCCCCTAAAATAGGCCTTTATAATCAGTCACAAGTATTTCATGAGACAGAGATGGAACCTGAGTCAGTCATACTTTATCACTCTACATCTAATGAGTGTGTTTGCAAAGTTTGAGCTCAATCGGTTAGGGTCTCTGTTGTGGGGAATGTAAAGGGGTCCCGAACATGAACTCCCGTGCATTTATTTTTCGTCAGTATGAGATGGAAAGTGCAGGTGTTTTCCACAATTTGGAGGGATATCTTGCTATTGTAGGTGGATTCATGGATTTTTTGAATTGTGGATTGGCCTCATCCTCACTCATTCATCGGTTGTCAGTGTTTTTCTATCGGAGTGTAATGCTCCCTTCCGGTGTCATGGGAAGAATGGTACAATCACTGACTTCCTTACTCCCGCTTCGCTGCTCTTGTATATGGCCAGCGAAGAAGGGACGATCGACCGGCCAGATGGGTCACGAAGGCCTACATGTCGCTAGAGCGCAAGTCATGACGGCGGCGCATGACTACAAACAATGTAGATCAATGTATATATATACAGTACTCCAATGGAAGAAAATTTGCATATTACCCAATGCATATGAATATCTCATTGAATATAACGCACATAGATATACATGCATAGGGCCTATCCCAGCAGCATATCTATCAATATATGAGGCGTGTTCAAATGAAACCCGTTCGCTATACTGTATTTGTAGAATAGTAAGCAGACAAAGTAAAAGCACAATCAATTAGTAACAACTGAGTATTATTAACATAAAAGCAGAAGCAACAATCAAAAAAAGTCTCCGTTGACTTCCCGGCACTTGTCCCATTGCTTGGGTAGGCGTTGAATTCCGTCGTCAAAGAAGGATTTCGGCTGTCCTTTGAACCAATTTCTAACAGCTGTCTTCACTTCTTCGTCTGATCGGAATCGTTGTCCCTCGAGAAACTTCTTCATGGGACCAAAAATGTGAAAATCACAAGGTGACAGGTCAGGACTGTATGCAGGGCGTTCCAAAATTTCCCAACGCTTCCTTGTCAATGCGTCAGATGTCGCCTGCGAAACGTGTGGTCTTGCGTTGCCGTGAAGAAGAATGACACCCGAAGACAACATACCGGGTCGCTTGCTCTTTATCGCTTGTCCAAAGTCTGGATATACTGTTGCGAATTGATTGTTTCGTTGGGTTCAAGAAACTCGAGGAGCAGTGGGCCCTGAATATCGAAGAACACCGTGAGCATCACCTTCCCTGCAGATTGTTGCACTCGGAACTTCTTCGGCTTGGGTGAACTTGGATGCTTCCACTGCATGCTGCTCTGCTTCCCTTCCGGCTCGAAATGATGGCACCACATCTCGTCTCCAGCAACAATGCTACGCAAGGAACTGCTCATTCTCGGTATTGAAGCGAGTCAGGTGTTCCAAACTGAGTGTTCTCCGTCTTTCCTTGTGGTCTTCAGTAAGCATTCGAGGCACCCATTGAGAGCAAACTTTGTGATACTGCAACTTTTCCTTCACGATGGTATGCATTGAGCCAATTGAGACATTGAAGTCATCTGCCAGATCTCGAATGCTTCGTTGATGATCGGCTCTGACTGCGGTATCGATGGTCTCAGTCAGACTTTCAGTCACCACTTTGTGCGCCTGTCCAGGGCGTGGCAAATCAGATGTTTCAGTTCGCCCCCCTCGAAACTTCCTTGACCACTCTGTCACTGTGGTCTTTGAAACAGCTCGATCTATGTATACTGATGCCATTCTGCGATGGATCTCTGCTGGCATGCATCCTTCTGCGGTCAGGAATTGAATAACCGCTCTCTGGTCTTCTTTGGAGGACTTTCTACCATGAACGACATTTCACTCGTCATTAACCGTGAACAGCAGATACACTTAATGAACAAACACATTGCCACGCTGTTATAAAGCACTGAATAGTACTCCACAGGTCTGCTTTGATTAATTGGTCATGCAAGATAAGACCCGCTAAGATAAGTCGAATGGGTTTCATTTGAATACGCCTCGTATATGTATCATATCTATATCAGCTGCAAACCCTACCGGTAGCATCAGGTATAAAGAGCCCTGTGTTAGTCATTGCTATCGTATTGTCTAGAAAACTGGAAAAATTCTCGACGCTCTTTGAACTTTTGCTGACGAAGAATATTTTTGATATGTGTGAATATGTGACGAAGGTCTAACAAAGTCCGTCGATAACAGCTAAAGTGAGTTTGATAGACTCCTTAATAAATAAATTAAAGCAAGCTCGAGATCATTAATATAATGATTTTCGCCAAACGACAGTCACGATGGCAGGGCATTTTTCCAATTCATCGGTCCACCTGAGATGCCAAGAAGGAAGTTAATTTCCAGTCATCTGTAGCGTGGATCTTCAGCACAATCCACGACCGATTTACTAGAATTCTTCCGTCTGCAATTCTGTGAGCTCATAGATTACTGTCTCCTTGAACTAGATAGCCGTCTCAATTATGCTTAATAGGTCTTAGTAGACCTTAATTGGGTCTTAATAGAAATTGAGAAATTATGTACTCTTATCATCTTGCAACGGCTCAAACGAATGGGAGCCATCTGAACCACCCATGAAATTATATGAAAAGGATATTGATTTTGAGAATTTTACACACGAGCTAGCAATATTTGGAGAGTAGGTTCGAAGCATGATTACGAATGTGAAGAAGGTTACATCTATGAGCACGATATTATGTCTCTTCGCCGAAAACGAAATTACGAAATCATAAAGACAATATTACCCAACATTCACACGATCCTTCACATTTACTTGCTTGCACCACTTACTACTGCATCAGTTGAAAGAACGTTTTCAGCTCAGCGAAAACTAAAAAAGTAGCCTATATGAGAAGCCGAATGTCACAGAAAAGATACAACAATCTATTTCTACAAAACATCCATAAACAAAAAACAGACAATCTCAACTCGACAGACATCATGAAACAATTCATTCAAAACCAACCACGACAACTAAATTTTTGGGAAGATTTTGATTGGTCCATGAATTATTTTTAATAGCATCATCAACTTCCGTAACATTTTGCTTTATTGGAGCATGGCTCAGCGTCGAGGTCGGAATCTACATGTTCGACAAATGAAATCTTAAAATTTTCCAGAAAAAGTCTAATAGATTTAAATGTACGGAATATTTGACTGGCTGCACCTGGCATACTTGGATATACGTAGAAACTTTCCGATTATTTTTTATTAATACATAAATTTGAAGTTGAATGGAAATGCCTGGAGAATTCTGCCGTTTCTTAAAGCTTATTCAACTAATAGTCGCTTGATATGGCATATGGCATACATGTATTTGCGCACACCTACACTTCAATTTCAATGTCAGCAGCATTTTAGAATATATTCCATAGTTAAACTATGTTCGAAAAACTCAGTCATAAAACGTGCCCTTCTGATTTGGCGCCCCTGCCCTTTTCATCGTCTTCCGCCGTCCCTTATGTCGCTGTTTGAAATTTTTGAGGCTACCAGTTTGCGGACACGCTCTTGGACGACTTTGAATGCCTTTAGTCGAGTAGAAGATGTCCTGTTACGCATAAGAAGGCTCAATTGGACTTGAGCAGATCACGTCAGTCGCTAATCTGACGACAGGTGGACGAAGCGTTTGACGGAATAGACCACTTACGGCCGCCAGAGGCTACGCGGATGTCCGAGAAGAAGATCGAGACAGGAACTCGATGAATTCTTCGGTAACGCGAACTGGGCTACCACCACTCGATGTAGAGAAAAATGGAGGTCATTTGTAAGGAAGACGCTTGGCTTTCGATTAGAGATGTCAAGCTGGGATTTGAATTAGCCTCATTATTCTTGCGGGCAGGCTAGGTTGCTGTCTTCGCTAGCAGAGACAACAAAGCGGAAAGTTAGTCGCTGACATGAGCAGCGCGGAAGACGACCGCACAACAGCTTGCCTAAGTGGCGAATGATGTCTAATTGATTGAAGTATACGTGATGAGGACTGATGACGCTTTCAAATCCGTTGTTTTACTAACATAATACTGTTGCAACAATCAAGGTCATACTAGAGAATGAATCAGCACCGATTCGACATAAACCATCGAAAGAAAGAAGAAAGGGTCCTGATCACTGCAATGAATACGAACATTTATCACAATCAGGAAACATGAAAGGAACAATGGTTAACTAAATTGACGGAAACGATCAAGAAAGGGAGAAAGAACTAAAACACATACCGGTAGATCAACGTATGACATATTGACCGCTAAAGATTCTCATGCAGCTGGATAGCCCTATACATGTATATCTATGTGCGTTATATTCATTGACGTATTCATGTGTCGGGTAATATGCCCATTCTCTTCCATTCGAGTATATATACATTGATCTACATGTTGCATATTTGGTGCGCCGCACTCGTTCGAAGGCAACATCTGACGCATTGACAAGGAAGCGTTGGGAAATTTTGGAACGCCCTGCATACAGTCCTGACCTGTCACCTTGTGATTTTCACATTTTTGGTCCCCTGAAGAAGTTTCTCAAGGACAACGATTCCGATCAGACGAAGAAGTGAAGACAGCTGTTAGAAATTGGTTCAAAGGACAGCCGAAATCCTTCTTTGACGACGGAATTCAACGCCTACCCAAGCAATGGGACAAGTGCCGGGAAGTCAACGGAGACTTTTTTTGATTGTTGCTTCTGCTTTTATGTTAATAATACTCAGTTGTTACTAATTGATTGTGCTTTTACTTTGTCTGCTTACTATTCTACAAATACAGTATAGCGAACGGGTTTCATTTGAACACGCCTCATATATTGATAGATATGCTGCTGGGATAGGCCCTATGCATGTATATCTATGTGCGTTATATTCAATGAGATATTCATATGCATTGGGTAATATGCCAATTTTCTTCCATTGGAGTACTGTATATATATACATTGATCTACATTATTTGCTGCATATTTGGTGCGCCGCAGTCATGACTTGCGCTCTAGCGACATATAGGCCTTCGTGACCCATCTGGCCGGTCGATCGTCCCTTCTTCGCTGGCCATGTACAAGAGCAGCGAAGCGGGGGTAAGGAAGTCAGTGATTGTACCATTCTTCCCATGACACCGGAAGGGAGCATTACACTCCGATAGAAAACCCCCCGGGGGGGGGGGGGAGTCAGACTCGAAGCACCACGGCGGCCGACCACGACACTCTGCCGTTCCAGAGGGGGGGGACGTCAGCGACGGCGGCCATCTTGCGCGGTCCAGTGGTGGAGTTTTGCTTACTACTGTAGACGAGGAAGCTGTTTGATGTACTTTTCTTCGCATTCGCGTAAGCTCATGCAATATCAGAGCGTCAATATTTATCACAGACTAGGCAATGTTCTAGGTGGTGCAGCAATGCGTGAAATGTGTCGATTGCATTGATTCTTGTTTCCAGACTTTGGTGTTGATCTCCGGAATGCATTCATGTAGGAAAAACAGAAGAGGAGTTGGTTTGATGTACTTTTCCTCGCATTCGCGCGAGGTCATGTCGTGTCAAATGGAGAGTTCTTGCGACAGACTAGGCAATGTTCTAGGTAGTGCAGCAATGCGTGAAATGTATCGATTGCAGTGATTCTTGTTTCCAGACTTCGGTGTTGATCTGAAGAAGGGATTCATTCACGATGAACGGACGAGGACGCCGATTGATGTACTTTTTCCTCGCATTCGCGTGAGGTCATGCAATGTCAAAACAGCAATATATTCATCACAGACTAGGCAATGTTCTAGGTAATATAGCAATTATGCGTGAAATGTGTCGATTGCTTTGATTCTTGTTCGCATACCTTGGTGTTTATCTGAATAATTATTTACTGCAGTAAATAATTCTCTTGATAAAGCCTACGGCGAAAATTTGCGAGAACTACCTAATTGTTTTATTTGCGGAAGAAGGGCTAATAGGCCAACAATTAATTGATTTTAATTTCAAAAATGGTACTTTCTGGTCAGGAAATATAGGATCTATGATAAGTTCTGATCATACTTTGCAAGAATCTAATCAGACTTTATAAGACTTAGCAAGTCATTTCGTCTAGTGAATTGGCATTGGCATGGTTATTAGGGAGCATTCATTCATTTTGATATCCAACTTGTTGCATACTACTTATTTAGGAGAGTCAATTCGGTAGTGCATATATTTTGAGTCGACACCAAAGATATTTATAATGCTCTATGCCCTTTATAAGCCCTAAAGATATTATATATCATAAAGATACCAAAGATATTCATAATGCCCTTTATGTATTTATAATTTTAGATATTTATAAAGCCCTTTATAATATTAAATATCTTTGGTCGACATTCTACCTATACATCCCTATATTCTATGCCCTACTCTATAGGTTTTACAATCGATATAGTAATGCGCAAATCTTCTCGATTGCTTTGGTCATATGTTCTCAAAGCCATTACTCTATGCTCAAAGCTTATTAAATGAACCACAGAATTCATGGGTGCATGTTTTTTCTTGGTGAGGATTTTTTAAACTACTCGTTTCAACATGATTACGCTTGATTTTGTCTGCTTTGTGACTGACAGTGCGCGCAGCACGAGCATGTTGTGTGTATCAATGTGAAGTGTCGAAGGCTTCGGCATCATTACCAGACCCTGTGTTGGGTAGTGATGCAAATGGAAAATTTTCCAGTGGAAAATTTTAAAATTTTTTTTCGGTGATTGACGTTTTTGCCATTGTTTTGGAGACTTGTTGTAGTCGTTTGAAAAGACTATCCAATATGCAAAGACCGAAAACTTCTCTATCATTCCTGCATGTTACCTTTTGGAACCAACTGCACCCTTTCCATGTCTATTTCAGATCATCCCAAATGAATTTCAGATATTAGATATGGATTTCAGATTTCTCTAATTGAATTTCAGATATCAGAAACCCAACTTTGAAAGGATCTTAAATTCAACTGGAAAATCTCCAATTCATCTGGAAATGTCTGAAATTCATTTGGGTAGATCTGAAATCGATTTGGAACTATCTGAACTATGGGTAGTGATGCAAATGGAAAATTTTCCAATTTTTTCAAAATTTTCCGGAAAATTTTCCAATGGAAAATTTTGAAATTTTTTTTTCGGTGATTGACGTTTTTGCCTCTGTTGTGGAGACTTGTTGCAGTCGTTTGAAAAGACTATGTAACATTCAAAGTCCGAAAACTTCTCTATCATCCATGCATGTTAACTTTTAGAACCAACTGCACCTAGTGATGCAAATGGAAAATTTTCCAGAAAATTTTTTTCGGTGATTGACGTTTTTGCCTCTGTTGTGGAGACTTGTTGCAGTCGTTTGAAAAGACTATGTAACATTCAAAGACCGAAAACTTCTCTTTCATCCCTGCATGTTAACTTTTAGAACCAACTGCACCCTCCATGTCTATTTCAGATCTTTCCAACTGAATATCAGACATTAAATTGATTTGAGATTTCTCTAATTGAATTTCAGATATTTGTCAGAAACTCAACTTTGAAAGGATCATAGATTCAACTGGAGAATCTCCAATTCATATGGAAAAGTCTGAAATTCACAGATCTGAAATCGATTTGGAACTATCTGAACCATCTGAGCTAGAAATAGAAGATGTGTAGTTTGTCCTCCACGAAGATATCGGACATTACCCCATAGAAGTTAGAAGCTATCATATAGATTTTCTTCTACTCATCACAGATATCTCTAGTTTCCAACTATCTCACGAGTTTACAGTCTTATCTTCCAATATATGGTCGCTCATGTATAATGGTGTGTTGGACTGTGTGCTTGTGCTTGACATGTTCATCAACACATGGAGAATTTGTATCATTCCAATCAAGGCTGCATAATAAAGCTTTACTTTCAAGCCATAAACAAGCTCCCAAATAAAGTGCATTCTTTTTGCTCCAGATCTTTCACAATGCATGAAATTATACCCCTATCGTAAAGGAAAAAAATTCACGTTGTCCCAAAAGATGTCTGTGTTATAATATTAAAAATGCCAACAAATTGCCACTAGCCACTGGTGGCAGAGGAATGCTAAAAAATCCGCGGACGGGATTCGTATTGCCACGATTCTTTTTAATCGAAATGATATGATGAAATCAAGAGTTTTAGAACAATTCTATTGATGTGTCTATGCCTGGTCTGTGATAAAACGTAAAAGTTATATCACAAAAATTCAAATTTTTTCATTTTTCAAAATCGGTTTAATCAAAGTGATGATCAAGATCACCACTTTTAGACCCATTCTATTGGTGTGTAGCTGCCTCGGCTGTAGAAGCGGTCAAAGCATAGGGTCTATCACAAAAATTCAGAACTTTCAAAATTTTCCGGAAAATTTTCATCACTAACTATGGGCGAAGCAATGATTTGTACGAGGACATTGTCTTCCAATTTCGCGTGACCGGCATTTAATGATTGCTAGGCAATTTCTGTCGTGAGGTTAGACAGTCTATGAGATATGCCCTTATTGGCCTGATTAAAGGCATTATTATGGCCATAGATTATGGCCTAACCGGCAATAGATTTGTTGGTTGTGTCGTGCAGACAATTTCAAAAGCAATTCGTTCCCAGAAAGTTGCCTGGCGGCATGATCTGATTAAAGACATCAGTAGAAAAGAGCAATGAGGTCCTCCACTTTGACATAAATCGTGCGTGCTGAAGTTGCGATAAAAAAGGGACCATGTTCCAAATGTTTTCATGACGTCGTTGCACTCCTCAGAGTGGCGTTCGTGGAAATATGCCATTCAATTCACCACAATGTATCTAAGTTGCTTTTCTCCTATCACAAACACAACATGGCAGCTATCCAGCATAATCAGTCATGGAATGTCACCGTTCATGGTTTTCCATGCTTCGGAAATGAAAGATCTTCTACGTTTGTGATTCAGTCGACTGTATGGTTCTCACAACACAACAGCTTTAATTGAATTGATGAGCATAAATATGGCAGCCTGTTGTGCTTTCATTATCCTACCACTTATCTGGAGTCATGACTGCAATCCATCACTTATTGAATAGCTAGGAAACTCTAGAAAGTATACATTCTTAATCAGATTCCTACGGAAAAATTGAACGAATTTTTCTCCAGAAATTCCTCAGTTTGCTGTTTAATTATTTATGAGACTTGAACAATGCTTTTCTCAGATATATCTAAGTCGTCGAAGATAATCTGTCTCCTAACTGTTAACTGTTAACTGATAACTGTTAATAATCAAGTTTTAAGATATGGGCGCATCTGTACATTGGAAAAAGATTTCATCCAAAAAGTCAATCGTACAGCTACTACTCTCATTAAGAGAGGATATAACAGCGTAGATGTCAAGCAAAGTGCTGAGAAGCAGCTACATAAGCATAGTGAAACTTTATTGAAATACGGATATTTTTCTGCTAAGCAGCTTCTTAATAATTGTGCGTGCTTTCATTGATTTAATTGATTTCGAGGCTGCTTTCATATAGCAGGGCCCCGCTTGGGTGAGTTTGAGCGTTCAGGAGTAGGGGCCGAAACGCGAATCCTTACCTAAGTTCCTGCTGATGACCTCAATTGCACATTTTTTTCAATTAGGTAATCTGTTGTAGTTGTTATTTCCTTTAACCTGTAGGGAACGCCACATGGGTCCTTTTGAGGGATCAAATTCTTTACACTTATCGTTATCTTCTACTTCATCTTCTCCTCAATAAAAGCATTTAATTTCATTCTGACGCAATTGACATGTGCAAGCAGCTGGGCTACCAGACCTGCAGATTAAGTTTTGTCAATAGATATAAGCTGTTTCCGCAATTACTACACTGCCCAACACACAGTGTGGCAGACAGGCAGGAGTTCTCGAGTAAGTCATCAATTTTTTTTTCTCACTTATATTTACACAGTACTTTTTTTCATTACCTACCATTTGAATATTTTCAACATTTACATTTGTGTTTTAATTTTTTTTATTTTTCACATTGGTTTTACTTACTGAACAGTTTGATTTGTGATTTAATTCATTATTAACTGTGTTTCGCCTAAGGTTAGCCCTTGCTAATTTGATCCGTCATCGGGTAATGCAGCATCGTTTTCTTGATCATGCTGATGTAAACAGTATGTGTAAAAAAATAATGTGTGAACAAATAATATGTGTAATCTTAATTTATGCATGAACTTAAAGAATGATTTGAGTGTTAAATAAAATTTGCACAAGTAAAACATGCAAATCATACTATCACGCTCAAAAATTTTGATCATTTAATTCATCCAATTACAATGCAAGGAACGAATGAAAAGATACAACGCGTTGAGAAAGTTGCTCACGTCAGGTGAGCAGAGTTTTCTTGTTGTGATCTTGGTCGGGATTGCTTGTTCTAGCAATTCCGGTCAACATGGCAGAATGCAGTGATGATCTTATTGACGATGATGACATCTCTATTCTAGCGGAGGAGATTGTTTCCCGTGCACAACAGCTGCTAATTAAACCGGAGCCACGAGACTCTGAGGCCGCTGTTTCTTCACCCCGACGACAGCCGGGAGAATTACCCCGAACCAAATCGGGAGACTCGCCTCGACGGAAGTCGACCGTTAAGGAGATCGACCCACCGGCAAGCCCGTGGAGACACCCGCCTAGTATAGGCACCGCTTCACCTCGGCGACTGCGTGTACGCTGGGAGGACCAGGCCGACGACAACTCGCCCGGATCGACGCCCCCGTTAATGGTAAGTGCTATAAAGACTACAGTAGCTCCTAGCGTAGAACCACAAGCAAGTTACACTGGTGGCAGCGGTGGGATCCACGCTAGAGAGACGTCAACATGGTTGCGTGTTCCACTCACTCAACGCATTTCCTGTATTTGACGGAGGTAATTTTTCTATTTACTATCAACGGATAAGTGCCGCTATGAATACTTATCCAGAGGCCGAGCGTTACCCGATTTTTGCCGCAAAATTAGGAGACAACGTTATCGAGTGCTTGTGATTTTTTCCTAGGAGTCTGGTCACTATTCCTTTTGACCAAGTTGTGCATGTCTAACTGTCACCGAGAGAACACGTCAAAGCCACCGATAGACACTCAGCCCTACCGACAGAGCGGACAGGTAAATACGAAAAATTGAGCAATGAAAAAAGTGTACCAATTTTTTCAGGGGAATCTGGTGAAGATTTTGACATATGGTTTCGCCGAGTATCTATGTATTTGGAGTACCTATCCTCCCACAGGAGAGAATTCAATAGACTCTGTTTCCCCAGTTGGGAACAAAACCATTCGAGAGTTCGTGCAACAGCGACCGATGAGTGCTAAACAGTTTTGATATGCTTGTCGAGTCTCTGAGGAGGAAATACGTTATATTACCGATTAATATGTCCGAGTGGCGCAAGAACTTTTTTATCCAGGTATCAAAGAATTCTGAAGATTTGCAAGATTTTGAGGAGAATTACGGCGATTAGTATAGGATTCCTTTCCGGCTACAACCTTCCTGGAAACAGGAGGAGGCTATTCTTCAAGAATGCTTGCCGCACTAGCAATGTCGAACTCTCATCGACATTTCACGTTCAGCCCACCCCTCTCGATAGAGCATCTCATCACGCAAGCAGATTTGATAAAAAAGAATCGTCTAGCTCAATTCGGACTCAAGGGTCGAAATAAGTAGGCCAAAGGAGGATCATTTCCACTGATCCAGGGTCATCCTGTCCAGAAAAATATGCGCCACCCTATCGATCCGCAGATGTTCGCAGAGCTTGTCTCCATCCGACGACCGCCGCACTACTCCACCAAACTTACCTGAAGTACGGAGAGTCCATCTCCCTGCACGGGCACTACGGCCTCCTACCCTCCAAGACGCTCTTTTTCTGGAGAGGAGAGAACTAATGAACCGAAAGTGAAATGTTTCAAATGTGGAGAGAAAGGACATTTCATGAGGAACTGTCGCATTTCGGGAAAATAAGGTATTTAAAATCCACTGAGGCTGGAACACTCCGTGACGACGACTGATTCCGGCAGCCGTGAAAACCGTCTGGTCACAATCCAGACCCCGAACTGTAACGTTATTCAACTGCTTTTTAAAACCATAAACCGGCGTACCGCTATGTTAGATTCCGGAGCAATCGTAGCGTGAAGTTGATGTTGAAACGATGTCGAGAAACGGCGTTTCCGTACAACCCGCAAGAATGCCAAAGTTTGACCAGCCTGACGTGTTTCCAAAAGTCAAACCTATTGCAGAAGTTAACATATCCCATAGAAGTCGCGGGCGAATGTTTCAACCAGCAACATTTATAGTCTGTGAACGCCTCAGGAGTCCCATAATTATCGGACTGGATTTCATTGTGTTATATGGAGGATGCGCTGACTGGGTAAGTAACACGTTTTATCTTTTCAATAAGCAGATCAGCACACCGATCCTGAGGAGAGTCGAAACATACCAGGTGAGTGTGCATCTAGATACAAGATACGGTAATTCCTCCCAAGAGTTGTCGCATATCGTCTCGGGAAGTGTGCGCAAATTTCCTACTTCTTCCCTCAACTTACTCACCGCTCAGTCGAGATCAGTTACCAGACGGTGTCCTCTCTTGGCAAATGCCGTATGCGAGCAACAGAGACAACCGAAACCTGGCTTCAGCTAATGAACATTACTAATGCTGATGTTCCGACTACCTGCCGGTCGCGAAATTGCAACTATAGAACCAATCGAGGTTTTGGCAGAGTCGGCGGATCAAACAGACCAAGTAAGTTTTGAAGCTTCCACCTACAAATAATAGAAGCAGCTATAGACACAGTTTGGACGAGACAGACCTCAACACGGAGAAGAAAGAGGAGGCCGCCCAAGTGTTACGTACAGCTCCTATGAAGACGTAGTGTAGAGAAAGGTAAGAAATTGGGTCGCACAACTCTATTATATCATCAGATAGACACCGGACACCCACGCTCCAATCAAAATTCCGGGCGACCCGAGTACCGCCACAACCAGAGGTCTGAGGTAGACACGATGCTAGATTGACCTCATCAATGATGATTAATTCGACCCAGTTACAGTCCCTGGTCCGCTCCCCGATTCTGGTAGTGAAAAAGAAAGACGGATCTCTTCGTTGTTGCGTTGACTTCAGGAAGCTGAATGAGATAACTGTCAAAGACGCATATCCCATACCTCGTATAGACGAAGTATCGACGCCTTAAGTGGATCAAGTTATTTTCACAGTCCTAACTTGAATCTGTTATGTTTCAGTACCATCTGACGAGCCAGTCCAAAGAGAAAACTGCTTTCTCCACCCACCGCGGCCTATAATGAATTTAACGTCCCCATCTCCTATGGGGGTGACGAATGGTCCAGGCTGTTTTTGCGCGTCTGATGAATAATGTGCTCGCCGGTCTGACATGTCAGCCTGCCCTCGTTTACCTCGATGACAAACCATAGTCATGGGGAGGACATTTAAGGATCATATTGCTAAACCTGCAGGCTAGTTCCTGCAGAGATTCCGTGAAGGCGAATTTGCAACTGAATCCTAAGAAATGCCAGTGGGTTCAAATCTAAGGTTAAATACCTTGACATGTAGTCTCTCCCAAGGGAGTTCACACAGACCCCTCCACCATTGAGAGAATAATCAACTGCCCGTTCCTAAAACGCAAAAGGAGCTGAGGAGTTTCATAGGACTCTGCAGTTCTTATCGTAATTTATTCAAGGTTTTGCGAAAACTGCTGGGCACTTACATCGCTCACTTTAAAAATGTAAGATTTGATTTGGACAACCGAATGCCAAACCGCTTTCGAAGAACTCTCGCTTCAAGCTCAGTAGTGCCACCAATATTAATATTACCTGATTTCTCAGAGAACGCAGGATCTTTTATCCTCGACACAGACGCTTCTGAAAAAGCCATCGAGCTGGTGCTGTCCCCAAAAATGTCCTGATGGTCCTCGACGAGTGGTAGCGTATGGAGTCGCTGCATGACAAAGCCTAGCGCAATTACTGCGTTACACGCAAGGAACGATGCTAGCCATGGTCTACTTCGTTCACGAGTTCCGTCCTTATCTGTTAGGCAAGCATATCATTCTGAGGACAGACGCATAGCGCTCTCACCTTGGCTTATGTCATTCAAAGAGCCTACTGGACAGTGGCACGCTGGATACAAAAATTGCAAGAATATCGATTCTCAATTGAATAACCGTCCAACCCTAAGCACACAAATGCCGATGCCTATCCAGGCGGACCACACAGGCGCCACGGAGAATGCCGCCCTTTGCGAACCGAATGCCTGCCGCAAATTTCGTTAATCCAGTGGCCCATCTCTCATTGACTGCAGGGGACCTCCTACAAGCACACAACAAGCATACCTGCCGACGTGCAGAGATAAGTGCCTGATCACGGAGAGAAGACAATAAACCCCCATCAAGACGCCACATATCGCATTCAGCAAGATTACATCAAGCACTTTGACTATTTCAAAATTTTGTAAAAGGGCTCTTACATATCCAAAAAGCCTGACGACAACCGACTGGCGTCTAGTCTTCCCACCAGAGTGGAGAAATATTGCTATTCACCAGTAGCATGACAATCCCCACGGAGGCCACTACGTACCAGAAAATTAAATCTCAGGTTCTGGTGGCCAAAGATGAAAACGCAAATAAGCGAATGGGTTGACACCTTGAGGAGTCTGTGGGCAATGCCGTGGTCCTAATCCAAAGACGGTAGCCCCACTAACAAAACCCATTGAGTCAAGCGAGGCGTTCCCAACCGCATAGGCGCTGGACATCGCGGACCCCTTCCAACCACGCTGAGAAGGAAATCGTTTCATCCTGGTTATGTGTGGACATTTTCACCCGTTGGGCAGAGGATCTGTGCCCTTCACCACAGCACACTGCCAAAACATGTGGGTAATGCAGTGTCTTCCACAGCTGGGTCACTCAGATACGGTGTTCCGAAGGAAAACTTTTGTCTGACCAGGGCAAAGAATTCGAGTCGGCAGTTATTCCAGCACTTCTGCAAGGTGCGAGCAATTAAAAAGATCCGTTCTTCAACCATGCAAGACCCTCTACTAACGGAGCGGTAGAGAGATAAACCGCACACTGAAAATTTGCTGCTCACTCATGCTGCGCAAGATAGACGCAACTGGGACGACACCATCCATTATTGTATGTGGGTCTACAGATCGAATGTCCATCACTCCACGGGGTATTCCCCCTCTCGCCTAGCTATAGGTAGGGAGTTAAGGTTCCCGATGGACATTCTCTTCGATTCGGTATCCACGCCAACATAGAAGCTGAGAATTTGCTACGGTGGATACAGGAGAGTCTGAAAGCAGCTGCCGACGGGGCTCGCAAAAACCTTATCCTAGCTAAGCAGCACCAGAAGACCCAATATGATCACCACGCTACGAAAGTGCCCACCTATAAAGTCGGGAATCTAGTGTGGTACAGAAATAGGACTCCCGGACCTGGTAAGTCCGCAAAACTTTCAAGGCCATGGGATGGACCATACTTAGTGACACGAGTGCCAAGCCGGACCAACATAGAAATCCGCAACCCAGCGAGACCGGGAAGAACCCTTGTTGTGCATGTCAACGAAGTAAAGCCATGCCCTAGGAACGTCAGATTGAATTCAACTGACAAAAAGACAAAGGAAGGTGCATTTCCAACCAGTTCCCGAGATTCGAACATTTACACCAACTCCTCCTCCTTACAATGTCGGAACAGACTAACACTGTTCCCCCCTCCCTCAGTGGAGAGACCAACCGTCAACATCTACGAGCATTGCTTATACAGTGATGACGACAGCGAGCTTCCTCAACGTCTGGAGACCCAATCGAGAATGAGGAAGTGGATTTACCTAGACGAGCAAGACTCAGACCAGCCGTCGGATTCAGACGAGATAGGCTTAGGAGAAGTAATTGATATAAGCTCCGACCCTATCCTAGACTCGGACTTCGATTCCGACCATCTGCATCTCTCACCTGTCATTCCAGTCAGACGAGGAGGAGGAGCAGTTGGTCGGAGCCATCAATTTTGGGGAGGGGAGGATCCCTCAGGATCTGCTGGAGTCCTGGAGGTACAGTGTGGTCAACCACTGCCTCCACGACACACGATTGCCCCCGCATTTCAAGGTCGCCTATCCAACCGGGAAGGGATGGATCAACTCGGTCGCCGAGGCCTCTTTTACAAAGATAATGACAAGTCTCCGCAGCCAATCAGAAACGTCTAGGCGGATCAAGGCCACCGAGGAGCACTGGACCGGGTGGGTACGGTACCACCCTCAGCTACTGCCCAAGTTGCCGAGATGGCGTCAAACGCTTCTCCAGCTGCAACCCCGAGACCCGCAGCCAACGATCAAACTACGCTCCATCTTGCGACCACCACGGAGCGTGAGAGACGACCAAACGTCGACCAACTCAAGCCTCGCGCAGGACACCATCGACCGGATGACATCCGAGATCACGAAGAATGTCCTCCAAGTCCTCAGGCCCAACCGCGAGAATTCGCGAGACAGGGCAAGGCCCAACCGCGAGAGTTCGCGAGACAGGGTGAGGGATAGGATGCGGAAGGATATCCATCCTGCAATGAGGATCCAAGTGCGGCGAATGGACGCAGAATCCATGAGACTTACGGACGAGGTCAAGATCTCCTGCAGCCCGAACCCGGCAACCGGTGGATGCAAGCCGAGACAGCCGCAAAATGACGCTGGTGGTTGGCGATTCCAACTTCACCCGCCTGCCTTTTACCGCTACCCATATCGCTCGATTGCGAGACCGGGTCTCCGAGCAGCGCAAGCTGCGGACACTGTACGCCACTGCGATGTGCGCCGCAATGACGTTGCCGCAATCGTCGTGGGTGTAGGAGTAAACGACCGCTCGGCGAGAAGCACCGAGGAAGTCCGGGCCGGGTACCGTTCCCTGAACGAGGAACTTCAGCGGAAGTTCTCCGGCATCCCGATGTTCTTCATCGACGCGCCCGCGGACAAATTCGGTCACGACCGGCGCATGAGAGATCGCCTTCACAGTATCAACAATGTAGGGGCATGCTTCTTTACCCCAATACATTACAAGCCGTCCGTGGTGAACACGGGAGACCCGCACTACACTGCGGAGGAGCGCCACGCACTAGCGCGATACGCGGAGCGGATCATCCGCCCACGTCTACCCCGTGTGTAGACTGGCACCGCTCGCAGGAGCGAGACCTTCTTCGTGGAGGAGGGGATAGTGTAAGGTAGGGGTCTTTAAGTGAAATAATTTTATTGACTTTTACTGCACTACTTTTTAATTGCCTGTACTTTTCGCGGGAATTGTTTTTACTACCTGCTAGCAATGTTCAGGTGAGCAGAGTTTTCTTGTTGTGATCTTGGTCGGGATTGCTTGTTCTAGCAATTCCGGTCAACATGGCAGAATGCAGTGATGATCTTATTGACGATGATGACATCTCTATTCTAGCGGAGGAGATTGTTTCCCGTGCACAACAGCTGCTAATTAAACCGGAGCCACGAGACTCTGAGGCCGCTGTTTCTTCACCCCGACAACAGCCGGGAGAATTACCCCGAACCAAATCGGGAGACTCGCCTCGACGGAAGTCGACCGTTAAGGAGATCGACCCACCGGCAAGCCCGTGGAGACACCCGCCTGAGGTATAGGCAACCGCTTTCAACCCTCGTGCGGGACGACTATGGCGTTGATCACGCTGGTGTAGGACAACAGGCCGTACGACAACTCGCCCGGATCGACGCCCCCGTTAATGGTAAGTGCTATAAAGACTACAGTAGCTCCTAGCGTAGAACCACAAGCAAGTTACACACGGTCAATCCCAGTTGGAGGAATTACTTATTTGCTTAAATTTTTTCTTTAATTTACTGGATTTCTTTTGTTTTAATTCAGTAAGTGCGCCAAATCAAGTGTAACAGTTTTATGCGTTTTATGGTCTTTTACTGTGTCATTATCTCATGAACTTTTATTGCGCGCAGATTTTAAAAATGTGAGTGCTGTTCGGCCTGAGTTTTTGTTGTGCTGATCTGGTTCGGACGCAAGCCGGCCAGTCGTGATCAAGGTTTCAACAAAATGGCTAACCTAATATGTGTTCGTTTTTTTTCCATCCACAGTGGAATCCCTGAAGTATAATTCGAGACGCGGCTTTTCGGACGCGGAAAAGAGGGTCTTCATTATTTTTCGACCTCTCATACGAGCTAGACGGCGGCGAGTAGCCGTCCTACTTGAGTTCTAACAGAGTCCCACGTCCTCACAGTTGTACGTTGTGGCGTTGTTGGGGCGAGAGCCGGCAGCTAAAAAAAATAGAGTGTGTCGTGGGGCAGAACGAGGCTGAAGAGGGAGGAGGAGGCAGGGGGCGCGAGAGTCCAGCTCAGCGGGGAGCGCGGACATAGGCCGAGGGAGGGTAATGTTTTGGTCGCAATTCGCTAAAAACGTATTTGACCCGCGGAACCTAGGCACAGTTAACACTATTGGTAGGCAGCGGTGGCCGTTCCCACGTTCAAGATGTTCTAAACGTCAGATCTTGTTTAGATAGTTCTACGACACAGATATTCCGTAGATCATCTGGTCTCTTTTTGCGGAGGTAATTTCGCTCTGTGGTATCGCCGTTTTAGAATGGCATTGGAAACCTTTATCCACATGCGCGAGAAAAGAAGTTCGTTTTGTGCTCAAAGCTGAGTGATGCAGTATATGCAGAGTTATGTCGAGCACTTGATGTGGGAAGAGTACAGGATAAACGCACTTACAGATTATATTAAATTTCCTGCATATTTTTTATGCTGGAGTCTGATCAGTCGAAAGACTGTTTCCGGAAAAAAGGTGGCGGAAGCCCCAAAATAAGAACGCGTTTGTGTCGTTAAAGAATATTCCTCATTTTAAAGGAGGTGATTATTGACGTTTGGTTCAGAAGGTTAGATTCTTGTTTTCTCACAGTTTTATCCGCCGAAAGAGAGGGATTTTTTCAGCTCAGATTCACTTTCGTCCGATGAGGTGTTCGCGTTTTGTAAGTAACCGTTCAGTGGATGGAGCAGAGTGATTTCGGGGGGACTGCTCGTCAAGAGTTTGCGACAAGCCAGTTACTCTAAAAGCTCCTAGTGTCGCGCGAGAGCGAAAGAGTTATTTTATACCGCGTAACGCAGCGGAAGAGGTGAAGTCCTTGCGCGAGTTTTGAGGGAGAAACTTGAGGAAGTTTGTGGGCGCATGTGCTTTTCAGAATTTTGGGGAGTAAAGAACGAGAAACGGTGTTGCATCATTGAAAGAATGATTGAGGGCACTACGAATGTAGAGGAAGGTATTGCCCGCCAACTTTGCATTGTCGCACGCTGAAGAGGTGGGTCATATTTTGAAGGTTGACGATAGATTCCGCGAAAATTTCCACTTCTGTCTGCGTGACTGTCATTCGTGCCGATGATTGTGGTGGGAAACAAGCGCGAAAGTGTGGTAAGTCAAAAAACCAGATCAAAAACCGTCCGGTGCAGTCGCAAGATTAGGCAGGGTGTTGCCTGGTAATCCAGGTTCGGACAGGAATTGGCGTCGAATCTCGTGGGGCGTTGTTCGGGAACAGCAACCCTTTGCTAGGACCGCGTTCCCTAGATCTCCTACACCTCCCAACGTGCGGAAGCATCTCCACTGCAAGCGATTTCCGTAGATTCTTCTGGGAGATGTTATCGGCCTATGTGTGATTCGCGAAGGACATTTTCGACTCGATAGGGATTGTCCCTTTTCCGTGATTTAGAAACGAATAAGCGGAGGCCAATGAAGTAAGTTTCGATCTTTCCTCCAGGCGAAATTGGGTCTCGCGGAATGTCTGTCTGGAACTGCAAAGAAGAAAGTCAGTAAGAATGTAGTCCAATTTATTAATTGCCCATCGGTAGTGAGGAATCGGGTGGTTATTGTGCTCAGATCTGCGGCGCCTGATCGTTAGTGTTGGTGCATATTAACATTTGCAAGAGAAGTTGAGGGCTTGCTAAGTAATTGATAGCTCCAGACGGCCTGCTGCTTCGGGACGCTGAGAAAAGGCTCATTCAAGCGTTGCAGGGAATTAGTGAGAATTTGAAAGAGTGAATTTGGGTTCTGAAATGTGGCACATATGAATTTGTGGTTAGCCAAATGAGATAAGCTACGAATATTATTTTTGGACAAGATTTTTTGTCAGTGTTCGATATCGACATTTTGAAATAGTCGAAGAGTCGCCGCCGCGTCAGTTTCGCAAGAACCGGCACGACGCTGTGAAGATGAGAAGATCGTTTTTGAGGTTGTAGATACCGAGAATTATGTTTGGGTCGAGGAAACGGACAGTGTCCCTCCTGACGCTCTTATCTATTGTAAAGGTATTTTGTCGATAAAACTAGGGTTCCCAGGGAGAGCGATTCTGGGTATACTGACGGCCTTTGAGACAGCAAAGTTTACCGGAAGGTATTCTTATGGCAATATGGTGTAGTACCAAGACAGATAATGGTAAAGTATGGCTTCTCAATTGCTTAACATTGCTCATTCAGAGGTGAAAATTCCTTCAAGGGCGCATATTGCGAAGTTTGAACCAATTGAGGAAGTTCTAACGTAACTGAAGAGGTCTACGTTGAAATCTCATAAATCTAAATGTTGAAGTGGCGATAGACCCAAATTCGTCAAGGTACCTTGTCGAAAGATGAGGTTCGCAAAGCGGAAGCTTTACTTTGCGAGTTTGCCGATGTTTTGTCGAGGAGGAAAACCGTTAGGTAGAACAAACGCTTTTTCCATCACACAATAAATACAGGCATGAGTCCTCCTATTAAAGTCAGAGGACGGAGAATTCCTCCTCATCAGCGAGCAGATGTTGACAAAATGATGGATGAAATGTTGCGAGATAATGTAGTCAGACCTAGTAATAGTCCCCGTGGTCAAGCCCGATTTTATTAGTAAAGAAGAAAGATGGATCTTTGCGATGTTGTGTGGATTTTAGCGGCAATTGAACGAGATAACGGTGAAAGATGCTTACCCGCTTCCGAGAGTGGACGAGAGTCTAGATTCGTTGGCTGGAGCAAAATATTTCACCGTTTTGGATCTCAAGTCGGGGTTATTGGCAGGTACCATTAGAGGAGAGCTCTAAGGAAAAGACTGCGTTCTCAACCCACAGAGGCCTATATGAATTCAACGTTCTTCCTATGGGACTGACTACTGCTCCTGCTGTTTTTTGCAAGACTAATGAATAACGTTTTGGCAGGATTGACGTGGGATGCTTGTTTGGTATATTTAGACGATACCATCGTCATTGGGTCGCTCGTTTAAAAGATCATCTAGCCAACTTGGAGTCAGTGTTACAGCGTTTTCGTAAGGCTAACTTGCAATTAAATCCCAAGAAATGTCAATGGTTTTAAGACGGAGGTTAAATATCTCGGACATGTGGTATCGCCGAAGGTGTCCATTACCGACAAATCCACAATCGAGAAAGTCATGAATTGGCCGCGCCCTAGGATTACTCAAAAGAAATTACTCGGGGGATTCAATCGGACTGTGGTAGCTACGCACCGGCGGTTTTATTAAAGGAATTCGCAAGCATTAAGCCGAACCGCTCCACCGAATAACAGGTAAAGAACGCAAAGGTTTTCGTGGACGATAAATTGGAGTGTGAGGAAGCTTTTATTATACTAAGACCAAGCTTTATGCTCTGCGCCGGGCGTTCTGACCTTCCGCCAGATTTTTCTGCTCGAGAATAGCAGGGAATGATTTTATATCCTGGGGACCACCGATGCCAAGCGATGTCGAGCAATTGGGGGTGGTGTAGTTTGATCACAGAAAAGACGAGAAGGTGGGATTGGAAAGGACGTTATCAGCTTACGGAAGTAGGTGTCTTACTAAAGCTCAGAAGAGATATTTATTTGACGGTAATCCCGAACAGGCAGATGGTTGGCGGATGGTATATTTTATCCATGATTTCTGGCGGGCCGTAATTTGTTAGGGAGTACCCTTTCATATTTTGGCGGGTAACAGTTGTTTGAACATAGTTGCTCTTTGACGTGAACTGAATTCGTTTTGTTCTAAAGAGCCGGGGACTGGACAAGTGGCACGTTGGATACCAGAAAATTACAGGAATATATTGATAACCCCTACCCCCTAAGTTTTTACAGTTTACGATCGGAATATATCGCGCATCCCGAGCCGAACATCCGAGAAAAACATGACAGATGTATGCCGATGCCCGTTCGTATGCTTTATTCTATAATTTTTCGTATCGAGGCGGGCGCCACAGTCGTTCATATCATGGGGATTGACCAACATTACTGAAGGAGGAATTAGAACAAAGGTTTTTGGAAATTTGGCAGCCATGAAGTAAACCCTTGGCCTTATGGGTGTCGGCTGCTGAGGGACCTGTAAAAAAGAGCAACAGCTAGAATCCCAGTCCATTTCTTCATTGCGCCGTGCTCATGGATTCAACAAAGGGCGTTCAAGGCCACCTCCACAAATTATTCAAAACGCGCAAGGCAATTCCTGAGTTGTCGGAGAATCATGATAAAAAGGAATGATTTCCTTTTAATGGCTCTGATTGAAGAATATATTAAACATATTTTTTAGGTACCCTGGACGATGAGGGTTGGTGGGTTATTTTGCCTCCATGCGTTCAGAGAAGTCAAGCCCCTTCAGCAATAATCACCGAATAACCCTGTGGGTGGGCATAACCGGTAACAATGAGGTCCAACTTTCAGGAAATAGTAGAAAGAGGCCTACGTTATTTGGTGGCCCAGGTTGTTACGGAATAGGATATTTGATTAAAAGGTGGGGTGTCTATGGCAGTCTTGCGGAGTGTATATTGGAGGGGAATGGGATCGAGAAGGGAGATGTGGGATGTGTGAGTTGTAAGATGCAGGGGAGGTGGTGTGAATGCAGGGTCCCAAATCCCCCTAAGGGGATGAACAGTATGCACACCCTACCGACCCAATTACCTAGCAGGACGAAACCTCTTGCGGCGTAATTTCTTTGGACATAAGTTTGGTCCCCCTTAAAGTAGGACGGCTTCCGGAAAGACGATTTATTCGTACAAAAATGGGTGGGTACGCCTTTTAACAAAAGTGTGGGCCCGAAAAGCAGTGGCCAGATCTGAAAGATCAATACCGCCCCTAAAAAAACGAGTGGCTACTACAATTCTCTCCCACTAATTTGGCATTCACCGCGTATGGAGTACCAAGAGATTTTGGTCCGATCAGGGGATCTGAATTTGAGTTCGGAAGCCACTATTTCGCCAGCTGTGTCATTTTTTGGGAATGTAGGGAGAATTAGCGCTCTAGTCCTTATATCATTCCTATGGGGGGAAATGGTGGAGTTTCGAGGGAGACTTCAACCCGTACTATTAGAAAGAAATTTGCTTGACTGGTGGTCTCAGTACCAAGATTCTAGAATCTAGCAGAAAGGTGGGAGGACGAAACGCCTACCATTTTTCTGATATAGTGGGCGTATCGGTCCAATATCATATTACCCCAACGGGTTACTCGCCGTTCCAGATTGTTTATGGGGAGGGAAAATGCGTTTCCCAATAAGATGTCATTCTTGAATCAGAGCCGATCATTCTAATATGGCAGCAGAAGATTTATGCATAATGGCTCCAAGGAAGCATTTCGCTCTGCGGGCATGTTAGCGAGAGACAACTTGGCGCAGCCAGGAGAACATCAGAAGCAGTTTTATGATCGTAGAGCTACGAAAGTACCTCACTACAGATCAGGGATTTAGTCTCTGTTGCACTCTGAAGTGCCGATGGACCTTCGCCCGAAGTGTCAAGATCTTGGCGAGGGCCGTATCTTGTATCACGAATTATGAATGCGACCAACGTAAAGTTTCCAGATCCGTCACGGCCGGGTAAGGGTTTCAAGTGTGCATGTTAACAAGAGTTCAAACCGTCCCGATTGAAGTTCGTCATGGATCATAGAGATCATACGCGGCGTTCTTCCGTGACTGCTAGGGTGGAAGATCAGCGAGAAAATCGAGTCCTTATTTCCGAGAGGAAATTTAGGTAGATCGCAGGTGATCGATTTGGAAGTGCTTGTTCCGGACCCGGACATAACCCCTGTCAGAGAGTTATTTTCCGGTCAATTAACGAACCTGCAATCGGTCAGTTCAAATCTTCCTCCCTGTCATCCTATAATCGGCCCGAAGGTATAGAGGATTTCAGTTTAGAGAAGTAAATTGATCCTTGAACCTGTGAGCGAGAATTTCCCGATGAATTCGAATGAAGTGACCATAATTTACAGATGGCTTCTGACCCTTCACCTCGACCCTTCGTGGCCTCTCTCGAAGCGGAGAATTTGTTGAAGGCTGGGGAGAGCATTTGGTGAAACATTTTCATTCGAGGCCGAAAGCTGAATGTGATAATGGAGGTCTCCGATCCTGCTTGTCTGACTGTATGACGATAAGTCTCCAGTTGGCCCTTACCTCGCTCCGAAATTTTTTTTGCCAATCGCATTCCGTGACCAGGGCGCGAGCTTGTCCGCAGAGGATACAGGTGGAGGACCGCGTACGACGGTGGTTTCAGGTGCAACCCGTAACGTTTCCGAACGCCCCCGAACAGACGTCGACTGCACTGTTCGCAATGTGCACAGCAATTGGCGGCTGGCCGAAGGTTCCATCAACGGCTGAGCGTCAAGCAGCTTCCGCCGCTCATACCTCCGCGCGAGAGGCTCCGAAGGCCGACCTGTTGACCAAAGTCACTAGCGTGTTTGGAGTGCCCCTTCGTCGAAGAAGGGATGGCAGCTGCCCGCCGTTCGTCCGGTGCAAGCTACCCCGCGCAGCAGCATCGCCAACCACTGTCATCGGTGGCCGTACGGCCCCCCCCCCCCGCAGCGATAGCTGCGCCGTGGTCTTCACGTCATCAGCGTCGACCGGAGCCTTCGAGTTGGAGGGGGTCAACCGGTGTGGTCCGTTGAAACGGGGACTCGAACTTCGTTCGATATCCGTTCAAAAATGTACCCGTAACCGCACCATTGCAGTACATGGCCTTCGGAACGCGAGAGCGATCGGGAGTCTGCGGTCCGCAAAGGATCTTCCTGCGCGGTCCCGCTGGTCTTGCTGGCGTAGGTATCAACGATACCCGCAGGACACTACGTGGATTCGAGATCTCGAGGACTTGCGGATGGAGATACAAGGCGTACCCGGATGCGCCCATTTTGTCATGCGGACCCCGCCTCAAAGCTGAGAGGGGAATCGCGAAGGTCGTATAGGCCGCTAATCTGAGGCCGCGAACGGTTTTTTCTCCGGCAGGATTTTCGGGTTCATGGCCCGAATTGACGGGTCTGGAGATCCGCATTATTACGGATGCGGGCGCATAACCTGGCGCGAAAGGGATCTTCCCTACCCGACTTACGAGTTGCGATTTGCACTAAAGTGTGTCCAGCGCTTAGGCGCGTTTAATTATGTAAGGATGACGCGGGAGCGTCATGCTTTAATGGATGGGGGGGATAATGTAAACATTTTTATGCGTTTTTATTGTCTTTTACTGTGTCCATTAACTCATGAACTTTTATTGCGCGCAGATTTTTAAAAAAAATGTGAGTGCGTTCGCCTGAAGTTTTTGTTGTGCTGACCTGGTTCGGACCCCTCCAACGCAGCCGGCCAGTCGTTTGATCAAGTCATCACTAGCTAACTATATGTGTTCGTTTCCACCATCCCCACAAGTGGACTCCGAGTATAATAGAGACCGCTTCGACGCGGAAGAGGGTCTTCGCCTCATACGTCTAGACGGCGAGAGCCGTCCTACTGAGTCCTCCAGTGGTACGTCTGGCGTTGGCGAGAGCTGGCAGCTAAAAAGTGTCGTGGGCAGACGAGGCCGAAGAGGAGGAGAAGGAGGCGCGAGAGCAGCAGCGAGCGCGGACATCCGAGAGGGTAAGTTGTTGCAATTCGTCAAACGTATTTGACCGCGGAACTAGGCCAGTTACACAAGTTTTCGACTGTTCGCGCTGTTGTTTATTCAAATCTCAGGATTTTACCCACAAAATTTGTCTCAAGATGACATCTATTGTTCATGATTTCAATCCGACACCAGTAGTTTTTTTGCTGTATCTTGCTCTCACAAGTACATAGTTTGTATTGACTTACTCTTTTTCTTGCTTAAGCCTTGTTGGGTCTTGCTTCGTCTCCTACGTTCTTTTTGGAAATTCAATGATTTCTCAAGCGAATCAAATTCATTTCCTAAATGCAAGCGACTCCGAAACACTCAACATTGTGAAAAATCTGCTTACCGCTTTATTATTTTCTGCGGATGAATTCTGTCTTTGCCTATATTTGAATGGCAATCGGCATTACCCCCTCAACGGGTGCAATGGCCCCGAGACCAGAATTGCACCGGCCCGCCCGGTGCATTACCCACTGCCATTCTTTTGACTCGGCGTATTTGGTAGAATTTCAGAAGCGAGTTGTCTCGGAGAATAATAATATTGAACCACAACGACGATTTCCGTCACTTTCCCACTTGTCTGTTTGTCAGTTTGCCTGCAAGTTCAAATATTCGTGATGTCACAGCTGCCAATTCACTTACTGGAATGCACAACGCCTCACACTAGACAGGAGGTTCGCTCTTGTTGTCTGATAGAGGAACTATAGTGTGCAAGCAAAACATTTCTAAGTGGACCAAAGGTAGTCAGATTACTCCTGAAAAAATATCTTGAGTGATAATAAAGTGAAGTACAGGGGTGCCACCCAATTCTAGAATCCAAAACCAGGAAATATCCCGGAATCACGCAGGAATTCCCGAAGCCATAAATGATGTCCAATACTACACACAACAATCGTATTGTATATACATGTGCATTCACAGAATTGAATTCTTAGTATTTGAAGTTTTCCTCAAATTTTGTATTACTTTGCAGTAGAAAAAGTGTAAAAAAATTATGTCAAAATTTGCATCTGTGTTAGTACAATGCGTTTATGAAGAGTTACTACCATCGTACATTTCTTACAGCAGATTTTTTCTAGAAATCTCAATGTCCATACTTTGGACACTTGAAGAGATAAAACACGATTATGAAAATATCAAAATGAAACGCTTTCATTTTGCCGTTTTGTACAAAAGTGAGTCTTTCGAATGTTCAGTCATGCATAGTATTGTATTTTCTTTTCATGTCGTCGTAATTATCGGCAAAAAATCCGAGAGAAACATTTTCTTGATATGAATGGCTACATGCCAAGCAGGTGTGAAACCCTAGGATGTTAGTTTATTATTTTTACTGGGACAATGAATGTATTAAACAGCATTAGTGAATGCCTGATGTCTTTAAGGATGACAAAATTGATGCTCTATGATTTCAGTTGCTGAATTAAAGTGCAATTATGTCACGTGCGTGAAGTTAGCCGTACCAATATCCGTGCCACATCGAAAATCGCCTGTGCCACTCTCGAAAACAACATTTACACATAATTTTAGAGTGTGCCAGCTTGTGCCACCACTCATTTTTCAAAATAATGCAGCAGTTTGCGAGAAATCGTCGATCAAAAGTTCGAGTTGGTACGGATGTTAAGTTAGCCGAACCAAATTAAAAAAAAAATCTTAAATCGCATATTTATGAATTTTCAGCCACATGGACGTCTCGAACAACACCTCCAAAGCATGTGCCACCCCCTACTTCTCCAAAATTCACAATAGCAACTGAGAAAATGGACAAAGTGACCTCAAAGTGGTACGGATGTGAAGTTGGCCGTACCACTTGTGAAAGTCGCGTGTGCCACGCGCATCAACCCACCGAATACACTTATTGTTAATTTTGGAGAAGTAGGGGGTGGCACATGCTTTGGAGGTGTTGTTCGAGACGTCCATGTGGTTGAAAATTCATAAATATACAATCTAAGATTTGTTTTTTTAATTTTAATTTTTTAACTTAACATCCGTACCAACTCGAACTTTTGATCGACGATTTCTCGCAAACTGCTGCATTATTTTGAAAAATGAGTGGTGGCACAAGCTGGCACACTCTAAAATTATGTGTAAATGTTGTTTTCGAGAGTGGCACAGGCGATTTTTGATGTGGCACTGATATTGGTACGGCTAACTTCACACACGTAATTATGTCGGCTTATCTACTGTCCAAAGTCACCCCATTTTCCTCAATGACAATGGAGTGACTATGGACAGGTATTTTACAATACTTTGAATAACGATTTTGACTAGTTCAACAAATTCAAAACATCATCTAGGTAATTCTGAAGTGCACTACCCGGAGATTACATATTATATTACTATGATTTGTTAAGTAGCGGTACCTTTTTTTAAATTTCAATTTTAGGTGGGTGGGGAATGTTCACTGAAATTCAATTATCTAATAATTAGTGAAACCGTTGAAAAGTGGCACTTTTGATACATTGGTGTCACGCAGAGCAAAGCAGTCTCTGAGATGCTACGATGTGACCGGATGCCGAAAAAATCGTTGGAGGAACTCTGGACTCAGTAATGCTACGATAAATCTTGGCAAGATTGGTAGAGGTAAGGTACGGAGCATTCACTATGAGATTCCGAATTTCCTGAGGTCGCGGGTATTGAGATTTCGTGGTCTAGAATAATCTACTATAACTTTGAATTATCTAAAGTAGGCCTACTCTTAAGGTCCGCAAAAGTCCTACCATTCGCATCAGAAATATACGATAACTACAGAAAGCTGCAGCTAGGCACTGGTATTTTATTAGTTGGAAAATCAAGTGTTAGACGAAGTAGAGCAGTTTGGCTCTCCTCACTCTGAATGCATCACATAGAAGCCATCAGCTTCCGCTTCCAATTCATCGATAACAATCTCAGGTTCCACTAGAGATACAATTGGCAGTTCCATCTCTGATTTGGTCAGACTTTCATTCAACTTGTTATCAAGCTGGATTTTGACCGCAGTAAGTTACCCTATGATTATAGTCGATTTCTGACTTTAGTCTGCGTACATGCATGCGCAAGTTTCAACTTTACCTAGATCAAGTTGTTTGGAAAGATGACTTTGACTATTTGGTGTTATTAAAGATAATTGGAGCAAGAATTGATTCAAATATCAGAATTTGTAATACATTTCATGTCAATTATGTCTCACATTGCAGGCACTGTTCAAATATAAATTTGATTAAAAATTACACTGATTCTGTTTTGCTGTGTGCTGCAGGTGGAGGTCAGTGCATTTGTATCGGAGTTGAAGAACTCCACTCCAGTGTTTTAGGAGTTCTGATGCAATCGCTGACTCTGAATCTATACAGCGACTTCTATCGAATAGCGAAACGGGGAATCGATCCAACCAAAATGACAATTCTAAATTTCAGCCTGATGCTGCAGACATGCATGCATATGATGGTGATCAATCGCAAAAAATGGAATTTTTTTGGCATTTTGCATCCGCTTGCTGTGATATCAGCGCAGCAAATAGCAGTTGTTAAGCAACGATTTTCACTTGTCGAACAAAAGTAGGCCTGTAAATTAGGTGCTGTAAAAATTTTCGTAGATAATCCCTACAAAATTGTTACCTTTGGAATGATGTACATGCATTACCTATTTACTGTATTACGTCTTTAGCTGCTGTCCTTATTTTAGGTATCTATCGAATTACACTGAGTCGGAGTTAACTCGTAGCAATGGAATAATGCAATATCACTAGCCGCGTTGTAGAGGTAGTATCATGAGAAACGAAGTCCGAGTTAACTGATCGCCCTGATATATCCGCAGCAGCTGAACTAATTTAGGTAATAATCTCTGTGTATCTGAAGAGTCTTAGTTCAACATGGAAATATCCGCTACTTCTAAAATGGAGACATTTATGCATGGCATACATTCTTTCCAGAGAAATTTAGTGAAAACTTAATTCTAAACATCATGATAGCTTGTAGTTTAATAACTTATCACAATTTTATTGAAATCCTGATCAATATGAACCTGCTTAATTCGAGATATTGAGTAGATACATGTGAAAGGATTATGAGTAATCAGAGGAGATGCGAAATTCTTTTTTCAAGTATCGAATGGTATGGCGTTGACGGAAACGCGGTGCAACAGAAGAGCGACATTGCTTTCTGTCCAATGGCACAGTAAACAACCATAATTAGATCATCAAAATCTACATCTTCACCCTCATAATCGTTTTCATAATGTTGTAAAACAGCATCAGCATCAATTGATTCGCTTGAGGCTTCTCCTGTATGACATAACTCAAAGACATAATGAATAAATTGTGTAAATTGTCTAGGCCATACCAATTTGCAATTAAGTTCTAGCGCATGCTGTGTTCTATTTATAGATACTGCGTTCTCCAAGCACTGACGTTGCTGTGTAAGTTGATTGATGACATTTCTTCAAACTCAATGGATTATTATCCAAATTCTAGGATAGTAAAACACGAGGAATATCTTAAACCGAAATATTGGTGGAATGTATTATTTATCAAACGAAATTCGCAACAGGTAAGAAGTGAGGATAAGTAAATACAGTAAATATAGTGACTAACCTGCACATATCAAACACTAAATTAATTGAAATATTTTGACAGATAATTCTTGAATTAGATATGATGTTAGAAAATTGTTCATAGATATCTATAAATATTTGACTATAGGAAAAGCAAGCCAATATTTCACGTCTTACGGATCGATTCGTGCGGACAGATTGACATCGCAAACGTTTCGCTACGCTTGAACACGGCAAATAATTAAATGCACAAATTATCTTTCATACCTATGCGTACATGGATTTCTGTCGTTTTATACATCTTTACTGCTTGACAGCTGTGTTGAATTGCATCCGATTTGCTGGACGTTTTGGATGTACAGTCTGCCCTAACGATACGATCTGAATGGTCTTCATATATAATTCTCCTGCTTTGCCTGCAAAAGGATAAAAACGTCGAAGAGATATTTCTTCTCAATTTGTCATCACCATGTTCGCAATAGAAATGCTGTATCTGACAAATAATGCTCAGAATTATACATGAATTCTTTAGTATTCTGTTATTGATTAGGCCTCACTAATTTAATATGCATTACAGTACAAGAGTCCTTTATCAGCTTCAAATTCGTGTCATAATGATTATATTTAATTGTTCGCTCGATCACTTTTTCAACTTGCTTGGTAAGAGATTTTATTTCAACAACAACCTTTTAATGAAATCTGTTTGGGATAGTAAATAGGCCTATAACACTCCTAATTGCCCTCTCTGCAAACATAAACATTTCTCACTTATAGTTGCAAGGTCAGGCATATCCAATTAGGCCGTGTGAGTGATCTAATCATTTTCTTATAAACTTTATCATGAAATATGAATTGATTACTAAAGGAACCAATCTCTAAAATTGTAATCATATATTTATTAATAATGATGTTGCACAAACCTGTAAACTTATATCATACTTCAGACATCATGGTCTACAGTCCTCAAAGAATTCGTGACTGCTTCCGAATGTTTCGGTTCTAATAGATAGCATTGTTATTTTTCTATTTGTATTTGGAGCATTGAGGGAGTGACATAATTGACATTCACGTGTAATTAAAAATCCAAGGTACTTTGAGTAGATTTTATGCTTCATTAAGATATGTCTTTTGTCATTCTACTTGCTATGTACTTATCAGTAGTACAACATCAGTGGGGTGATATTTTTTGGACGGTATAGGACTGGCCCATGACTTATTAATGTCTTATCAAGGTACAGGCACTTTTTGCTAAGGGCTGGCTCTCCGGGCTCTTGACTTCTTTTCTCGCGGGCTTATCTATCTAAAATAATTAAATTCTACGTAGCTCATAAACAAATGACCATTCCGCAAAATAGACTTGAAATTCGTGATCAGCATAGTAAAACTGTTTAGAGCTGATATTAAATTGGACTTCAGATCAACTGCAAACTGGTGTGTGTTTTACATTTACATGTACATGTAGAAATGCAAACAGGTGCAGTAGCTCTAAAACAAGCACAAATTTCAGAAAACAGACTTCAGATTTAAAATCAGCGGTGTCGGTAGCCCAGATAATTACTAAGGACATTACTAAGGAAATATAATTTGAAATAACAATTCAACACACTTGCTAATTATATGAAAGTCTGGGGTACAGTGTACACCGTTTGTCCGTCTAGCTAGAACCAAATCTCGAACATGATAACCGCTAATGAATGTCCTAAATTTTGTATTAAAATGACTTCTCTGAAACGTACCGAAAATATATGATGTTTGTGGCTATTGTTAAAATCTTAATAGTGAAAGGAAAGAGTGTTGATGGTAAACAAGATTGTTTATGTGTTTGCCTAAATCTTAATATGTGATCTGTTCTTTTATTCTTGCACGTAATGCTCGGACTGTGAGTGAGTGCTGAAGAGAGTAAGTGCCTTTGAAATACTTTCCGTCAGAACTTAGGACAACTTAATGTTTGATTTTGAATGACATCTTACTAAGTATGCTTGAATAGTTGAAAGCTTTGCAATTTTTAAAAGATATTCTTCACAATCAGGAACATCTTGAATGATTTACGAAATATAAATTTGCTAATATGAACATAACGGGTTCAAAATCACGGGCCGGACGTGGACTGAAAACTGTGTTCCGATTCTCATTATGCAATACCAGTCTCATGGATGGCTAGAGTGTATGGATGTGACACTAACGAAAATCGCAAGTTCGTGAGGCCAACAGTAGGCCGAAGAAATTTCAATGTGATATGCACGTTCAATGCATCATGTGAAAGCTTCCAGGACGGAGAAAAAGCAATATCAAATTCGTACAATTCATCGAAAGATAAATATAACAAAAATCAAATATTTCGAGATTTCGCTAAGTTTTTCAACTTCTATTAATAATATTCACTTTAAATCGATGTAAAGATGTTGTTTAAACAGAGAAATTGATCAGTTAACACTTCACACAGTAGTAGCTATCATTGGTTGCAATAGTTATCAAAATCTGTCAAGCTGAGTAAGTATATGTATATCATATTACTACACAGTAATTAATTTGCCGACACATGAGAGAAAATTGAACGAAAATTATTAACTTCCAGGTCATTTTTCAAATGTAGCCTTGCTTGGTAGAATGCGTACAATTCAAGTCCATGTATAGATATCTCACAGAATGACTCACAAAAATATGCACCTTTTAAATGACACTTTCCGTCGTATGCAATGATTGCACCATAAAAGCTTCTTAATGTAGAAATTGTACCATGAATATTACTTACTCGATCATGTTGATGGCATTAACCGACATATCAGAAAAATTGTAGTGGTTGAGTGATCTACTGTTATACCATTCCAACTCATGGTTGCTGCTTATTTGTCATGCATCACACAATCCATGCGTAAAAGAGGTGACTTCCACCCTTAAAAAATTAAAAAGTGTAGTTCGCTTACATCAGTTACCTCATCGTCTACATGAGGAGAGTCCTGCAATTTTGCGACCAGCAGAATTCTTTGAAGAACTATTGTTGCAATCATTAATTAAATGTATATTATTAATGAAACAATTACAAAATAAAGGTGGTAGAAGTCACATCAATGCTCATCGAAAGTCAAGACCTGATGAGCAAACTTCATCAATGAAACTAAAATGATCAGATAGTTGCATCACCTTCGGCACGCACTATAGTTGAGAAAAAATAATGATTATGGGCTGACAAGAATTTTGGGAGATAGATATCGTATTTGTGAAAGTATTGTAAGGAAATACATATCACGAAGCATTTATTGCTTGGCGCAATAAGTCCTTCTCGGTAAATCGCATTGAAGATCAAATTTCTAAATTCCATTTCCTCACATTCAACCAATTCCAAGGAAGGAAGATTATAATTTCATCTTATAAATTGTACAAATATCCAGGAAAACTATTGATATTCTTCTGGTGTCACGCAACGTAACTTGCAATGTTGTATACACCGTTGTATTGATCCTGTTCTAAAAAATATTATCAGTGAGATCACATGAGAGGAAATTTATTACACTACCATCACTATCGGTCAAGGTGCTGGTCATATTTTCTTGTCATTGGCTCTTATCTTTTTACTGAATATAACTAAGCTTCAAAAATGAGTAAATTAGAATTCGCTTCTCTATATCCAGCCCTTGTTTTAAGCTAATGAAAAAGTTTACTCTAATCTGCTTATATCTCCCAATACATTTCTCGATCAAAAATTTGGAAAAGATAATATCGGATTGTTTAGAGACAATGGCCTCGAAGTTTTGAAAAATGTAGCTGGACCTGAAACTGACAAAGCAAGAAAGGATATAATAAAGATCTTCCAAGAGCAAAATTTGAAAATTACGGTCGCAAGTAACTTGACGTCTGCTGATTTTCTAGATGTTCATCTCAATTTACAAACTGGTGAAATACAGACCGAACATAAAGCCAAACAATATGCCTTTATATACCAATTGAAAATCAAACCACCCTCCAGAAATAATTAAACAAATGCCAACAATGGTGGAAAAAAGATTATCTTCACTCTCAAGCGATGCAGCTGAATTTGAGAAGGTAAAGCCATATTATCAAAGAGCGCTCGAAAAGTGTGGATACAGACATAAGTTGACGTTCAAGAAAGCAGAAAATAAGAAACAATAGCGCCGAAATGCCATCTGATTCAACACATCATTCAGTCAAAATGGGAAAACATGCATTGGACATAAATTCCTCATTAGTGAATAAGCACTTTCCTCCCAACCATAAATATCGAACTCTTTTCAACAGAAACAACATAAAAGTAAGTTATAGCTGCATGACTAATATGAGAAATACTACTATCAAACAGCATAACAGCAAGATATTGCATTCAAACAATAATGAAATTGTATTGTATTGTATTGTATTCACGACATGTGACATGCATGTGACTAATCTAAGTACAGTAAATTCAAACGAACAAACTAGAAAACATGGAGTAAAAAAGGAAACTAAGATAGAGTGAACTTGGAAAGTCAAGTCACGATGCAGTAATGCCACTTTGCCTTTGAAGGTAGCTATTCAAAGCAATTCAAACAGCAACGAAACTAACCAAACGCAATCCAGTGAACACCAATGCAATTGCAAGAACAAAGATGAATGCCCTCTTGAAGGAAAATTCTTGAAAGAATGCGTTGTGTATAAAGCGACGGCAACAACAGAAAATGGTGAAGATCATTTATATATCGGTCAAACAAAAAATAGCTTCAAAACGAGATATCGCAATCACAAAAAGGCTTTCACTAACATCAGATATGAAAACGATACTGCATTGTCGAAATTTATTTGGACATTGAAGAACAACAACAAGAATTATAACATCAATTGGGAATAATTTGAGAAACATCACCGCATAAATGTGGTACAAGAAAATGTAATCTGTGTTTGATAGAGAAATATCACATTCTAACACAAAAAACTAACTATTTGATCAACAAAAAGTGTGAAATAATATCTGCATGTAGACATAGAAGAAAATGTTCATCGTGAACTATTCGCTGATCAGTGGAATATCATTGACCCAATCTTCTTGCCAATTTTGTAATTTGAAAAAACCTCCCTATAACTTGCTATGTTCATATTGCTTCTTTGTTTCATGTTTACTTCACTATTTTTTTGATTATATACAGTATATATATAAATACGAAATGTGCTCTCCTGCCCCACCGAGAATTGTACTCTCCTGCCCCACTTGTACATGAAGGGACCAGGGCCTACAACAATCGTCGGACCAGGCATTTGGAGGTGCTCTGACTGTCATATATCTTCATTCATATCAGTACATATCACAGCACGATCATATTCCGCAAAAGCTAACTCTAAATACGAAAATTGAAGGGACCAGGGCCTACAGCAATCGTCGGACCAGGCATTTGGAGGCGCTGACAGCCATAGAACTTTTTTCACAACAGTACATATCAATGCACAATCATATTCCGCAAAAGCTCATACGTGGGGCAGGAGAGTCAGTGGGGCAGGAGTGCACATGGGGGCAGGAGCGTACAGTTGTGGGGCAGGGGCGTACATTTCATATTCGTCCGTGGGGCAGGAGAGTACAAGTGGGGCAGGAGAGTACAATTCGGTGGGGCAGGAGCGCATATTTCTTATATATATATATATAAAAATATATATATATATATATATACAAACGACACGACGTTTGTTCGTTATTAAGCAATTATAGTCTTTTTCTTTTTCAGGTTGTGTATTTTTGAGAATTTGCATTTTTTTTAATACTTTTTGTCTTAAATTAATTTTTTTCCTTTCTAAAAAAATATAATTCTTGCATCGCATAGATTGAACTAGAAGCGTATTTGTAATTTAAGATATTACCATAAAGACGAAAGATAGCCAGTACCTAAAATTCTATTCATGCAGAACTATTCATTCTAGATAAAGCATTATTCATGCAGAACTTGTCGAAGAAGTGTTCGTGTCGAACAAATGTCTTGTCGAAGAAGTGTCCGTGTCGAACAAATGTCTTGTCGAAGAAGTGTCCGTGTCGAACAAATGTCTTGTCGAAGAAGTGTCCGTGTCGAAGAAGTTTTCTGTCGAACAAATGTCCGAAAACATAGATATCAACTTGTCGAAGAAGTGTCTGTGTCGAAGAAGTGTACCATATATATAATAAATTAAATCCCACAGGTCATCAAGAAAAAAGCTTTGATTTCTTTCAGCGCCCGACCGGTTTCACTTGGTCACCTCCAAGCTTTTCAAGGGCTATACTTATAATGAATTCAAATAATCATAACATTGGCTACACATGCATAGTAAGTGAAGTACATAAATGTCATGGATGAAAATAAAATTGAAAATACCACAGACATCGTCAAGTGTAGGTGAAAATCATTGGTCACGATTAAGTGAAGGTCTTATAACACTAATACACCATTTTTCTTTATTCTATAGGGAAAATAAAGGGAGAATAAAGAAAAATGGTGTATTAGTGTCATAAGACCTTCACTTAATCGTGACCAATGATTTTCACCTACACTTGACGATGTCTGTGGTATTTTCAATTTTATTTTCATCCATGACATTTATGTACTATCACTTACTATGTTATGTGCAGCCTATGTTATGATTATTTGAATTCATTATAAGTATAGCCCTTGAAAAGCTTGGAGGTGACCAAGTGAAACCGGTCGGGCGCTGAAAGAAATCAAAGCTTTTTTCTTGATGACCTGTGGGACTTAATTTATTATATATATATATATATATATATATATATATATATATATATATATATATATATATATATCTGAGAACCAAATTAACGTTTAAGTTATTGTTTATTGCCTCCGAAAGTCAATGGGTGACACTTGTTTACAAAATATGCAATTCCGCACTTATTACAATGCGTTGACACACAACCTCACAATCACGCAAGATCACATCACATATTTACACATGTACATCTAACATTAAAATAGTTCATATAAACAAAACACTAAATATTCCGAAATCATTATTCTACACTCCCCGTGATCTATAAATCACTAAATATCCGAAACTCATTAAGTAGTTAATATAATCAGGCGTTAGAATAAGCGGGTTGACGTCTAGTCCGAGTACTTCGTCTTGTCGTGACATTACGTTGTTCATTCGATAATTGATCACTACTCTCACTTTCTGAAGACGATTGTGTCGGTAACGGAGCATGCATTACAGCATTTGGATCACTATAGGTCACCAGAGTCATTCTCAGAGTCAGATTCACTGCTCGATGTTATTCCTGCTTATTCATTCGGGATTTGACGGGGATACGCCCTTGATATGGCTCACGTGTCTGTGCTATACATCGTTGTTGTTCACTTCAACCGATACTGATGAGTTGATCCCAGTAACACGGAACGGTCCGCTCCACTCTGAATCACAATGTCCATCTGTACGTAAATAGACCAATTGATATATCAATGTGAAAGGATTGTCGCATAGCATTTCATCACACACAGTCGGCGCGATCTCCAAAACCTCTGACAATATCACACAAATCCATTTTCCTGTTGTTATTGATTCCTGGCATTTTGGCATTGGCGTGAATAACATCAATTGATACGGCGGAATCTTCCTTGACCGCTGGTCGCGTTGAACCATAAAGACACATTCATTGATAGAATTTGCCCGATCTTGCTGCCATAGTTTTGATGGTACGGTGATTCCTTTCAGATATTCCATTAATATCTGCGGCCTATAAGCACACGAATACTCCTGCTTTACACTCCACAACTCCATAAAACCTTCACTGAACTCCGCACTCCTGAGAAAACCTGTTCTTCCATTGTCCGACAATAATGCCTCGGGTGGACCAAATTCAGAAAAAATTTCCAGAAATTGTCGACAGACTTGAGCAGCACTTTCATTGGTTAAACATCTCCAAATACAATAAACGAGACCCGTTGTCTATCACCGTAAAAATACGGAGTAGCTCCCACATGTGTGATGTCACAAGAAACTCTCTTCCATACTCTATCGTTGACAGTTTCCCCTTTCCTATAATGTGGGTTTGTCATAGGACAAATCCTTATCACATCCTATCACACCTTTCACGACTCCTTCAACCACACTCCTCTTCACTGAATACACCAAACTCCTCCATGGCCATCTTGCAGCGTTTACGGATCAACTCCGAGATGATGTCGCTCATGAATTTTCCTAACAGAGTTTTCCATATCACCAATCGATCCAGAAACCATTACACTCCCACATGAGGTTCCTCCTTCTCCAAATCTTGCCCTTTAGTAAATAACCAATTTCTTGGCACCCTTGTTAACTGATCTGCCAAATTGTCGTTTGAAGGAACAAGGAGAACAGTCACATTAAGACCCTCAAGTTCACGAAGTTCTCGCAAGATGTCAATGCGACGACGTATTAACATTTCTGACAGTGCATGCGTACGAACATTGTGTGTACAGAAAAGCAGAATTTAGCCATCCGCGAAAGTTGCCGAGTCAGTCTTAATCGTAAATGTTTTGCAGTTCCACCTGATCGACATGTTTACTCCCCTTATGCAGCATCCAATTCGCTCGTGTTGAAGTGAGAAGTGTCGGATTCCTTTCTTAACCATGCTGCATCTTCGACTACATTACGTTGATGGTCATCACAATCCCCATAGCAATATTACTCGCATCCGTCCAAATCTCCACCTTGCCATCAGTAGGAACCACCATTTGCGCGTAAGATCGTCACCCAATTTTAGACGTTCGGAAACTTCCAAAACCTTGTTCATTATATCGTCGCTGACAAGTTCATCCCAACCTACCTTTTCCTTCGCAGTCAGTCGTTGAAGATAGCCACATATCACGCGCAACCAACCACAAACCGGAAAATGCCCCAGCCACTCACCAATCACGTGTGAACCTGTCTTCTTGTCAATTATTTCCATGAACGTTCGGGAAAACACCCCATCTCGTTTCCATCCAAAGTGCCGATCGAACCCGAAGACCCAATACCTGACATTCTCACCTCCGAGGCGCCCCGCTGGCTTCGTCTTCAATCCATAGTTGTTCAGGACCTGAACGACTTCCTCAACTGGCACTACCTTCTCATTTACAAAGATGTCATCAATGTAGCTACTGGTACCTGACTTCAATCTATCATTATCAGTCAACACATGTTCAACATTTTTCGTCATTACTTTTGGCGCAATGTTTAAACCAAACCCAAGCGTGTCAGCACGAACATCTTATCTCTCCACTTCATCCCTGAAACTTCCAAAGCGACTGATGAATCCTGATCTGCAGGTATGCCTTCTTAAGATCAATATGGAACAGTCTTGCCCAAACTTCCTCCATTCTCTAATTCTGTCTTGACAGAGTGGTGTTGAAAATCCTGGACGACTCACGATGTGATCATTCACATACCTGAAATCAAGCACAGGCCTCACCTTCGTGGTTTCCCCCTTCTCCTGTCGCACACTCATCAGAGGCAAAACATTCCTCACCTCACCATCCCTATCAGCATCCCAAGGTATCAAAATTCCATCCGAAATCCACTCTTCAATCTCTTTAGCAAAGGCATCCTTGTCTTCCTTTGGTACCGTGTAGTTACCACGTCGTCTATCTGATGGAGGACCATTCTTCCATTTCCAACGTACCGTCCATATCTGATCGTTGTAAACCGTCTCGAAGTCATTATCAGCAATCTCGATGGGCCTATTCTCTCCTTTTGGCTTGTCTGGCAATACTCGTTCAGCTAGATTATGTGCAACACAGGCGTTTTCAAATCAGAATATTTATCAAAAAGCGATCACTCGTAACATCCAATTCAATTAACTTGCGCGAGCTACTTCCAGGTATGTATAGTCCATTCTGCAGTACAACGTCGAAACCCACTATCATCTCTACCCATAGTGGCAGCCTATCCACTATAAACACCTCCACGGACCAACATTCACTTCGTTCGTTCCCATTACTACATGTTCAAGTTTTGTCTTACCTCTCGATTCGATCTTGGTACAGTCCATTATTTCCAAACTTACCGGAAAACTTAACCTCTCAATCGGAACACGCGAGAGTTAGAATCCAGCAAGAGGAGAGAGAAAAAGTACTGCCTGTGTCGATCAAAAATTTACAGACCTCCCGTTCACCTTCCCCAAATGTGTCTGCCAATCAGTCAAGCTTAGAGACGAGGTTGCGATGCCGGTACCATTCCCTTCGATTGCTGGGGGGCAACTGCTTGCATTTGTTGCGCTGCCCCCGGCACGTCGTTTAAAGGAACCGCAGTCGTAGAAGAGCAGTTGCTTTGGTAGTGAGTGACTTTCTGACCGCAGCGAAAGCAAGTAATTTGACAATCTTTCCGTAGATGACCGATGCGATTGCAACCAAAACACCTAACGACCCTACGCTGTTGGAAATTACTACGGTATTGAATCTGGACCCTCAGATCATGGTTCATACTGACAGGCCTGCCAACGCTAGCACACGCAGAAAATTCCGGCTTATTAGACCAGATTTTCTTCGAAGCACACAAAACCTCAGCATAACTTATTTCGTCACCACGTGCATTTTAAACTGGTCCCTGACATTCTGCGGCAAAGCTTCCAGTAATAAAAGGCCGCTGACATAATCCATAGGATTTTTACTTCCACCTTCCCTATAGCAACATTAAACCATCTTCCTTATTCTCTCCCCCACAACATCAAGTGAATCACCAAATTATAGCCCTTGTACTCACTGCAGTTCTCCAAGCGTCCACGCGTCGCAGCCCGAAAGCACATCGTAACGCATTCTTAATAGCTGTTGCATTGTATTTATCAGCATCTGGCAAGTTCTTCCATGTGTCATACGCGGCACCTGACAAATTCATTGATAAAATCTTCCCCTCTTTATCTTGTAATTCATCTATTTCAATCGCCTGCTCGAAACGGTCCAACCACCTCTCACAATCTCCATCCCCACTAAACTCAACAATCTTTTTAATGGCCTTCATACTCAATGCAATTCGTTGCCCGGCTAGCTTCTGAGAACCAAATTAACGTTTAAGTTATTGTTTATTGCCTCCGAAAGTCAATGGGTGACACTTGTTTACAAAATATGCAATTCCTCACTTATTACAATGCGTTGACACACAACCTCACAATCACGCAAGATCACATCACATATTTACACATGTACATCTAACATTAAAATAGTTCATATAAACAAAACACTAAATATCCGAAATCATTATTCTACAATATATATATATATATATATACACATATATATTATATATACATATATATATATATATATATACATATATATATTGACCATGATTAGCAAAGCTCTGTTAAGCCCATGCTTCCACGAATTCCTCCGCAAGTACCGGCAATCTCCAATATATATGTACAATCTACATGTATGTTGCACATGCACTGCATAAATCTCATGTTTTTCGCAATCTGACATGTGGAATCTGGATGAGAACGCGTAGTTGATGAAGGTATTTGTAACTGTAGTGTGAATGATCGAAGAGGGTAATAGAGCGCTGGAAATTTTCCTTAGAGTATTCTCCGATCACAACGTGACAAGTGCTGCATGTCACAGTGGGAGGACGAATGTCACTAGGGTCGTAGTCGTCCAAGAAATATTTCGATCACAGCTCTCATAGAGGTCGTGATTGATCGCATACTCTTACATTTGCCGAAACACAGAAGAAAAACTTGTTTTCGACTTAAACTGTGCGACTTCTTCGGTCGAGGCATCGTCGAATAATAGAGCATAATGCATGTACAGAAGCCATGAGATCATGAATTAAGATTCCAATTAAAATTCAAATCAAAATGCTGTCATTAATAGCAACACAGAGATGTACAGAGATGGGCAACTGGATAATCGGACTAAAGTGTCTGATCATCCGAATATTCGGAACTTCATTTTCGAATCGGATAATCGAATCGAAAGTAGATAAAAAATGGGTTCGGATAATCGAATTGGACTGTTTGATATTTTAAAGCCATTAGCGATTCGGCTGGATCGTTGTCCTCATATAGAATCACACTGACTTAGTGATTTTTAATTAATCATTTTGCCCTATTTATTCAACCACAATCGCAGACAATAGGAGAAGAATTTTCATTAATGACTGCATTTCTTTTACAAGTATGTGCTTCGTTATTCTTTACAACGCTCATGTAGCCGGTGAAAGACAACCTTGTTCAATTAGAACAGGGATTGCTTATAGAATTACTCTCTCACTCTCGTCTGGTCGGTCTCACCATGCCGACCGACTGATTGGCCCCTTGAAAACGCGTGTGTCAGTAGTGTTAGCTATCAAAATAATGAGACCAATGCTCGCCGCATCTTTTCACTCAGTCACTCAGACAATATAGCGCCCGACAATCCCACGTTGTGCACTTTGTCTACGTCATTGATGAAGGAATATCCTCTCACTTTTATTTTGGAGTTGCACCAGCTCACAGCCCTATAGCCACACAGAATAAAGAATGAAGAAATTTTTGACCACCGCTAAAAGAACACTTGTAGTCACAGAATTTAATATTTTGTTTATCTGCCTCGGTTTGCTAGAAGTGTGATTAATACGAAATCGACGGCACATCGAGGAACCTACTAAGTGAGCAAAAAGGAATTCCTAATACCTTACAGAGATAGGAAAAAAGTCGTGCGTCGCTTGCGGATTAATGTGAGTTCCAGCAAAGTGCTTCGATTGCCAAAATTCCTTCAGACTCGAAGAATTCAGACCATTGCGCACAAGTTTTCTCCATAATGTTGGCCATTCCGATCATTACTAAAAAAAAGTAGCAGGCGTACGAAAATTAGTTCACTTGATGTCTTCACATCCTCTCCTCGGCATTTCTCACTGTATAGTGCATCCACTGAATCGAATGTTAGCCAAGACAGCGATGTGTGTTTTGGTGTGTGCGAAGTGATATCACAGCATGCACGCATCTCTCACTGGCTCTGGTTCCTCTGCTGACAGCTTTTTGTTTGCCATTTCCAATAGCAAGCGATACACGAATTATCCATACGAGAAGGAGCAAGTTGTCTAATTCTGTGATATACCGGTTCGATATTAAGGCTACATATCACCCTCCTTTCTAGGAAACCGAAGCGCGCACAGATCAATCTAATTCTGTGGTTGTAGTGGCCAGAGCTCCCAAAAAGGGTCACCAACCGTAACTACATTCATAGATGTCAACGAACGGCGGACAGAGACCGTTTGAGTTCTCCGAATTCTTTGGAGCTGTTCTTCAAAATCAGCGAAGAGAAATATTCTATCGTTCTAAAAGGTCAGCAAGGAACTATCTGGAATTTGAAGTTAAGTACACTACTTATATTGATTTTCCTATATAACTAGGAATCCATCAGTATGATACTTTTTTCAGATGAAATTCTTTTGACCAAGTTAGTGAGCTTGATTGAGCTATGTCTTTCAACATGCAAAGAAGATAGCAGCACGACTGCTCTGGATGTGAATATTTTTCCATTGAAATGGTTAGGCCTACATGCTTCTAAATGGCGACAAAAGCATTCATCCTATGTGCTCGTGCATTTGATACCTCGTGGAATTATATGCAACTTTTTGTGCATTGGTTGAGTGAATAATCAAAATTATTTTCTGAAACTACAGGTTTCGATCTGTTGTGTCGAGATGAATACTACGCAATTGCACTTTTCATATTCGTAGATAACGTCTATCTGGATAACGTCTATGTGGTCAGTTAATGGATGACATCCCGAATACACCAGTGTTAGGAGCTAGGGATGACTACATTTTTAGTCCAGCCATACAAATGGAGGCCCCAAAATGGATCGCATTGTTCATTCTAAGAATTTATCTCTGAAATTAACATGTATGCATGTACATGAGAGTATTTAATTCAGATTGATAGGGTGAAAATGATTGAAAAATGCATTATTGACATCCGGAGAAATGATGCACGAAAATTTTCATGAATCACGAATTTTTCAAAATTTAAGAATCCAACCACTGCTGTGAACCCACCCAACATCGTGGTGAATAGAGTGCGGCTTAGTGCAGTCGACAAATTCAAGTAGGTATTTGGGCAAGTAACCACAACCACCATGATAAACGAAGAAATCACCCATCACATCAGCATGGCAGCCGCAGCCTTCGAAAAACTCAAGAAGCATGTTTTCCCAACCATGACTTGATTTCCTCAACGAAAGTTCTTGTGTACAAAGCCATAATTGTTTCGACACTGCTGTGCTGCAGTGAAACGTGGACGGTCTATCGGCGGCATATATAACTGCTTGGACGATACCAGCAACGGTGTTTGCGAGCGATTCTCTGCGTTAGGTGGCAAAGCCGGAGAACCAACGCCAGTGTCTTACAAGAATGTAACACTAATAGTATTGAGGCCGAGATTGTCCAGCACCGGCTGCGATGGACAGGACACGTGATGAGAATGACTGAATCCAGGCTTCCGAATCAGGTGTTCTACTCAGAGCTAAGGACAGGAAGCCGCGCAGTGGAAAGGCCGATGATGTTCCGACAAGTGGGAGGATCTCGCAGCCTGGCGGCAGATCGTCTATCAAGGAGTGGCTGACTTCGAGAAGAACCGGCTTGAGGAGGAAGACACCGCGCGACAACGGAGGAATGATGCGGCAGCGACGCCCAACCTCACAGGAGCAGAACCAGAAGACGGGCACGCTTGTGAGGTGTGCGGTCGTGTGTGCCGCGTCTGCATCGGCCTCCAATCACACCTGAGGACCCACTGACTTATGGACACATCTTTCTGTTTTATCTGTGTCTTGACTGCTTACCGTCTGCATGACCACTCTGTGTTGACAACTCTCATTGACTCAATTGAAGTATCTTGGCGCCTTGCTCGACTCGAGTGTCGGCGACAACGACGAGTACATGCATATTTCCTCATGATCAATGTCATCACAGATTCCTAAAATGCATGGAAGCTAAATGTGCATGTATATGGAAATATTTAGGAGACAATTATTAATAGAGGCGTCAAAATGTTTTCACTAAAATGACATTGCGCAGCAAACTTGCACATCTAAAATCTCGAGTGATTACGATATATCACTGATTGCTGATTTTTCAATGCTGCAAGCACGAAAATATCCACATTTCAGGGTAGCCTTCCGGTATGCATTCAACTTATTACTGTTATCGTAATTAAATTTCGCCCCACTGGATACACCCCTTTATGCCGGTAGGCATTCAAAGTTATTACCAATAACGTAATTAGGCTTCACCCCGTTGGATAAAACCTTTGTATCAGTAGGTATTCAAAGTTATTGCCGATCTCGAAATGAAACTTCGCCTCACTGGTATGGCCTGCGCCAATAGAATTTTATGAAGTTATGAATAAATTATTAAAGCTAAAATTGAGCTCTATGTTTAATATCCCAAAAAATGCATTTTTCTTTGGATTTTTTCTGTGAACTTTTCAGCTGTAAGTACCTAGTTTATTATCCCTTATTAAAATATACACCGTATTATTATACCTTATTATCCCTAGTATAAAGAGCTGATTTTGAATTGATATTTTGAGTACATATTTTTGATCGAGTACTATGATGATAAATTTGAATTTCATTTCATTTCATCTGATAGTCGAATCGGATAATCGAATCGTTTTAACAAATGGTGATGAAATCGTACAATGGGATAATCGCAAATCGGAACGTGATTTTTAAAATTTGAATCGGATGCTCGTAATTGGAACTCTGAACTGTTGAATCGGATAATAGCTAATCGGAGCTTCATTTTTCCGAATAGCGCCCACCTCTGTTAATTAGTAATCCATTAATAATTAAATTGGTGGGCTTTAGTGAATGACTATTAAATGCAGTTTTCAAGCGCGTTATGCTGAAATCAGGTCTTATCTAATAAATCAATTTTCACTCAATCATTTATTCATCAATTTCTAATTTTGCAACGCGCCTGCATTTTTGTAAGCCATTAAACACTTGATATAGTCTGTAATCTGCAAAATCAGGTTGATCGAAAATAGATAAGTACTCAACTGATAGCAATTTTGTCATTTTGTCAAGTGGAAATAGCTATCTGGATCAGTGCTCTACATACACTATCCGATCATGAGCTTAACAGTTGGAGCAGTCCTTATGCAGTCGGAGTCAGAGTTCAGAATCGATTCAGCCCTTCAGGCACTCTCTACTACCAATACTGATAACTGTATGATTCTAATCATTTGAAGTAAAAGGTAAGTAAAACTATTGGATCCGCAGATCCGGATTATACTCTGTTGTTAATAATTGACCATGTAATTCACATCTTCTTGATGTGATGCCCATTAGTCAGATGATGAACTTTGAAGAAACAGACATCATTGCTGTGTCTTCCCTCGACATATCAACGTCTTTGGAAACTATCATGTATGAAATCTGAATGCAAAAGTCATGTGTGCCTACGAGAATGTACGTTATTAAGTCTAACTTGCTGATTAAGGGTTCAAAAACGCGGCGCGTTTTAAATCATGCTTCTTCTTCTTTTTGCATTTTTAGAAATCTCCAAATAGTGACATTAATGGCAATAATGACATTCGATATACGATTTATTTAAGGAAGCTAATAATTTTTTCATTTATATATCCCAAAATGTCAGCTGTTATATCAGTTAACATCGACTGGTTCCCAATGTGCCATGGATAAAATCTTGCAGTAAAACAGCACAGCAATATATGAGTAAAACATCCGTTTGCTCAGGCCCTTATTAGAGTCCCAATATTCAACATATCTGACATATGTCATGAACGAATAGGCCTATCGCATATTGATTATCAGCTTTCGTACTATTGAATGTCCAGTGATCAAATTTCCGAATACATTCAAAATATGAAGTCAAACAGCCATGACCTTTTATGGACAGCTTGTTTCATACAACAATGCATGGCTATCAGGTGCTATCTCAATCGTAACCAATTCGCTTTGTCAGCGACAATGGACGGCGACTGTCATGACACGCGAGCGTGTAAGTGTGTTTTCAACATCACTGTTGACGTCAGATTTCTGTGCGCTCGTCCATTATATTAAACGCGCGCTCAGTTTGTGTGTTTCAGATTCCTGTTCCGTGTGCATCTATCTATATTAGAACTAAATACCGAAGTTAGCACAGTTGGAGCTTGTCTCATTTGCCGGGTGATACTCAACATGCAAGTCGATGCCGATAACGTTCAACAAGCCTACGATGATGTCCGTAGTGATACGTCCTCAACAAACTGGTGAGTGAATTCGATTACATCAAGATCTGTTAATTTTGGCAAAAAATGAATGGTTTTTTGAATGGCTATATCCTACATTGATTTATAAAATCAGGCTTGAATCAGGTCCTTGCCAATTTGACGCTTAATATTTGAATATAATCGGTCTACATTTTTGAGCAGATTTGCAATGAAGCTGAAAGCAAGCGTAGAGGGCCAAGTAGTCAATAGAGCACAACCGACAGGTTTTAGACAGGCACTAACCCACTTCTTCTTATCTAAAATGGAACCGAAACAGGGGCGGTAGAACACGATTGATCCACAATAAGGAAGTAGATGTGCTGAGACTTCAAAAAATAGACTAGCGCAACGAAGTTCGTAGATATTCTTTTATAAAAGTGAAGGGATGCTTATTATCAAGGGAAGTCAGATACATGCCACATGTCAAATGCTTGCTTTCAATGGTTATTGTCGTACTAGATCAAGTTTAACTATTTTCCTTGAGGATTATCTTTGTGCAGGTCACATGGCCAAGTGGTTAATAATGTTCCCATCAATCTATATTGCGGTACATTGAAACCAGTAGTTGCAGCCATGCCTTATTGACATTCAAAATTATTGTCATAAGAAGAGTAATTATTTTCTTAATCAAACCCAGTCTAACAGCATAGTCTACCGTTGCATATAAAGTTCAAACGACAAATTTACCATTTCGTTTGAAATCCTTCTGCTCGAATCATAAGTCTGTAGGCCAATTTGTCGGAAAAGGTTGAGCTACATCCATATTACTCATAGCTGCAGCATGCTAAATTTCATCAAAATGTTATTAACAATAATTGTATATACCAGTATATACTTGCATCTGATAATTAATCCCTATAATTTTCTGTCATAGCCATAATCTAATTATGCATTATATTAAATGACAAATAGACACCAGGGAATCTAAATTGCATTATCGCTCCTATTCAAGAGTCAGTGAAATATACACTAGATTGCAGTTTGCGATTTCATTGAGCTATTTATTTTCATAATAGCGTTTTGCCTATCACCATTTGTTCAAAATGGCGATGAGTTGGTCATCATGAAGAAGCTCGTGCATCGCTTCATACAAAGACGAACAAACCCGTTTTAGCGCGACTGTCTGTGAAGGAATTCGTCTAATAATTAGGTTTTATAGATCACAGGGTCACATCAATTACATTCAAATGAGCTTATGATATCTTAATTATGTAGTTGTTTTTGCACTTGAAATTGCAAACAAATAATTGTCTCCGAGCGCTTTCTGACATTCTTATCAAGGAATTACACGATAATGAAAGAATTTTGCATGATGGCTTTAGTTTAAAAAATGACTAAGATTCATGTAGGCGTATCTCCATATACTTTCTGGCAGGGGATATTTTGAGCAATGAGGGCTACGCAACAAATTCTTAAAAAGGGTATTTCATGGTTTCCTATATGTTTAGGGAAATAATCGGAAATGGCTTGTTTCTTTACTCCTATTACCAATATCAACAATCTTACTGTTCACAAACTAAATGCACAGTTTACAGCACCACATAATTTCAATCTCAGAGCTCAAGTAGCACGATTATTTTGAATAATTGAGATCAAATATTATATAATGTGAATATGCACATTCAATATTAAAATCTACATTTACACAAAAAAATTTATCTGTATTAATTACCTTAGGCCGGTATCTTTGCTACATCTACAGCGGCTATAATGCACAGACTCGAATCATCACATCATCTTAAGACGGATAACTTCGACCAAGGGGCGCGTGTGGCCGTTTGAAGTCGCATTGGAATGCCTCGAAAGGTTCTGTGTTGAGCAATGTAGAGGCAATTACGGCTATAGCAATTCAAAAGTTACTGTTTTTGGATTCTATGACAATGAGGAAAGAGATCGATGTTTCAGATATTTTTTGGTACTTCTGGCAGATCTACAAAAATGTCCGGAATGCATAAACCAACTTCCTACCTAGTCACGCAGTATTTCAGGTCAGGGCTACGCGACAAATGTCACACAGTTTATACGTTAAAATATGCCCTGCTTTCTGGATCCATGTGAATAACGCACGTCTGGCAGAGATTAAAAGAAAATTATATTTTATGTCTGATTACCTATTTCATTCTTTAGTAATCATGTCCTTCTTGTTCCTGCATTGCATAGCATTCGGATCTATGCCAGTCGTGCGTAATTCTCTTGGTGATTCAGAAGCTGGAAATGGACTTAAATGAGTCATAATCATTTTAAAACTAAAATAATCATGCAAAACTCCTTCATTGACATGATATTCCTTGACAAGAGTGGCCGAAAATGCTCGGAAGCAATTACTCTTTTTCAATTTTTATACAAAATTAAACCGGGAACAAAGTGCTTCAAGCATGTTTCTTGACTAATCTGTGATAGCACTCTAAGGAGCATCCTGTTGATAAATATTGTGAATGAAGGTTGAGGAGATATATGTGGAAAACACAATGAAATGTTTTTTGTCAACCATGAACAAAGCCATCAATCTTATGCTGCCCATATGGCTATACCGTAGGCAACTTGTTGCCGTAGTTGCAACTTGTGGAACTTTGTGGAATTATTTAGGCTACATAAAAGTAATATTTGAATGGGTTTAAATCTATTTATATCAAAAAGTACCATCCCCGACAATAGAAATGTCTCATTGAATTGTTTCTAAATGATTGATGCTGCGAAAAAACATATCATCCTTCGTAAAAAGCAGCACACCATGTCAGTCTTAAAGCCAATGGTAAAAGAGTAATTAATAATTTTCAACTATAAAATGAGAGTTCCAATAATTAAGCAACTGATGAAAGCAAATGTAATTCTTCTATCATGTTATGTTTATATGACATAAATATAGCTGACAGGACGGAATTGAAGTCGAAATTTCTATGATTGTTTCTGTTCAGATTATGATAATCTTGTGCGTGCTGATATTTGATTTTTGCTTAATACTTTCAATAGGGACTATTTCAAGATCGGAAACGCTTCAAACAACAATAATTGTTGTATTTAGATTGTAGTCGTTTGATCTATAGAGATACGTGTTGAAATCAGATAGAGCGCAGGAAGTGCCATTTTGAAAGATAAGAACCGCAGAAAGGTAGTAAAATTAGTTGTTGTATGAAAACTTCACACAGTGCGAACTTTGAAACAATAAAATGAAACAGCATCTTAAAAGTATGCAAGACCGAGTGATTCATCGCTGCAATTTTTAGGATGAATCACCCTTACATGTGTTTTCAAACCTTCCTGTTGGATACACTGTCCGTGCCATATGTCTCAATTATATTAATAGGCTTTGAGATAATCCTCGATTTGACATGCACTGCACTTACAATCTCGTGTTCTCAAATGAGATAGTAAAACATGTTATTTTCATGTTTTATTATTATTAGCAAAACACACACTTTCAGCTAACAGCTGTTGCCGGTTTATCATTATTAATACAATGATAATGATATTCGTTTAGTTTCAGTTAAGTGAAAATGGTACATTTCAAGCAGTGAAGTCACAAAGTGACACAAAAGTGGCTTGATCAAGTAAACGTTCATTAACTCTTTCGCGACCAAAGTAAAATTCATTATATTGTCCGAAGTCACCATGACGTGCTCTGCACGGACAAACTAAATATGCTCTATTGATGTCTCCCCAATCGTGGTGACTTTGCACCATTCATGTGTGGCGTGCTCTGCACGCGTTAGTCGCGAAAGGGTTAAATAGAATTCTTATGTAGTAGGCCTACTCGCACTCGCAAATTCATCATTGAGAATAGTTGCAGGTTTTACTCAAAATGAATTGAGTCTGCGAATACATGTAGTAGACGCTTTTGGTGATATGAGGTGTCCCGCAGTGGAGATTTTACATAGAAATCTATTCAGAATGTGATTCTTACTAAAAGCTGCTTTATACAATTTTTCTCCTTTCCTCTTGCACAATGTCGGCCACAAAGAAGTCGATGCAGTCTCCTTTGTAACATTGAAGTCTACCGGCATGTACGTCTCTCTTGAAAAGTCCGATGAATAACGAAGATGCGTACTAAAAAATTGATCGCATAATGCCGCATTAGGCCAACTTCAGTTGAAAATTTGCTAGATACGGGTGAAGGAATCTTGAGGGAAAGAGGCGTCGGAATGGCAGATGCTACAACTTTGTCAAAATGGTTGCTCCATGAGCAAGTTATATTGAAGGTGACTCCTAGAATTTTCAGCTTCTCAACAAAAGCTACGTCATTTGATAAATCAGATGACAGTCTCTAGATTTCGGAATGACTGGAGACTGACACTTATTCACATTTAGCGGGAGTCCACATCGATGGGTAACGTTGATGTGCGAGTTTGTTATATTGTAAAGCGGAGCCCAGATGTTAATGTTATCTGCGTACATCACAATTTGACAGCAGTCATTCGCTAAAAGTTCGTTAAGGACGGTTTATCAAGTGAACCCATCATGATTGACAAAGTAATGGCTCCCAAGACGAAACCTTGTGGGATTCCTGAGGTGACGAGTAATCTGGTACTGCAGACAATGCCAATTTTGACATACTGCGAACGATCTTCTTTATAGCTCAATACTCACGACATGAGCTCCTTTGGCATTTCGCATCTCAACATAATGATTGATAATTACACTGCTTCAGCCGATCAAATGCCTTTGAGATTGAGAGATCGCAACTTATCATCTGAACCCTGACCCGAAAATGTTGAAATAATCCAGAGATTTAGTCATATGATTAGTATATATAATATATTAGTATATAGATTAGTCATATATTTAGTCGTTTGGCGGATCAACGCACAAGCTACAGATGATCTGGGCCTGAACGTATACTGATGCTCACCATATGCTTTGAGAATTCCAGAAATACGCGTTCCACTATCTTTGTGATGGCTGAAATCTTCCATCGGCTAGGAACAGTTATGGGTTTTACTGAGTCTTGTAAGAACGCTGTCAAATGATGTCCTAAGATCGGGGCTGCGAACTGTTATTCCTCAGGACACTCTAATAAAGCATAAATACGACAAAGTAGAGTTTCAAGAAAGTGAAAGACAAGATGTCCGGAAACTGCAATTTCTCTGTCACTTTCACAGCAAATTGATGTCTTGTTTGTCACTACAGATCAATCGTATTTAAGACTGTCTCAAGGCACTCAAATCCATGTGCTAAGAGAGATTTAGCGATTAGCAAATTAGCGATTAGCTTTGGTGGTTTTTGGATGACTCATCCTCGATAAAATTGCGCAAGGCAATGGTTCTCAAGATGGGTCATGAGGGTCACGGAATTTCGAAAGTGGGCCTCAGACTTTAAGAGTAGCAATTGATAAGTGAGGGTGAGATGAATGTCAGTATTTTTAAATGAGAAGATTATTTGATCAGAAGTTATTCGAGATATTAATACAGATTGTTTCACAAAAAATGGATCACCCTTAAACATCGCCTTAACTTCAACTTTGTCTAACTCCGCCAAACTTGAACGAATTTCTCTGAAATTTGGAAGATATGTCAGTTGTGCTTATTAATATCATTGTTGGAAATTTCAAGCATGAATATTGAGTTGTTTTCAGTGCTGCCACTCCTGCGTAAATTTACGCAGTGCGTGAAAAAAAATATTTCTGCGTACGGTGAATTAGCGTTGGGATTTTGAAGAGGTTCGGGTGAGGGAAATATGGATAATATTACATATGATCTGTAAAGGAATTATTATATAATTTTGTCTGTATGTTGATGAAAACAAAAAGATTGAAGAAAATTTTCATTTTGGGAATCGAGATTCACAACTTCCAGGCTTCTGCCTTATTTATTAGGTGATGAAGACAACGGAAAAGAATGGATTCTGTTAGTGAATCAGTGCGACTGAATTTTTCACCGTGTCCGAAAGTTTTATTGTACTTTGTCCAGTAAACTTCAGGCTATTTACGGCTGGCGACTAAGAGAGTGAGGCAAACTTCGTTTTCTGGATCCGCTCTTCGGGAAAACCGCAAGTTGATGAAACGCAGTTGTTTCCATGCCAATAGAAGTCATGTACAGCATGAGAAGATGTCACATCCCTGATAACGGTAGAGGAGTTACAGTGGCGTCATATGGGATATTTCACGCGCAGTTGAAGAACAGAAACGATATAGTTCAGCACTGGCTTAAGTCAGGGAGTCTGAAATGACTGCCATCGGTGACTGCAAACACTTCGCACATGCCTAATCCGATTCTCACACGATTGTCCCACCTCGTTTTGTCAATACTCACGGAAATGCTGCGGTAGAACGAGCTTTGAGTTGTCTGTCAGATTCAGTTACTAAAAACGAATACTGTTGAATGAAATCTCAGTGAACTTATGCTTGGTTATCAGTGGCTTATTGCGGGCTTCGAAATACTGTTGTTAAATTTTCCTTTGACTGAAGGACCTAGTCCAATGGGTTTCAATTGCTCATGCTCATACCTGAAGAGGTGAAAGAGGAGAAAGGGCAGCCAAGAAAAAATCGGAACAAGCAGCGCGGAAGAGGAAATTGGAGGAAGAAATTGAGGAAGAAATGGAAAGTCGAAAGAGCAGATGGCTCATTGTTGAACATGCAACAGCAAATAGCATCAAGAAAAGCGATCTCCAAGAGAAGAATATCTGCGTTATTGATGATAGCTGAGTATAAAAGAAACTGTCGCTTATTCAGATGAAACGCAAGGAAGATTGAAAAAGACGAAAGAAATGACAGGCCGGTACAGACAAAATCAAAAGAAAGAATCATAAAGAAACAATTGAACAGTTTTGCCAAAAGTAGCAGTACCCGGTTTTTTACATTTTTCTCAAATAGTGCTATCTTCAAAGTTTTTTAGTTGTATTATACAGTATATTTTGTACTGTGTGTAGTAGTAGCCATGTACATGCATTGTCAGATAGTATAATCAGTAGGTATCATGTTGTATTTTGTATTCGGATAGTTTGGACATTTTTATAGAAACTAAGTAGAGCTGGCATAATTGTTGGAGCTTATTTTTATTCGAATAATTTCATATATGACTTTTTTTGTAGACTGTCACTAGGCTGCCTAGTCTTTGAGTTTGTTTTTTTTATATTATGGTCTTTTGATAGATTATTCTGTTTTTATATTTTGTTTTTACGAGTCTTGCGTTTTTAGGTCTTTGATAGATACTCTTTTTCTTTTAAAAAAACGATATTTGTTGTTTTCATAATACATGTATTGATGAATTGAAAGCCATTTTTTTTTGGATGGGATTGCGCAGCTGCAATATCTAATGTGATGATTGATGTAGATTTAAAATGCGGAGCTAAAATCGTCTGAAAGGAAGCAAGAGAATAAGTACAGATAAAAAAAATGATTTTGCCTCTTTTCAGACTTACCGTATATGTACTTCCATATACATTTCAACGCTTATGTTGAAGCATAATTTGACCGTTATCAAGACGATACGTTGTAAGCACCATGTGACGTTTTTTTTCAGGAGAGTCGAAATAGATTTAATAATTTTATTGTTTCTTTATTGGTCTTTATGGCTTCTTGTTCATTTACGTCCTCAGTCAATGCTTCAAAGGGTTGAACACAGAAATGGGTACGTGACAGCTCGACAATTACGACATCGAATATATAAAGTCTCATTTTCGCAAAAAATAAATGGTCGGTGATACTTCGTTTTGTCCTTGTTCCGGTTCGATTGAAGCAGTTTCACAGATAGTAATTTAAGATCAATTTTTCAGAAATAACCACCAAGAGCTTACACATACGGTCACATGTATTGTGATGAGTCAAACAAAATGAAAGAAAAAGTTGAACTTATAAACCTTGTTCTTGTAAGTAGATGTAGAGCTACATGTAACTGTTAATACGCCTGCGTGAAACAATTCACCTGCGTGGGATTTTCTAACTATCAGAGTGGCTGTGCACTGGTTGTTTTCCTGGTTATAGATAAAAAAGTAGTAGATAATTTGATCTTCATTTAGCATTGTTACACAAAATCATACCTCACTCTTATAAAATTACATTTGTTTCCTTTGTTATGTAATATGTTGTTCTACAAGCCAAAAGCTATCAAGCAAAACAAAAATAAAGAAAATCGGTCAATCAGAGCGCCTGTATAGCACATTATTCATCAAATAACTGGAATGCTATTGTGATTAAAACTGGACCTTCATGTTCCATAGCTTCCTTGACTTCGTTGCGGTGGTGTTGGCAGCACTCTGATCGCTTTCAGCTATGATATCTATCTCTTACCGGTTGGAAAACAATACAAAGCACAAGATGAAACAAAACGAGATCGCATTCACAAAGGCAAAGTGTCAGTTGCTAGAACTAGGTTTTTCTTTGCGTGCTACAAGCAAGCGACTAAATGTCCCTTTACACAAATGTGATCGATGGCTAATGATGATTTTCGATCTGTGTAAAGAGGGCTCTGGCCGTCACGCAAAACATCAAACGTAGAAGAGTCGCTTAATTTCGAAAGGTGGTGCGATCTCTACTGATTTGGGCTGCATTTGGGACCATTGCCGCTATGAACTTCAATAACAGCATGGAAACATGAATTCTGAAGCTATGTGAATGTTTTACGAATGAAATTGGCCAAAATGGACAGTTCAACTGGTGATCCATCGACTTGGTTATTTATGGGATGATAATGCTAGTGTCACAGGAGTAGTAGAGTCAACTTATGCAAGTCTCAATTAGGGCTTAGGACATTATCTTGGCCAGGTCGTTCTCCTGATCTGAACCCCATAGAAAATGTATGGAGTATTCTAAAACGTAACGTTCGTCGTTCACTGCTACCGACAGATGGCGTATCACAACTTACGTCACTGTTAAAAAGAGAGTGGGGAAAGTTAGATCAGTCAAAAATCAACGATATCATCGAATCAATGCCTAGACGAATTGGTAATGTCATTGACAATAAGGGTAGGGCCACAAAATATTAGCTTCTTAAGAACCGTTACTGTATCATAGCTTATCAGATTATATAAGGACATTTAAATATATTAGGGACATGAAATAACATGAAAAATGCTTTCTGTATCATACTTATGTTTTATTTAGTCAAATTTTAGGATGATCCACTTTTTATGAAACGGACTGTAAAAAAAGCAGAATTGGTTGAATATTGAACAGCCTGGAACATTTGGCAGTATACAAAGGTGCACCAGGTTTCAAAAGCTGAGCACAAGCTGTTTCAAACACTGTGTCACTATTTCCCCCTTGAAAATGCAGCTATGGAATTGAAGAAAGCCTATTTTTTAGTAAAAATATAAGGTTAATGTCTACAGCGAGTATTCTATTTTTGTAAAAATATGCAATTGATGACTGTCAAATCTGTCTAAACATCAGTAAAAGACGCTAATGAGGCTGGGGATATTTTATCAAAACCAAACTTCATTATTTTGAACTAGTATATCTTATATCGCATGTTACTTTTTGAAAAGCAATTAGGTAGGTGTTTCAAAACAGATCATGCTGATTTTAGTCTCAACACAATTTTCACGAGACTGTGAACCATTTCGCATAATAATAAAAATGATAAGTGTCCATGCACAGTTATGAAATGAATTTGACATATCGAAAACATTAAGTCCACGAAAGCCGAGACATGGTGTCATAACTCGGCATGAAATAATTCTAAATTCATCGGTCAATTATTTATATCTTCAAATATATTTAGAAACTGCAAAAGTCAACCAATCGGCTCAGGCTACAGAGTAAAATGAAATTCCGAGTAAGACGCACAGTCAATAAATACCAGTTTAGCCGAAATATCGGCCTTTTTGCAGTGTTACTTTAAAGAACAAATAAATGACACTTTAAATTGTGGCTTTTGGCTTTAATATTTTTTATTACAAATTTCAAATACAATGCGTTTAAAATACCGGTACGCTGACTTTACTTGGATTGTGTCATTTCAGTTGTCGGAACATACTCCTGCTATATCTGATCACAGGAGATGCTGCATGCACCATATTCATATAAAACAATTGTAATTAATTCTATAGATATCCAATTTGCCTTGAATTATGAGAAATAGATCGAAAATGCGCTCATCGAACAGTCGACAGAAAGCTATAGTTTTAAGTCTATAAGTTAAAGGCAATTTTGAAAACCTGGAGGGGCAAAGAATCTATAATTTGCATGAAAGAATTTCTAGTTGTAAATGTTGATTTCAGGATGGTGGTGACATATTCAGATGACAACAAAATTATGTCTGTTGGTTCCACTGGTGAGGATTACGATGACTTTTTGAACAAGTTTGAAGACAGTCGGGCGTATGGTTACGTCAGACGTTTTACCGGCGACGAAATGAGCAAACGGGCCAAGTTCGCATTTATACAGTGGTGTCCTGCTGGTGTGCCTGTGTTGAAGCGTGCAAAGATGCCAGCAGATAAAGCGGTTCTACAGGAGGTTATGCAGGTAAGTCTTGGATTATACTGTTACTTTATTAGCCGAATATTTTAATTTCTGATGCAATATTGTATTTTTGAGCTTCGAATTGTACGACATCCTTGGGGAAAAAGGATGATACAAACGAATCAAATATGATCAGACAGATTGGACGATAAAAGTCGTCGCACTTTTAATTACGCGATTACTTTTCAGCTGATTCCAGAAACATGTGGTATTCAGCAGATCCGTTAGGCCACGCTTAATTGAAATTCAATCCGAGCGTACATGTAGGCACATGCGCTTGGTCCTGATTAAAATGAAACGGGAACATTTGGATGTACGAATGAATACATCACGCGTCATCGCGATTGTCTGCCAAAATTTTAAACGAGCTATAAAATGAAAACCAATGTAACTTTAGCCATCCACAACTTTGCCGAACCAGCCCCAAAACTGTGAACCACCATACAAATAGTTAATAATAACATGTTCTGCCTTGCCACTATAATGCAGTAAACCGGGAACTTCTTGCGGCATCTATAATGTCAGGATTTGATGAGATCTGGGATCATTGAGAAAATGAAAATTTGTGTAAAAGTTTTCTATTTAGCCACTCTACGAAGGATCCTGCTTTAAAACCTCATGATTTCTTTGCAAGCATAGCCAAACAATAACTCTAATCTCATGACCAGTAGGACAGCAAAACAAGTGACTAGCATACACAACAGATAACAAAGCAGATAGATTGCACACCATGATCTTTTTTCAATATGTTTGGTTGATTTCTGTCAGTGCTTTCAGCCTGCGCAAGACCTCAAAATTCTTATTAGCATGTTTTGATTGCAGACAAGCGAGTTTCATGTTGTTGATGTTCTCAACGAAAATTTGCCGCTATCGTTCAGAGTGCATCATTTTTTGGTGGTTCGCGAAATTAGTCTTTACACCAATTCGGAAGAGCGGCGCGAAAATTTCCCGGTTAATATAACAAGTTACAGAAAAAGAGCCTGTCAGCACTCAATGAATCGCAATGAATCAATATGTGAGACACTATTGTCGTGAGAGGCAAACCTTGTAGAGTAGGCCTACGCTATAAAATTTCAGAACAAAATATTCGCACCCTTTTAGCTTCTACAGAATGACATACAGTTTCCGCATATTCAATTTGAATAAAGCATCCGTAAAAAGGCGAACCTGCTTTTTCGGATAACAACGATTGACTTTCTGGGAAACTGAGCTATAAAAATGTTCTTTCTTATAATTGATAAATGTTATTACAGTATTCGATTTCTGGTCTTTTCACTAATAAAAATGGCTAGATTTGTTAGGTTTCTCTCTCTCTCTCTCTCTCTCTCTCTCTCTCTCTCTCTCTCTCTCTCTCTCTCTCTCTCTCTCTCTCTCTCTCTCTCTCTCTCTCTCTCTCTCTCTCTCTCTCTCTCTCTCTCTCTCAAAATTCAAAATTCAAGGGTTTTATTTTTCTGTCGAAAAAATACCCAAAGAAGAATTATAAATATATGAAATACAGGTGAGATCCAAATGGTTGATCTTTTATATGAAAATAGGAGGGTGGCCATCACCAATGTCGTAATGTTGCTAATGTCAAAGTAATGGAATGTTCAGTTAATGTCAACACATGATTCACATGAAAGGATGATGTGAATATTTGATAATAAACATATATTGAAGGAGAGGAGACATCATCCATGAAATTAATTGAAATATATATATCCATGTCAGTAAAATGCATGTAATATTTTCAATGTTTTACATTTATTGGCATTTAATTATCACTATTTTTCATTTCAATTTTATTTATTTCACATGATTCAGCAACAACACTACCCATCACACTTATTTATTATTTTAAGGCGGAGATCGGTCGATATTTTGCAAAACATATTAGAAATCACAAAGCCCTTATAGTTCAAAACATTAACTCCGGTTGAGTCCAGATACATATAATTGCTACAGTTATTCAGTTCTACATTAATCTTTACATAATAAGTTATATAGGGAATGTATATCTCACCTGTAAAATAGATGGTAGCAATTAATGGTAATGCAGGTATTCGTTGGCACCGATCTCCGCGACGTGTGTATAGTAGTTCAACAACGCTTGGACTGGACTTAGTACAGGCATGTTCCGATCTTTTGTTGCTGCTAAACATTATTCATATTCTGCATGTCTGCATTGACAAGTTATACGAGGGTTAGAAATTACATTGTTTATTGTTCTGCTTTAATCCTGTTGATAGACATTCAATAGGAATGAAATATTCTGTTCCGAATCTCATCGATATCATTGAAATGTTATATTTGATATTTCTATGTACCTCGCCTTTTGTCTTAAGATGTCTACATTAGTTTGGATTATTGATAAAAACTGACTATACGTTCTGTAGCTTTTCCTCATTTATAATTATGATATCTATGCCATTTGCAATTTATTTAGTAACTGATTGCCATTGTTTCTACGTCGTCGATGTAGCAATGTTTCAATGTAATCAATGTTTCCAAGCTTAACGACATCAAATATCATTGAATCATTATTTATACTTTTGATTATTTAGATATCTATGTACAGTGTATGTCTTAACGTGTCTACATCGGCATCGATTATTGATATGGTAGTTTAGACATTTGTTTATTCATCGTCATTTAGAACCTCTGATATCTATACAGATTGCAAGGTACTTGGTTAGTGCTTGTAATTGTTTCGGTTTGAGCATGTCCGTTAAAGCATAGAAATCTTGTCGGCTGATATTATGAAAGAATGGAATATTTGATTTTCTAATCAGATGATATTTGGGACACATCACTATAAAATGATATATATCTTCAATAGAATTATCATCACAGTAGCTGCAAACACACTCTTCATACTCTCTTCGGTTATTATATCTACCAATTTCAGTTGCTAAATCATGGTTTCCAGTTCTGAATTTTTAGTATTAGATTGATATCAAGTTTTAGGTTATGATATTGTAGATAAGTCTTCATGTCACATTGAAATCCAGTTAATTCCAAATATCTTAGTCCCTTATGACTGCATTTCGCTGAATCAATCCATTTCTCTCGGAAGTACTCATTTAATCTTATCTTAATTGTCTTGTTAAATGTTTTCTTTTCCATATTCTTATCTTCAATCAAATGCGTTAATTTAAGTTTTACCAATAGTTCTTTTATCCTCCAACACCATGTTTTCTTATAACTTTTATCTTCTAGGTTGCTATTTATGACGTTAAATATTTTGTAGATATAGCTTTCTCTATTCATATTTTGTATTTTATTCCAGTATCGCAATGCTGATTTGTAAAAATGGAATTCGATAGGTTTTAAAGCCGAATTCGCCAGTAAGGCAATAATTCGGTGTGGATAATTTGAGGTGAAAGTATGACTTATAGAATTGGTTTTGAATTCTATTCAATTCGTCTAATTTATTGTAAAATATGAATTCACCACAATACATCATTTTTGATAGAGTAAGCGTCTCAAAAGTATCTTTAATTATATTACCTTCTACTTTACCGAATTCCTTTAATACTTGTGCAGTTGAGAAAGATGATCGTCTACCTCTATTGCCCAATTCCTTTATATGCACCATATCATTTTTTGAGAGCCACATACCGAGGTATTTGTAATCTCTTACTACCTCTATGTCTGAAGTTGAATTGTCGAAATTAATTTTTACTTTACTATATTGTGTTTTATCTTTAACCATAATTTTTGTTTTATCAAAATTTATTTTCAATCCATTATTTGAGCAGTATTTTTGTACTATCTTTATTTGTTTAATGAGACCTTTTTGGCTTTCGCTCATTAATAGTATGTCATCGGCATAGGTCATGATAGCCATTTTCAAGTCCGATACACATATAGGATTTATGTTTTTTATTTCTTTATCAATTTCGTCAATCAGGTCATTAACATATAAACAGAATAATGTCGGTGAAAGACTATCTCCCTGAGGAATTCCATTTACAAGATCAAATGGTTCCGTGACTTCTTGATTGAATAAAATTTGAACCTTTTTTTCATATATTAGTCGAATTATCAAGGATGCCACTTTGCTGTGTGGTAAGTAGGCTTTAATTTTTGATTTTAGTATTTCTTTAGGAATTGTATCAAATGCCTTTGATAAATCAATAAAGCAAAGGTATAGTGGACGACGGTTGTTCGAATATACTTGGATTATCTCTCGCAATAGTAGTATATTATCTAGCACTGAATTTCCTTTACGGAATCCTGTTTGTGCTGCATGTATAATATTATTATTATCCAACCATTTGCAAAGTCTGGTGTTGATTATTTTAGTTAACAATTTCTCAACACATGATGATAAGTTTCTCTCTCTCTCTCTCTCTCTCTCTCTCTCTCTCTCTCTCTCTCTCTCTCTCTCTCTCTCTCTCTCTCTCTCTCTCTCTCTCTCTCTCTCTCTTCTCTCTCTCTCTCTCTCTCTCTCTCTCTCTCTCTCTCTCTCTCTCTCTCTCTATCTCTCTCTCTCTCTCTCTCTCTCTCTCTCTCTCTCTCTCTCTCTCTCTCTCTCTCTCTCTCTTGATTCTTGCTCTAGTCTATAGTGATCGTGACATTTTGAGACTGTAGGCCTATTGTCAATCTCTAGTCTATAGTGATCGTAACATTTTGAGACTGTAGGCCTATTGTCAATTATACAAGTAAAATTTTGTCATGAGACACTTTCTTTTGGAATAGATATATTGTGTGATTTGATAATGAGATTTGAAGATGACGGTTATCAGCTTTACCACTGGTCGGATGTTGCTATACCATGCTGGAATTTAAGTGATAATGAATATCTGTGCACGCGTATGACACGCGAGCGTCAAAAGCAGAATGATAATCATTAATCGATTGATGAAACTTCCATGATGAGTGCACCGTTGAAATGGTGATGCTCTATCGTATGCAATGCGTGCGCTTTGATATCACAGTTGTATGCGTGTATGTAATGGAGATAACTAACTTTGTTGGATTCTTGTCATGCACATTTTGATTACGATGTAGCTCGCAAATGCACATCGGTGATCAAATCGCTTTTATGAGTGACATTTCGTCTCAATTGACTGAACTCAATGGATGATTCGAGCTCTGTGATGCTTGCTGACTTACAGTAGCAGTGTTAGAGATTCGTGGTGCTTAATCAACAATAATTATGTAGACAGATTTAAAGTCACTAGAATTCGTAGGCAAGTTTCCATTTACTTTGAGTCACATGAGAGTGTCAGATATTATATGCTTAGCGAAGAGAAAAATTAATGAGTCTTCTAAGCAGACGGGGTTGCCCACGGAGAGGACTTCGACCTTAATTTCCGAAATGATTAACCTTAATTTGACTTAATGCTTTGTATATAAACCTAAATATAAACCTAATCTTAATTTAGATTAAATCGATTCCTCTAATTACGAGCTATTAAAATAGACCACTTAATCAGAAAGTATATTTGTGTACATTCATACATTCTACCTTGAATGATTGTAAGGACGTTATTTGCAATAGACTCTCAATAAGGAACTGCAGGTTTGTCTGTGGGTATGAACGTCTGGGTGGTCATAGCAGAGTTGGAAGAAGAATTTTGCCCAGGCCTGTGTCGAAATGTAAAATCTACCGATTGAGCATACTATATTACCTTTTTAAAGAAAACTTGACCATTTCCAATAACTGTATAAAGCACAATAGCAGATCAATGTATATTTTCAATATTTTCATTACAAAGCGTGTCGCAATAGTCCTGGTTGCGGGACAGTCCCGGATTCTGGAGCTGTCCCGGGTCCCGGAAAAGTGCAAAATTGTCCCGGATATCGAGATTTCTATACTAAAATGAATTTTCAAAAGTTTTGGAACACATATTTCAAAATATTTTGCCCTTCGCGGGCAATCTTAAGATATAAAAACCTACAGGAAGTCTGCGGTACACGTAGAAACACATAGTTTTTATATCCAATAATTTCAAAAAAGCTGACCGCGCACCGAAGCAATACACAACCTTTTGGCTACGTTTTATTCATGCACAAAATTCCAACGAAAACACGCATTTAAAAAGCAATGAATTGACGCGAAAGTTATTTCTTGTTAATTTCTTCAATTAATTTTCATTAATAGAAATAATTTTGCATAAGTGTTAATGTTCTTACGAGCTGATGTCTCTCGTCATGTATTCATAACTAGCCCGAACGTATTTCCTCTTGCATTCTATTCTTCTCTCTGCATGTATTTACCACCTTTTACACTTGATGGCGAAAAAAGCTCGTGGTGAATTGACGTTTTTGATAGATGGCATTTTGACAGACATTCGCAATTTCTTCCAACATAGTAGCAATAGAAAACGAGACGAGAGAAAGAATTTCAGATTCTTTTAGTGGTGAGACGAAAGAAATCCTAAAATTTTGCCCTACACATTGACTCTCCTTGCAGGCTTGTTTGCATAGGATAGTTGATCCATGGAAGCTTTTATCACATTTTATGAATTCCAAACTGACGAGACTTGAGGAGAAAATCAGGAAGAACAAAAAAGTTGCGAAGCAAGCAGCAGGTCCTGAAGAGAATTTCATCCACGCTGTGTTTCCAAACAGTGTTTCAAAGCAAACGAAAGGGCTGCAGGGTCTTCGTACGACCATCAACGACAGCTTTTCTGAAGAGCAGACGTGTGGCAGTGTTTTGTCGATTTCTCTTAAGATTTCTTCCGACTGTTGACAATTTTAATAAAGAATTTCAAAGTGACGAATCATTAATCAATCCAACAAATAAACTTTTGAATAACTTTCTGCGTGATATACTTCCGCGGTTCATACAGCCCTCTGTTCTTGCTGATGTTAAGAATTTGCGCTCCGTTGATTACAAAAACAAAACGATTTATCTTACTGAAAGTGAACTTTTCTTCGGGAAAGATCCCTTAATTGAGAAGCTAAACAAAAATGTAAAAAATGAGATTTTCACGAATGTAACGGCTTTTTACATAACGGTAGTGACATATATTTTGAAAACATTTCTGATTGACAGTGATCTCTTTCGCAATGCCGAAGTTGCGGATGTACAAAATCGGACAAATTACTTGAGACACGGAGTTTCCTCTTAGATTTATTTGTCTTCAGATCATCGTGTGACTCAATATTTTTGTGATCTGTTCTTGCAGAAATTCACCACTAATTCTATATTCAGAAGCAAATCATATTTTTGTCGAAAAAGTTTTCTTTTATTACAGCTATAAATTCATTGCAGCTTATTGTGTTTTTACTGGAACTTTTCAGAACATTAGTGGCTAGAAGGTGTCAAGTCAAATACTTCTAGGAAATTGTTGGAGGCATCATAGCGATAAAGATAGATATGTCATAATCTCGTGTCACAAAGGCTCTATATTTTCGAACTAGCTTTTGGTCTTTATTTACTCATTCTCATGGTATCTTAGATCAAGAGGTGATAATAGATAGACATGTATAACTCGCCACATTAAATCACGTCTACTATTGCATTGCATGTGATTACTTGCGCGTTTTACTGAGAAAAATATCGTCTCAAAATCAATTGTGTTACCCAGTAATAAGCACAGTATTCATGGTAGTGTTTTCATCCACAATCTTAAAGCTAATGCGCGGTTTCTAGACCATGTGTCTGGCAAGATGTTGAGGTAAACAGCAAGAATCTCAGGGGGTGGCCTGACATCGAGTTAATCTTATAAGTGATATCTTCAAATATTTATTTCAAATCGTGAATAGAGGTGAAAAGGTAATGAAAATGAATCATCACTCAACCATATTCGTGATGACAATTTTTGTCCCGGATTTTCATTTTACTAGGTTGGCAGGTATAATATATGTATGACATGCGCATGTCATATACAAGTTGTGAAGCGCTAAAAATTTACACGATTCCTTTTATTTTCAGAATTTTGCCATTGACATTCACGTGTCCGAAAAGCATGAAATGGCCGCAGACATTGTGGATGAAGCTCTGCGAAAGGCTGGTGGAGCCAATTACGGAACTGGTGCTCGATAAAAGCCAGGAAGTCGTAGGACTTATTTTATAGACATTTTCAAAGATATTTTCGGAAGCGATGAAGATTATTTGCTTACTATAACATTTCGATTAAATGTTTGCGATATCAACATGTTTATTCTTATTCAATTCAACTAGTGAACTACCAAGTATGAGGCATGGTAGCGCATTATGCACAAAGTTCATCGGCAGTGAGGAAAATCCTTCAAATTTTCCCCGGAAAATCATCCAAAAATGGGAAATTTTGAAATTAATGCAACTTGATTCATGAGCTCTTTCGGTAGCATTAATGTACGAAATGCTAATTCTAAAACGTCTATATTGATTTCAGCTATTTTACATAGTCGAGACTGTAAAATTCTCTTCAAAGAATTATTAATGACAAGTTTACCAAAATTTATTAAGAACTCTCTCCATAATTTATGAATAAATTGCGATTGCTATATGAACAAGAAATTAATCCAAAGAGACGAAATATTACTAATATAGCTAAATATCATTTATTCGCATGAATATCAAGACTTTTAAGCATGTCTTCGCAAAATAATGATAATTCCAGGTAATGACTAATTATTTATGGTGCATTCTGATATTGATTTATAATGGATGTGATGAATTGTGTCCTCTTCTTCTGTTCCGCACTATCATGTCTCTTACCTTTTCTTTTAATAGATGCTAATTTTTCTTCTTCAAATTTCATTTTCGAAGCTGTGCATCTTGCATGTTCAGAGTCGAGCTCGGTTGGGATTGAGCGTCCAGGATTTAGCGGTCGAAACACGATCGTCCTGAACAAGTTTCTGTTGATGACCTCATTTAGCTAATTAGTCAAATAATTTGCATGCATATTTTGTAGTATTTCATTTCTCTCACACACCTGGTAGATTTTAGATAGCGTAATCCCGCTGTATTAGTTAGATATGATCTTATGACTGGAAACAGACCTGTCCTCTTATCATCTGAATAGGCAGATTGTTAAATAGAATCTTTTCAATACGTGTATAAGACAATAGTCATTATTTTGACAGAACTACTTACTCACTAATTCATTCGACATCAGGAGAGGAGAATCGTTGCTTGTCCTTCTAGGAAGCATTTCAATTTCCTAAACTTTTTTGGATTTAATAATTTTCTTTTAAATAATATTTTGCAATTTCTAGAAATTAGCCAGTCGTTCGCTTGCTTTTTTTTAATTTAGCTATCTTGACGCTCTTTGTTGCACTGAACAGTGCATTTCGTTTACCACCTCCTTCATCTACACAAGGTGTTCATCTGATCAGAGCTAAAATTATCATCTAGGCCTATTCCTAAATACCGTCGAATTTAACTATTATTGCCATCGATGAAGTAAGAATACAAGTAAATATTCGTCATTGAAATACAAGTAAGAAATTCAAAGATAGCTGCTCAATATGCACACTTTATAGGCCACACACAAGTTGTAGCGCTTGAAAAGTGTGTGGTGAGCCATTTCAAATCAGTTATTTGCCCTGCAGTCAGCTTCCAAACAGACTTTCATGCGAGTGGATGGAACTGTTGTGACGCTTCGCTGATGAGTTGTTGATAAAAGAAAGATGCTCCATCGCTAAGGCAAATATTTTGCACAAAATTAGGACACAATCATTGTCATTGAAGAGAAGCGCGACGCAGAATTCAAGTCCTCATCTTTTCATCTGTCTGCAGCTCTTGAATCGTGGTGAACTTCCACAGTCGAAGGCCATCATCATTAAGATGCTCCATAATTCCGCGAAGCTTGTCGCTCCAAAGCACAGAGTTCGCACTCAACTAGCTGGCTTACTTATCATTGTCTTTTCTTTCAGATCAGACATTATGCAGGTAGACTGATCGTTTCCATGAGATTCCAGTAGAACATATGAGGTCCTCCTATGAATCGAAATTTTTAGTTTCACCAGATTCAAGTTGCTGGTGATTCTCTTTTGATTTTTTTTCAATAAACCAATGTCAAGCCTGTTCACTGTTGAAAATGAAGGAAACACACTACGGCAGCTGTCAAAAATTTGTTGTCCATTATAACGACAGAACGATGGCAAAACTGACTATAAATTGAATTTTCTCATCGCATCTAATAGTCCGGCAGCCAAAGCAGGGAAAGAGGCCGAAAATGAGATTTTCACATATGACTACTACGAATCTGCACGTCTGCCGAGTTCTGATTAGCTCCTCTACTTGTCGGACAGGATCAAAGGAAACACAGCTGCACGCAGATCGCAGTTTTTGGCAAAAGTGAAATTTCCTATGTTTTCTCTTATCTAGTGAAAAGTCTAAATCATGATTTTCGGCATGACGCATGCACACTTTAAATCGCTGGATACGAAAATTACATACATATACCAAAATCACATACAATTTGAAACTAACATCTGATACGAGATTCTCGTATGTTTACAGAGATCTGGTATATTTTTCATAGCACATCTCACTTACTTTCGTATGTGATTGGTATGTAGCGATACGAACTATTCTATCTGTGATTGGCTGTTTTACACTGAAATACGAGTTGTTGGCATGTTTTATATACGAGACCCGATGCAAATTCATCCTTATTCGTATGCCTCTGGTATGCATTTCGTATGTGTAACTTTAAGTCACATAGCAAAAAAAATATATGTATTACATACTACTGTCAAATAACTTTTTTCGGTAATACCAGTCGTGAATATTTTTTGTTTGCTAGAGTGAGTGATATTCAACTGGATTAGATTTATTGTGAATTTTATGCTCCACGAGATTGTCGTCGTTGCTACTTGTCTAGCAGCATTAACAGGACGTTTAGTTAGCTCAACTTTATGAGCCAAGTTGATAAACATCAATTCATTTAAACTCTATCTTCCGTGAAATCATGTTGACTTATATATCTCAAACATAACTATTTTTGCGTTCATGAATTATGATGTGCCTTTATTTCGGATTGATAATATGCTTAATTTCAAAATTACATAATGCATAATTGTTGATGGTTCAATAATTACTGATTATTCATGAAATGCCTCAGACTTACGTGCCTTAAAATCGAATTCAGTATTGAAAGTATGACGCTTGAATGTCATTATCTCACTACTTACAAAACAGTAGTAACATTATTGTGATCTTTATTGACAAAAGGCCTCAAGTCAAATCAACATACTTTGGACATGATTTATGCTTTCTTTTAACATTGTGCTGGTATGGCTTTAGTATGTAAGGCATGCCACATTTGAAATAACATACGAAAAGCATACAAATATATACCAAGATAATACAGAAATATACCAAAAAAATATATTTTAGTGTGCATCCTTCGTATGTGATTGGTATTGAACGATTTACAGTGTAGGAATCCTTGGATTTTGTGTTTCGTCTAACCGAAAAGACAAAAGTAAGTGACGTGCAATTGACCAACATTTTTCTTTACAATTACAATTACAGTTACATCTGAACTTTCGCAATTATAAATATAATTGCAATTACTTCAAAATTGCAATTAACTACATAATTACAATTATAGGTAGGCCTACTGTAATTGTTCCAACCCTGCATGAAATCTCTATTTGTATTCAAGCAAAAGTGTTCAGTAATAAATTTCATGCATTTTTAGTATTGCTCTAGAACTTTCTACATAAAATTGCTATTTCTGCTATGAAATTAAAAATATAAGTTGTGATGAAAAATTGTTTTGCATAATTAACAACGCATGACATCGTGATCTGAAGGCACAACTAGACAGCTTGTGTAGGTAGAAAAAAGAAAATAGAAAAAATTGCTTTTGCAAGTAACGTATTTCTGTAACTCTCCATTGAAAAACACAAAATTTTATCATAGCTGATAAGGCATCTTGATTTCTCATGAATCATTTTGTTTTCTCTTCCTTTATGTAAGTAGCATTTCACTCATCCAGATAGCTCCCTTCAAATCAGTCTGATCGCTTTGTTAGATCACATGCAACTTTGCAATTCCGCGATGTTATCTATTATTGTAGAATTACACGTAGGAGGAAATACTGCCTAGACTGGTAGTCACCTTCTATCTATCAGGCTAGCAATCACTCTTTCAGTAAAATTATTACATCTGGGTATATAGTAAATTTATCTTTCGATGATTTTGACACTAGATACTTAGAAGTTTATTAATTCTACGCCTATATTTTCATTCAACAATTTCATTCTTAAATGCGGAATCATGAAAATGACGATTACTGCTGTGTGTACGCTCTATGAATTACATATTTTTCTCAATTATTTATGAAAGGATTAAACATAAACAAGCAACGTTTGAGCGGCTTGACGGATAATTTGACAGATTTCATTTTCAATATATGATAGGAACATCGATTCCTTCATTTTGCAGGCCTATAAAGTAATCTTTGAATTATGAATGCAATATGACTTTAAAATCGAAAGGATGAATTCACTGCATGCCCACATCTTGCACTGCGGTTGCTGTCAAAATGTGCGAGACTGAGGCCATGTCTGTGTATCGGATGCCTTTACGAGTCGAATCTAAATTGAATAGAAAATCAGCACCGACCAGTCACGAGTTTCGACTGTTCTGTCTGTGAAGTAGCTTTCAACTCTATGTTCGTGATGGGAGAATAAAAAATGCTGTGCTTCACCTGATGGACAATAAATTTGATATCCACTACAATAGTTAATAGTACCGTGCGCGACCAAAGGGTATTGGTACAGGAGACTTCTTTGCTAGCTCTTGTGGGACGTTGACGCTGTATAAGAGCTTAGTAACTTAAACTATGAACTGTTAAAAAAGTACTGTTAGATCTTTAGGTTTCCATCAAGTTAAAAGCAGAAATGCAACCGTTTAAAGCACACAAGAATTTGAAAGTTTGGTTTTAGCTAGTCCAAATATTCAAAGCTGGGAAACACTCGGATGACATTGAGCAAGCTCCTATGGAACTGTCACCAATAATTGTTGAAACGAAGCATCGGAATAATTCAAAATATTCATCATATGCCAGTGTAGACAGCTGTTGTTGTTATGAGATCTGTGTGGTGCGGAGCTGTCACCGGTCCTACAGTTTCAGTATCGGAAGATACAACTTTACTGCAGAAATTGAGAACATCGAGGTTGGTTAATGGGTTGCAGTTATCTTCGACAGCAAATAGTAGGCCTATCCGGTGAAGATATTGCCCACAATTTATTCGAAACAAACTTCATGAAAGTTTCTTTTGACAGCTGGTGAGTTTACTTGTGGGAGGCTACAAAATTTTACAATAATAAATAAATCTCATGGATTTCTTGGCCTGAAACGAACGATGTGCTAGTACAATTCTGTGCAAATGTGCAATCCCAGATCTACTACCGCATTCCTCAAAGAGAAGACAATTCTACGAGCTTGTATGCTCAGGAAGACATCGTGCTGATGATAGACAAATGTGTATAGAGACAAATGTCAAGAGATTAGAGTAAAAGATCCAGTTTTCAGGAAGGCTATTCCACAACGTAATTCTGATATTTTGCTACAATTTCCAACTTGTAATTCCACGATTATTCAAATTTTCAGATTATAAAGATTATAAATTTTTATATATATTATGCATTATAAAGATTTATAATGCATAAATACAATGCGCAGGAATTTCTGATAGCGAAAATAATAAAAAATTGAAAGATTTTTGGTAATTCCACGATTATACACAAGACGTCAAGTCTATCGGTCTCATAAAAAATATATATCTGTTGCTATGATTATATTTTACCTTTGTGGTATTAGTGTGAAGCTGACATGTGAAGGATTTGTCATAGGTTGGTTTAAATTGTTAAAAATAATCAACCAAAACAAGTGGAACATCAAATATGTTATTCCACGATGATAAGAATTACTCATATTGTATGGGTTGCTGGCGTGCATGCAGATCCCAGCACCATCCGCAAACGGCTCCGTTCTTTTGGACTCATCTCCCGACGCATGCTGAAGAAGCCTCTTCTCACTCAGAAGCAGCGCATGGCTAGAGTGGCATGGTGTCGAGAACACAGAAACTGGACCGAAAATCAGTGGCAGAATGTCTTCTTCTCTGACGAATCGAAAATCGAGATGACTTACCATTCCGGCAACACTCGAGTCCGAAGGTATTCATGGGAAGCGCAGCAACCTTGGTGTCAATTACCGACAGTGAAGCATCCAACCAGCCTGATGATATGGTCAGGCTTCAGTGCACGTGCAATTGGCTACCTCCATATCTGCGAAAATTCTGTCAACACAAAAGAGTACGTGAGGATCATCAGAACTCGTGTTTTGCCATATCAAAATCGCTTCTTCGATGGGGATATGATATTTCGAGATGACTCGGCACCTGCTCATCGATCAAAGGTAGCAACCGCCTTCTAAGCAGCCAAAGGGATCACCTCTCTCCCTTGGCCTTCAAACAGCCCAGATTTAAATCCCGTGGAAAATTTGTTGCAGATTTTGAAGAGAAAAGTCAACTTGCACCGACCACGCATCAAAAGTGAGTTGCTTGCATTCATTATTCGTGTTTGGACTCGCGAAATACCCCGAGAGACACTAACAAAGCTTGCAATCAGTATGCCGAAAAGGATTGAAGAAGTGCTGAAGGTGGGCGGTGGACCCACCAAATACTGACTCTGTTGAGTTTACTATTGTTGCAAGTTATTGTTGTAGTTATTAAAACTAGGAAACTTGATAAATAAATTCCAAAGATCACGTGAATTAGTTTTTTTCTTATTTCTTCAGAAAGTTGCTAATTTTCGTCCTAGCACTGTAAGGTAAAGAAGATCATAAAGTGTTTCAAAACCATGTTTTCTCGCTTTCCATGTGAATGATATTTGAAACAATATTTATTTGATCAAGCTAATAAAAATCGCATTAAAAACACATTCCCGACTTTCCTAGGTCTTTCCTAGTCCTTTCGATGGTCAATAATAATTTGGCTTTTGTGCAATAATGCTCAGTACACTTAAGCGAAAGGAATGATTAATGTATGTTGTATTTTACCGAGTGAAATCGGTTTCTATTATCAATTGAACAACTGCAAAGGAACAAAAACAGTAGTTTTTGCGCAATGTCTTTTAGAGCTGCTTTCAAAACAGCGTTTCGAAAATTATTTTTAAACCATGCTTTCTGTATTGTTTCAAAATTTTGCTTTCAAAGATGGTTTTAAAGCCACACTTTTGAGCATAGGCTTTTACATTGTTATAAACATGGTTGTGAAACCTTGTTGATCCGTGCTTGATGCTCTCCTTCATGGTTTTTCGATCTGAGCCTTACCTTTTACCGTTCACTCACACGGAGAGCAGAAAGACAGGTGAACCAATGATCACATAGCGTCTATCAAGGGCATTCTAGAGAAGCAAACACGAAGGTTTAGAAAGCTTTCAAGAAATTGAGTTTCTATCATCAAATAAAGCAGCAGGAGTAGAATGATAGGCCTATATGCAACTTTAGTAAACTTCGAATATGCGATGTCAATGACGTTTTATTTCACACGTCAACAGCTTTTGATGCTACCGACAACTTTTTTTGATAAGTGTTGTTCAATTGAAAAGAAACAATGAAAAATGCTAGATATGAAATATCAAGAAGCTTGAAAGACAAAAAAATAACGTGATGTTTTTTGCCTTAAATCAAACAAACTTAATTATTTAAACTCTTATTCATACACGATCACATCCCTATAGACACTGTCATCAATAATGCAAACAGAGTAATTACATGTTAACATAATTAAGCTGCATCCTCAGTTGAAAGATCGGAGCAGATCTGAGTAGCTACCATTGTACCCATTATCAAGAATTGTCAGCAGGCCTAGTTCATTTCTCTGGGCATCAGTGCAGCTCCATATTTCACCTTGATACACTCTTCTATGCACGCATATATCATGGACCGATGTGAAGCACAGGAGCACTCACATCAAGCACATGAGATTCCCCGCTAAATTTTGTCTTGTTGTATAGGAATATTATTCCGAAACTTTTACATGCAAATTACGCCTATTATGCTATAATTATTCAATAAGTTCAGATCTTATGCACACCGCCAGCAAAATGGTTGAAACTTGAAACCATGTTCTCTTATGTCAGTACAATATTTTCAAAAGATCAGTCAGATATTTTTGAGAATCACTTGGGAAAATCCGATGTGCGCACAGGCTATTCAGTAGAATAAGGCTTCAATTCGACTTGAAAATAGACTGAAACGGTACAGTAGTTAGGCCTATATAAGTATATAAAGTAGTCTGGCATTCCATTCTTGTCAACAGTTCTCCTTGCAAATTATAAAGCAGCGCTTCAATTTACGACAATATCATAGAATAAGTCGGAATAACGTGAGAAAGTTGCAGTTGTACAGGGCCTATTGCTCATCATAATAGGCTTCCACTAGAGTAGGTACGGGTAATGTGGGACACCTAAGGGAATTTCTTATTTTTCACTAACTTCTGCTTACTATATAACTTTTTATGCGGTACACACGCCATCAGTACGAGTGTATCTTCAACTCACTCTATCTCAAATATCTAACGAAACAAACATTTTCCTCATTACTAAATATTTGAATAATAATAATAATAATAAGCGTTGTATTTCTTGAATGATAATCAGAAGGTAAGAACATACATGCAGATTCTGTTACATGCCACGAATGTACTGTCTTTTAGTAAAGAGAAAAGTGAGTCGAAATAAATGTATGACAAATAAAACTTCACGTTAATTCGTTGAAGAGACGTATGGTAAAAGGTAAAAATGTCATTTGCCTTTTTGCTGTTCGGCAGTAGATTGTAGCCAATCGACGAGAACATGATAATTGCCTTGGTTTCAGATCATGTAAAATGTGATCATCGTGCTGAACAATGTCTGACAATAATTTTAAACTGGTGTTATAACGGCGATCCTTTAAGGCGTTAGCAGGACATGAACAAGTCGCCTCTCGGTCTGGGAACATTATTCTATGAGCTCTTTTGCTGACAGATTCAACTTTGTCCGACAAGGTAGCATTTAGACCCACGAAGCAAGGAGAAGCGTACTCAAGAACTGGTCTTATTGTTGAGGTGAACACCTGATGTAATTCTTGAGGTGACAGATATGGCTTTAAGTTTCGAAGGAGGTAAAGCCTCTTGTTGGACAGAGAAATAATGTTTCTCACATGACTTGACCACCTCATATTGTTCGTCAGGGTGATGCCCAAGATTTTGACACTGTCGACAATCTTCAGAGAAGAGTTAAAATTGACATTGAGATTTCGATTTGCGCATAATAATAATTTTGACTTTGATTCGTTCAGCACAAGGTCGTTGCTTTCACACCACACATGTATCGATTTCAGTTCTTCTTCAATATGCATTTGTAGGCTTCGTTCTTCTCGTGGTATAGGGAGCACCATCGTCACATCGTCCGCGTATTTTACAAGTACGGTCGCACTTCTCGCAGTATCAAGATCACCAATGAAGGCAGTAAACAAAGATGGTGAAAGCACTGAACCCTGAGCGACGCCCCTATGTATTTGAATGCTGTTAGAAAATACACCATTGACTTTCACTTTGGCAGTTCTATTTTGGAAATAATCTTCTAGCCAAATGATGAATCCTGTGGGAAGGCCTTCCTGATGTAATTTATCGAGAAGCAGTTTGATGTTAATCCTGTCAAAAGCTTTCGACATGTCGAGACTGAGGACGGCAGATCCCTTGGTGGAAGTGTCATCAACTTGTCTAAAAATTGAATCAATTATTTTTATGAGTGCTGACGTTGTAGACGCTTGCTTTCTGAAACCATGTTGGCAGGACCCACTGACTTCTAAGAACTTAGATTCCTGTCGTTTCAATATTTTTCTCTCCAACAATTTCATTGGTAGAGGCATTGTTGTGATTTGTCGCAGCTGTTCGATTCGTGGTGGAGTTGTTTTGGGTATAGGGCAAATTTGTCCAACTTTCCATTTTAATGGTATTTTTCGTAGATTCATTGAACTCTGGAGGATGTAAGTCAACGGACCACAGATCACATCTGCGAGAACAGCGAAAAATTTAGTTGGGATGCCATCTATAACAGATGCCTTCTTCGTGTCTGTGTGTTTTAGAATTAGTTTTACATCTTCTGCGGAAATATTGAGGTTCCAACCGTCGTCCATGTATGAAGGAGATAAAGCAGTAGATTGTTGGCTCTGGTAAGTGTTACGGTAAAGTAGTTGTGCCTCTGCTACATGGCGGGCTATTTTATCAGCACAGCGTTGGTCGCCGCCAAATTCCAATGATAGCATGGTCAACGGGTTTTCTGATTGCTTCGTATTACTGAAATCATTTACAATTTTCCATAAACCGTTTGTTGTAGATTTCATTTTATTTGCAGTTATCAATTTCGATTTGTAGATTTCATGCTTCACTTTAATTTTAAGATAGTTGTACTTTTCCCAGTCTTTTCGCCTGAAAGCATCCCATCGTTGGTTGATAAGATATTTTGTCAATGGCGTCATCCAGCATTTATCTCTTTTAGTTAAAGTAATGGAGTGCTGCGGGATGCATGTCTTGATCTTCTCCTTCATGGTGTTCTCAAATATGTTCCATTGCTCATTTACGTTGTCAGCATTATAGAGGCCGTTCCAGTCTTGGTAGGAGAGGTCGTCATACAACTTTGACAGGTGTGAACTCCGGTAATCAAACAGGATGTGCTTTCTTTCTGTACACTGATTTCTTGTAATTTCTGCACGATTGGGGTGGGCAACAACCATTAAATGATCTGAAGTTGATATTGGAGAGTCATACGTCACATTGTTGGATAAATATACAGACGACAATTCGAAGGATATCAGCATATGGTCCAAAACGTTAGCTTGTCGGGTCGGTTTCTTTATAATGTCGTTGAGATCAAGATCGTCGCATAGTTTTGCAGTTTTCAAATGATTGAAATCGCCCAGTAATATTATGTTTAGTGAGGGATTTCGAGCACGTAAATTATCAACTGCGTCGACAATTTTCCCATGTGTATCTCTGAGTTGGTCAGCGTTCAAGGATGGAGGGATGTATAGACATATTATTACCGTATTACAAGTAAGCACTTCGAGAAGCAGACAGTCGATTTCAGGGATATTTATTGTACAGTCTATCACTCGGAAATGATAATAGTCTCGAATGTAAATAGCAATTCCTCCTCCCCGACGTGTGGTTCTATCTTTCCGGAGAAGACGATACCCCGGGATTGATACGAGATTGTCTTCTATCTCTGGATGTAACCAGGATTCTGTAATGCACATAATGTCCGTTCTCTTCAAAGCGGCGATAATGGATAATTCCTCAACCTTGGGCAACAAAGAACGAATATTTGTGAGTAATATTATCGGTTGAACATGCCTGTTTTTCTGATAAAAGAAGCGCTGATAATGTGAGTTAAAATTCTATACCGAAAATGCTGGTTTGCATCATATACTTTCTGGTCTTCTACATACACCGATCCTTTCCGGATGGTTACTCTTTTTCCGTTGTTCTCAGTTTTGTTTCGCTCCTGCTTTCTTCGTTCACGGAGATCTTCATCGATTGCCTGCTGTACGGGGGTCAAGTCGTGATTCAAAAATATGTTTTTGAATTGATCGAGTCCACGTAACTTGTTCCTTGATTGAAGAATTCTATCCTTCATCGTTGTATCAGAGAAGACGAGTCTGATGGGTCTACTGTAATCAACTTTAGGTTTGCCGAGACGTTGAAATCCAGTGCAATGCTTCTCCAGCTCAAAATTGCTGTTCGTTGTCTTTAGAACCGCGTTGATTTGTTTCTCTGAGTCTTGATTTTCTGAAATACCTTTTATTATAAGATTTGGTCTTCTGATTTCTCTTTTATGCCTTTCTATTAGCTTTCCTTGGATTTCAATTGTTTTTTCAAGGTCGAGAACTTTTTCCTTTAATTTGCAGTTGTCTTCTAAAATTAGATCCAACTTTTTGTTTATTTCATTTAGCAATGGGTTGCTGTTTGTGTTTTGGTTTCCCTTATCTTCTAAACTTTCTTTCAGGTACAAAACAGCTTCAATTAGCTGTGCCTTTGAATAGTTTTTACCTCTTACTTGATCACATGATAGAGCAACAATTTCATTAGCCTTTTCATGCATCTCACTGCAATATCTCTAGCGTCACTTAGGGCAAAACTTTCAACTGGTCGGATTCGCACCCAGTTCCTAGAGACGAAACTGCTACCGCAACCAGTGGACTACCGACGCACTGGTCAGTGAGACGTGTCTTTGTAAGCCTTGTTCCTGATATTCAGAAAATGCGTTCGGAACGTGACCGGCGTAACTATGACGTAGATCAAGATGACTGCGAACAGAGACAAGAAATGGCGTGAAATAAGTGAGCGAGAATCACTGCGGGATACGAAGTTTGGGAAAATACGGCGAACGTAGGAAAAATTGACGGACAGCGTTGGCAGAGTAGCACAGACGAAGATGTGAGGCTGTCGTAGATATCAAATTCGACGTTGAACGGACTCTAGATACAGGATATAGACACTTTGAAGCAAACCACTGCGAGAACCACGAGAACACACGTCTTGCGTCGTTGAATAACGTATTAGTTGTAATTAGAATAAGTGAAGCGCAACAAATTTCTCATATTACTCGACATGGCGGGTAATATGGGAGTTGATATTTATTCAATGAGTCATGTCAGATATCAATAAAGATGTTTTTGTTATTCTAATCTCGAGAAATGATAAGATAAACCGCTGACTGTTTAATGCTTTAATATTTAGCTGAATAGAATGAATGTTCAATAAATCCCCCTTTTAGAATTTCAAAATTAGGGTTCCCGGTAAACTCTTGTTTTATTTTGAACAACGAATGAAACGAATCAGAGAGTCTATAAAGTTTCAAATCAATTCACTGGTCTTCTTCACAGTCATAGCAAATGTAATGCACTTTTCCGTTTGCTCCAGCGCAATCCTCTTGTGCCCACGAACCACATTGAGTGCATTGTATCCAGTCAACCTGAAGACCACATCTTAGGTCATCACTATACACTCCCCATCACAGAACTGACAGACGTTACTTGGGTCACTTGTTGCTGCTTGCGAGAAAAATTGCGAGAAAGTGCATAAAATCCAAATGTCATCACGAATTTAAATGCTTCTCAAACACTGATTGGGTGGCTAAACAATAAGCTCATGCTGGTGCCCTCGTCTAAGCGCATCAGAAAATATTCATATGGCTGGCCGGATCGACAGAGGCGTCTCAGATCAGCTCCCCATTCATCATTGTCGCTCACACGATGAGGTTTATTAACCTGGAGAGACATAACGCTTAGAGTGAGATTCAGTTTTTTGGGGAGATTACGTTCCTGCTGTCCAAAAAATTAGTTGACCAGTTTTTAAAAGGCTTCAAATTATTGCTGTATTTATATACAACCGAGATGACGTCCCCTTTACATGTGGTGTGAAGCAAGTTGGATATCAAAGGAATGAATATTTGCTAACAAGCATCATAATTGAGCGGAAATTAAGCTGATAATCAGGAAAGCTGCATTATAATGCAAGTCCCTGGAAGTCTTCAAGGAAAAGTTGAGTTCTTATTGAAAGCTTCTTGGCTGAGATATCAAGTTTTTAATTCACTTTTCAGCGGCATGATTTTATGATTCACAAAGGCGTCTTTTCTTGAATCTGATGGTGCTGAATAGCAGTTGACCCATTTACACCTTTTAAAGATCATCCTCTATATAATAATGCTTTTGCTATTCCAATGGCAGGTTGCCTGTGATATGATCACGCTTAAGAAAATAGGTCTACATGTAATCTTACTATAGTATGGCATGAGATTTAAAGCAATGGTGCCATCGAATTGCTAAACCATATTACCTCTCAAGGTTGTCATGATATGGAGAATTTGTACAGTACTTATCTTTCTTCTGTATTGTTGTCATAATAAGTCAAATTCGTGTACATTTCTCCAAAAGTGCAAAAATTCTTAAATCTCACATGTGGTGCTGGGTTTCGTGTCAAGTTCATTTTATGAAATTGAAAGTATATGCACATTTATTGAATATTATTTAATAATTTTAAAGGGGATTTAATAGATGCTGAGTTACCACTCAACCTAAGTATACTTACTCTATGATAAAATTAATTGACAAAATTCTTAAATTGAAAAAGTGAAATATTGTAAACGTAGCGCAAGACCCCAGTTTCCTTATCCAACACATTTAAATTCATGAGAAAACTTGATTGATCATATAATAATAGCTTTACTGAAATCTAAATTTCACATTAACCCTATTTTTGACTTACAAAAATTCGTAGATCACTTGGGTTTTAATCACACACGCGTAAGTATGCGGCCGATTTCGCTTAAATTTTGTGTGTTTGCTTTGCAGCCATCATATCAATGAATAACCATCTTCATCATCCCAAAATATTTACAGGAAGTAGGCTATCTTTTTTCGAAGATATTCGTTAATTGTCCCCCGCCGTCCCATATTACCCGCAACTACCGTCTATAACTTAAAACGCAGGGCGTAACAACCGGCCCCGCTGTCCCTGCGCTGCGGGAGCCCAAACCTTGCCTAAGTTTCGGGGCCCCAACCTACTTCTAAAATATGCGTATAGTCAAATTGTCGTAATGAAAACTTTTATCGACAATATTCAATGTGAATGAAAAGTTTGCTGAAAATGGTAACGTATGTTGGATATTATGGTAAGTTATTATACATACCGCATTTCTCGTTGAATAAGCTTGTGATCCATTCTCATCAGATATTGTTACATACGCATAGAGTGACGCAAATGGAAACTTTTTCAGTGGAGAATTTTGAAATTAGTTTCAGTGATTGACTGTTTTGCCTTAAATCTGTAGTTATTTGAAAAGTCTATTCAAAATTCAAAGACAGAAACCCTTTCTCCCTGCATGTTAACTTTTGGAAGCAACTGTACCTTTTTCATGTATATTTCAGATCTTTCCAAATGAATTTCAGACGTAAAATGGATTTCAGATTTCTCTAACTGAATTTCAGGTATCTGTCATAAACTCAACCCTTTGCTGCATAGCGTGGTTCACTCACTCACTCACTCCCGGTGCCCTATCCGATGCGGACGATGGCGATCATGGTTCTCCATCTTTCTCGATTATTCGTTGATCGAATTGTAGTGATTCCTGAAGTGCGAATTCTATGACACTGCTTGACTTTATTGTTTATTGTCATTTCATGCTTGCTTCTCTCTCCATCTTTAATAATGTTCGCTTCCAGCTCTCATTACTGTACATTCTGTTTCATGATCAGTCATTAATAAGCATTGCATGGCACACGACGGACTTCTCTCTGTTACCGATAAAGGAAATTGGAACATGGCGACGAGGATGGTGCAAATGGAACCTTTTCAAGAAGGGAAAGATTGGTCTGTGTATGAAGAGAGACTAGAGCAATACCTCACCTCAATAGACATCAAGAAAGAGCTCAAAGTAGCGACGCTGCTTACAGTTATTGGCGAAAAGGCATATGGGGTCTTAAGAAATACCTTGTCTCCGACAAAACCGAAAGACAAGAGTGTTGAGGAACTCCTGAAATGTCTGAGAGAACACTATAGTCCCAAACCGTTGATTATTGCTGAACGATTTAACTTCTACGGACGAATGCAGAAAGACAATGAATCAGTTTCTGACTATCTTGTTGAGCTGCGGAGACTTGCAGAACATAGTGAATTTGGTGGATTTCTCTCTGAAGCACTTCGCGATCGAATCGTCGTTGGTCTGCGCAACAGAGGCACTCAGAAGAAGCTGTTATCTGAAGTGGGTTTGACTTTGGAAAGAGCAATTCAAATCGTGCAGAGTGATGAAATGGCTGAAAAAGGTTCAGATCGCATTCACGAAAATAACTCTTCAAATGCAATTCACCATATCGTGTCAAGGAAGCAATATCCGAAGAAAACAATCTCAAAACCGACAAAGAACGAAACGGAGAATAAAGCAAAGTGCAAGCATTGTGGTCGCAACAATCACGAGTCGGGGAATTGTCGATTCAAGGATTACAAATGCAGACATTGTCATAAGAAAGGCCATCTTGAGGCTGTCTGTTATGGCAAGAAAGAACACACTGTAAAGCAGGTCGAATTTGATGATTCAATTGAATATTGGGTATCGTCAGTCGATGCAGATCAATCTGATTCTGATGATTGGTGCATTTATCTTGAAATTAATGGACATAATGTGAAGATGCAAATTGATACCGGATCGTGTGTGACAATTATTCCGAAATGCACATGGAAAGATATCGACTCACCAAAGTTATCTCCTTTTGTTGGAAAACTAAAGTCATTTACAGGAAATATTGTGCCGACAATGGGTATGGTAGACGTCAATGTCAGACAAGCAGCATCAACTGAAATGTATTCCTTACCACTTATAATTGCTGAAGTGGGCCATCCTATCATCGGTGGTCGTAATTGGATCAAAGGAATGAAGATTAACTGGAAGAATGTCTTCCGTGTCGACATGTGCGAATTGGATGAACTATTATCTGAATTCAAAGACGTGTTTGAAAACAAAGGTCTCGTCAAACATTTCGAAGCCTCGATTCATTTGAAAGAAGGAGCGAAACCAAAGTTTTTTAAACCGCGACCTATGCCATACGCCTTACGTCCAAAGGTGGAGGAAGAATTGAGGAGACTCAAGGAAGAAGACATAATTCAGAAAATTCCTTACAGTGAATGGGAAGCTCCAATTGTACCCGTCATCAAACCTAACGGAAAGCTGAGACTTTGCTTTGATTATAAAGTGACAATTAATCCATATCTGAAAGTCGACCAGCATCCAATGCCTACTGTGGAAGAACTTTTGGACCTTGTGAGCGGAGCGCAATATGTGAGCAAGCTTGATCTTTCTCAGGCATTCTCGCAATTCCCGCTCAAAGAAGAATCACAGAAATACACCTCAATCAATACTCACAGAGGCCTATTTTGCTTCAAGAGATTACCTTTTGGGATCAGCACAGCCCCTGCAATTTGTCAAGAGATCTTGGATAAGGCACTTGAAGGCATACCACCTGCTAGTGGCAGGATCGATGACATAATGGTGGTGGGAAAAAGCGAGCGGGAACATTTGCAAAATCTTCGAGCTGTTCTTCAACGACTACGCGAATTTGGACTTCGAGCTGAGAGGTCAAAATGCTTCTTTATGAAGACAGAAGTTGAATGCACGGGTCACTTGGTCGGACGTGACGGAATTAAAATGCATCCATCAAAAGTACAAGCGATTGTTGGAGTCAAACGACCGGAGAACGTGGACGAAATGCGATCATGGTTAGGCATGGTTAACTTCTATGGTAGATTTGTGCCTCATCTCAGCATAGAAGCAACTCCATTATACGATTTGCTCCACAGAGATGCGACCTTCAAGTGGAGAGAAACGGAGGAGAAGGCATTTCAAGCAATCAAAAATGCGCTCGTCCGAGAGAATCTTAGTCCCATACAGTGATAAAGATGACTTGATCCTTGCGCTAGACGCTTCTTCTCAAGGAGTTGGCGCTGTTTTATCACATAAAATTGGACAAGATGAATTTCCAATAGCATATGCTTCAAGAAAGGTTTCAAGCAGCGAGAAGAATTACCCAATGATTGAAAAAGAAGGCCTGGCGATTTCTTTTGGCTTGAAAAAGTTTCACAAATATTTGTTCGGAAGGCCATTTGAACTGATAACTGATCATACTGCTCTGGTTTATCTATTTGCCAATGAGAGACAGATCCCTGTGAATGCAGCCGCAAGAATTCAGCGTTGGGCATCAAGATTCGGGCATCGTTGATTCGAGCAAAGAAAAAACGAACTATCTGAGGAGAACGGCTGTCTAATGTGGGGCTTACGTATGGTCATTCCCAAGACACTGCGCACGAAGATGTTAGAAGAATTGCATGCAACTCATTCGGGAACAGAACGCATGAAAAGTATGACAAGATCCTTCATTTGGTGGCCGAAAATGAATGAACAATTAACAAACTTGGCAAGGAGGTACGATGACTGCAATAAGCATAAATCAGCAAATACGAAGGTACCGTTGCATCCTTGGACATGGCCTGAAAGACCGCTGCAGCGAGTTCACATCGACTTAGCTGAAACAAGAAGAGGTGAAGTCTACTTCGTATTTGTGGATGCACACTCCAAATGGCCCGATGTAATACGAAATCAAGACTTCAGCGGAAGTGATAAGAAATCTGCGAAAAATATTTGCCTACTCAGGACTTCCAGAATCGATGGTGATGGACAATGGACCTTGCTTTGCTTCAGAAGAATTTCGAGTATTCTGTCAAAAGAATGGCATAGAGAGAATTCTCATAACGCCATGGCATGCTCAAACTAACGGAGAGGCTGAGCGTTTCGCACGCAGCTTCAAGACTGCACTCAAAGTTATGTTGGAGAAATCTACAGATCCAGAATTCAGTCTAATCAATTTCCTGATGCAGTATCGAGCAACACCGCATTCGACAACGGGGAAGACGCCGGCAGAATTATTTTTCGGACGTACTTACAGAACTAGAATGCATCTACTACACTCGACGGTCGGAGATCGGGTGAGCAAAGAACAGAGAAGACAGAAGGAGAACTACGACAAGAGAGCTCGAGACAGAAGCTGTGAAGTTGGGGATGATGTTTGGACCAAGACGCCACTCGATGGAAGCTGGAAGTAGGGGACAGTAATCAGAAAGAAAAACGATCATTCACTGGATTTGAGCCTGGAAGATGGTACAGTTAAACGACGGCATCTTGACCAGACGAAGCCTGGAGGGATCTCAACACCCGAGCCGACACCTGAAGAGGATCAAGGGGAAATCCAGTTCAATTCTCAAGACAGGACTCAAGGTGACGAGGAAATCATCAACCATGAGCAGGTACGCAGATCGGCAAGGACTCGAAAATCTCCAGAGCGACTCACGTACCAAGACCTTGGAGGAGAAAGGGGAGTATGTAGTGATTCCTGAAGTGCGAATTCTATGACACTGCTTGACTTTATTGTTTATTGTCATTTCATGCTTGCTTCTCTCTCCATCTTTAATAATGTTCGCTTCCAGCTCTCATTACTGTACATTCTGTTTCATGATCAGTCATTAATAAGCATTGCATGGCACACGACGGACTTCTCTCTGTTACCGATAAAGGAAATTGGAACTGTATTGGAAATTGGAATGCATATTTCAGATCTTTCCAAATGAATTTCAGACGTAAAATGGATTTCAGATTTCTCTAACTGAATTTCAGGTATCTGTCATAAACTCATCCCTTTGCTGCATAGCGTGGTTCACTCACTCACTCCCGGTGCCCTATCCGATGCGGACGTTGGCGATCATGGTTCTCCATCTTTCTCGATTATTCGTTGATCGAATTGCTTCGACTTCTCCGGTCTGTAGCCAGTTTGAGAGACTACGGATGTAGGTGAGCCTTGGTCTCCCTCTTGCTCGTCGTCCATTTAGATTTCCTGTTATGGCGATGTTCTCCATTGTCCTTTTCTCATCACGTGCGCGAAGAACTTGGCTTGCCGTACTCTTACATTGTGTAGTACACTGCGCCTTGCACTGCACCGACGCAACACCTCATCGTTTGGGACATTCTGGGTCCAAGATATTCTTAGAATTCGTCGGTAAAACCACATTTACGCCGCATTCAGTCTTCTCTCGTTCTCCGGGGAAATAGTCCAACATTCGCAACCGTACATCAGGATGGGGTAGACGTAGCATTCGAGGATTCTATTCTTGACTTGGCTGTTTATTTTCCGGTCTTTAAATAGTTTGTGCATCTTTTGGAAGGCACTTTTCGCTATCCCAATTCTTCTTTTGATTTCCTCGTCACATTTCCCGTTAGATGTTATTATGCTTCCGAGGTAGGTAAAAGAGTTGACTTGCTCCACTGGTTCGCCTCTCACGTGGATCCTGCACCTTGGAGTCACCCCTTTCTTACTAATAGTCATACAATTTTGTTTTCTTTATGTTTACTGTAAGACCTTTCTTGGAACTTTCTTTAATTACACTGTCCAGCAATTGTTGCAGCATACTCTCCGATTCGGCGAGCAGAGCGGTGTCATCTGCGAATATTATGTTATTGATGTTGTGACCACCGATGTTTAACCCCTTGAGCCCTGAGCCATTCCCACGCATGTTCCAGAGCCGTTTTCGTGGTTTTTGCGCGAATTTGTTTTTTGAGAATATTGCAACTTTACGGGCGTCGACATGGTTATTTTAATTCGTGATTTCAATTTCCGACTCTCCAAGCTTGTAGAAAAATGTAATTGCTGTTGAACTAGTGACCCAGTTTCAAGGTCACACGATCCAACATGGCCTCCAAGATGGTCTACTATTCCCAAATATGAAAGTTTTGAGGACGTAACATACGTTTCTTTTCTTTGGCAAGGCAGTTTTGGCGAACTAGAATTTGAAAAAAGTCGTCATTTATCCCTCTATTACATTTGAGGTAAAAACATGATGTGTTTTCTAAAAATATTTTGTAATAAATGAAATCTAATAATGAACAAAAATTGCTAAAAATAAATATTCATAGAAGTCTAACTTTGTGTGGAATGCTTCAAAGCAAATTCTATCCAGGTGAAGTGCTGGATTTCCCGGACAGTCTTTGCACATGTAGATCGTCTCCACTGGTTTTCCCGTGTGGGTTCTGAGGCCACGTGCATAACAAACTCTGCATGGTTTGGTCTGCCTTCTCAGTCCACTAGGGGACATTGGAAGAAACCTCCATAGTGCCTGCCACTGAGACGATGAATAGTTATCTCACGCAACACCGAACGATTGAGCCTGGGACTTGAGGTCAGGTAGACGGCAATGATGTCATGAAGGAAGGACAGGAATCGCGAATTTCCTTCAACTTCAGCCTTGTATAGCTTCGAAGCATTCAAAACACAAAGCATGAAGAGCCTGACAGCTACTTTTTTGTCCATTTGTAGGATTTGCGAGTGGTTTGTATGCCATGAAGTTGTTGATCTGTAATATCAACACCTCCCATTTTCTTGTTGTAGCTGATGACTGAGAAAACGCTGAGAAATTGCTGAGAAAACGAATAAAAATTGTATACCGTATGCAATATGGTATACGGAACCTGATGTGGGATAACATACCGTATAGTGTACGGTATGCGGGCTCAAAGGGTTAAACCTTTCATGTGATTTGTTTCGTCGAAAATTTCTTCGCTGTACAAATTGAACAGGTCTGGAGACAAAACACACCCCTGCCGTACTCCCCTTTGAATGTTAACGAATTGACCTGTTTCTCCTTTCACTTTGATGGCTGCCGTTTGCTTCCAGTACAGGTTGCGGATTAGACGAATATCTTTTCCGTCAAGGTCAAGTTGTTTCAATGTATCGAACAGTTGACTATGCTTGACTTTATCGAATGCTTTCGCATAGTCAATGAAGCAAATGTATATGTCCTTATCCAATTCGACTGCTCGCTCAGTTACGGTTCTCAATGTGAATATAGCGTTTCTTGTGGCATTGTCTTTCTTGAAACCATATTATGAATCTGAAATTTTGGGGTTAATGTGATAGCGAACTCGTTCCATGATGACTCGAAGAATGACTTTTACAATGTGGCTCATTAGGCTGATTGTTCGATGAAACTCACATTTGATGGCACCGTGTTTCTTTGGTATCGCAATAAAGACAGACTTGCAGAGATCGTGAGGTATTTCGCCGCTGTCGTAAATGTCATTAGCGATTTTCGTTAGATACTCGATGCCAAGTTCGTCCAGTGCTTGTATCATTTCAATAACGATTTCATCCGGGCCCGCAGCTTTCCCACGTTTCATCTTTCTGATGACTGCTCTGATTTCTGATTTTAAAATAGGAGGACCTTCTATGGGCTTATTGATTTCAGGAATTTCTTGCCTGTCGTCAGAATAGAGCTCTTCTATGTATTCAGACCATTTGTTTAGAATTTCTTCTTTTCCCATGAGGATGTTTCCATTTTTATCTTCTATACATCCTGAATCTGAACATACGTATTTTCCAGTCAGAATTTTGATGTTTTCATGCGTCGATTTGGTGTCAGTGAAGTATTGGTTTTCCACGACCTGGCACTGTTCACTTATCTATTCCTCTTTTGCCTTGCTGCACTCTTTCTTGATCCGTTTGTTTAGGTTTTTGTACTCATTGCTGTCCCTATTCTGTATTTTCCGCCTGTTCTCCATCATTTCGAGCATTTCTCCTTTCATCCATTGGTTCTTCGATAGTTGTTGTTTCTTCGGAATTGTTTCTTTCGAGGCATCGATCAGCGCAGCTTTGAATGTCTCATAGGAATGCTCGTTATGCTGGTAAGTCGAGAGTTTGTCCATCACACCATTCACAAAGTTAGCAAGTGTTGCCTCGTCTTTATGCGAAAGAGAAAAATCACGTTTACACGATTTGTTCGACACTTGAAGTTTTCTCAGTTTAACCGAAATCTTGCAGATTACAGGATTGTGATCGCTGCTACAGTCTGCCCCTGGATAGCTCTTTGTGTGTTTTACGGCGTTTCTGAATCGTTTGTTGATCGTGACAAAGTCGATCTGGTTTTTGATTCTATCATCCGGACTTTTCCAAGTCCATAGTCATCTGGGATGTTCCTCAAACCACGTGTTCATAATAACTTGATCATTTTGTTTGCACCAATCGACTAATCTATCTCCTCTGTCGTTCCTGTCTCCTAAATCAAATTTCCCAGTCACTAAACCATCCTTCGATGATCCAGCTTTAGCGTTAAAGTCACCCATGACAATTATTATGTCTTGAGACTTACATTCATTTTTTGCTTTATCGACGCTTTCGTAGAAACTGTCCAGTTCGTCATCTGCACTGGCTGAGGTCGGAGCATATACTTGTATGATGCAGAAGAGATCGAACGGATGTCCTCTCAGCTTGACGAGTATAACCCTATCTGGAATAGTCCAGAAACCTAACAAACTTCTCAACATCTCGCTACTCAGCATTACAGCCACTCCTCTAACGTGTCTATCACTACTAGAGTAGACAATTTTGTGGTCTTTGTGTTGCACAATTCCCGAACCGCTCCATCTGATCTCACAGAGGCCCAAGATATCAACTTTTAATCTTTTCCTTTCCTGTTGGACATTGTCTAGTATTCCCGGTTGATTCAAGGTTCTGACATTCCAGGTTCCAATTCTTTTCATAATTTTGTTATTGCTTGAGACAGTCGCTTGATGACGGTCGAGGGACACCCGCCTCGCATGAATCCCTCTACCGAGCGAGGAGTCAACATCTGATGCGACTCCATTAACGCTGTTAAATCGAGAATCCATTATTTCTTCCATAACCATGATTGTTCTTGGCAAGATACAGCAGTGGTTTGCCATTGCCCTCTGCTGGGTGAACTGAAGAAATCACCATTTCTCTTAGCAAAAAATCATCCGCCCGAAATCGTTGTCCCTAGCCGTCGTAGTTCTTCCGCCGTCTTTGCCTGGAATCCGCCGTTGGCCGTCGACTAGGATTATTTAAAGGCGGCATATACTCGCCTTGTCGCAGGTTCGTAATGGGGTTGTGAGAGCTTTTAATGACCCAGCCGCGTCACCAGCTGGCTCCTCCCCCTGCTAAACCTGCCGCTTTTGGTCCGAGGCTGCTTATTCGTTTGCAATAATTCGCAGCGAGCCTCCATATCTGAAGGCCTTCCACTACCCGCCACCTGTGGACGCGCCCCGTACCGGTCAGCTCCGGTTCCCCAAGAACCTATTGACTGCAAGATGGGCTGCAGGAGGAGTTGGTTCACAAACAACAATTATTCAGATGAATGATTTGTAGTAGTGAAAACTGTGCCCTACTACGAGTGGGATAGGTACAGGGATAGGTACATGTAAGATTCAGTGTTATAGTTAAGTACATGGATAGGTACATGCACGATCTAGTGTTATGAATAGGAACATGGGATAGGTACATGTAAAAAATAGCTGTGTTATGAATAGGAATATGTATGACTTCTGTCTTATTGGATAGGTGCATGTGTTTGATAGACTGGGTTGAGTACATTGCGTTTCGGAACGTCTATGATCGAACATGTGCGACTTGGTTCTGAGTACTTGGGTACGTACCGATAGACGTCCGCTGTTTGATTTTGAATGAGTTTGCTCAATTGCGACTATTGTGACCATTGTAATAATTATTGAAAATAAGAAACCTTAATGTGCATTTATGATTTTATTACTTCCCAATATGAAAGCCAATTCTGGAATTATGCTTGAAGTAAAAAGACAAGAGATTTACGATGTAAATGTTATTTAAGATTGAAAAACAAGTGAAGTGTAGAAGTCCTGTCCCGTAGAGGACTCTATCATCTTCAAGAAATCGTCGCTCCATTCCAGAAAAGTTACACTGTTTGTGAACTCGTGTTCTATATGATGAAGCAGACACTTGACTGGTATTTGGTTGCGCCTTTGAAGTGCTGTTACGATTAATAGCCTCCAAAGGGCCAATTTGCAGCCACATGAGAGATCAATGACCATGTCCAATCGTCCACCCATGACTGTTTCACTTCCATTTTCAAAGAAGAAGAGTTTCGACATGCTTTTGGATAAGAAGTGGGAAATTATAATCTCTTGAGGAAATAAACTTTGAAGTTTGGTATTTGGTACAATGACATATTTATATGTTAAAAAACTTTAGGGAAGTTCGGTGCCTCTCTGATTGGCTGTTAGGATTTCCTTTGTTTAAAAAGTATATAAGTCCGAGGTTTGTACCAATTCTTATCAAAGGTTCTAATCCTCAAGCTTACGACAAGTTTCAACTTTGTAATTTAATTTCTTTAACGATGGATCGTACCAATGCACAAAAGGAATCTCCGATCGAGAATGGTACTATGGAACGCATCAATACACCTCCCCAATCTCCGATGGAGCAATCTACAACACCAAACGAGCCGGTGGTGTTCAGTGCAGCCCCTGCATCGCCCGACTACTCGAGTGATGATAGTGACGTATCAATCGAGACGATGCGGCACATGAATAGAAAGTCAAAGAGAACGCCACTATATGGAAGGGTCACTGTCAAAGTGAAGAACGCGCCGAAGAAGTACCACAGCAAACGGGTCTTCATACGAATGGAACCGAACGAGCGGAACCTCACAACCGCTCTTGAGTTCTCCGTAATTGATCTAGACACACCACGTCGCTGTCCCTGTGCGCCCAAGAAGACCAGGGTCTGTGTGCAAGTTGACTTAAAGAAACTAGTTCCATTTCCCAATATCGATGACATTTAGTGTCATTCTCTTCCTTCTTTAATATTTAATTACATGTATCAACATATAATAATAATAATAATAAAGCTCTATATTGACAATACAACTGGCGGTATTGACACAGATGTGCATTAACATACATCAGTTTGGCGTCAAGACAGGCTAGAAAATTTTACAAATGAGTTCCGATATAAGACACAATATCTTCTTTTGGGAAGAAGCTTTCGTTGATGACGAGTGTGTTGAATCGAGTGTCCCACATCAAAAAACTGAGACAAAGGATGCGAGTCTGAATTCTTGACAATTTTGCCGATGAGTCTTTTCACAGAATTATGCAGCATGCACGCGAGAGATGGTTTGCTTGTAACATCAGCCCAACGACGAGCGACGAGATCCATTTTTTCCAACTTGCGGAATTGAACAGAACGTAGATCGCTTATGACTGGCCAGCAGAATGCGATGTGGCTAAAAACAAGTCCAATATATGCCTGCCAGATCAAGGATGAATTACAGTTGTTATAATGCAGGCGGCGGACAATTGACAGACTACGACAGCGCTTGTTGTATAAAAATGAAAACTGTGCGTTCCATGTCAAATCGGACGAAAAATGAACACCAAGGATATTAAGGACAGACACCTGTTCAATGGTTTTACCACCAATTTTGATGCTCATAGGAGTAGGAGAAATGCGTGAACGGGATACATTGATCGTTAATTTTTTCGAAGATGACCACTCAACGAGTGAATCCACTATTGATTGAAAGTCTGATGGGGAGTTGCTTTTTTGTAGATGAATTAAAGAAATGTCGTCGGCGTAGGCAATAATTCTGGTGTCTGTCAAGTCGGGGAAGTCATCAATCATTAGTATAAAAAGAAGAGGCCACAGGATTGATCCTTGAGGTACTCCACTGCTAACGGTCTTCCATTGAGTTTTGAAGTCAGGAGTGACTACTCTCTGCTGGCGATCACTTATGAAATCACGAATGAAGTCCACTGCAAGGGGATTACAATCAAATTTCTGGGTGATAGTCTCCAGGAGGGTACGGTGATCAATTGAATCGAAAGCCTTCACATAGTCGACGGCCAGGATGGTAGCTGAGTTCGGCGATTTGAGTGTGACATGTTCAAGAACGGTCAGTCTAATAGACAACACAGCGATGGTACATCCACCAAAGCCGCTTGAAACGAAGCCGAACTGGCGATTGTCCAAATCATGGTTGAGAGTGGGGAGAATAACTAAGTCCTTCACAAGCCGTTCCAGAATCTTGCTGGGAAATGACAGTATCGAAATGGGACGATAGCCACCATCGTTTTTCTTTGGTATGGGAATAACATTGGCAAGTTTCCAGACTTTCGGGAATACTCCATTCGTAACGCAGATATTGAAGATCTTGGATAAGGGATAAGCTATATTTGTTTTGTTATTTCACAAATTGGTCCTCTATTTAGGTATGAATGAGACATTGGGGATAAATATCTATAATTGCTCATGCTGAATATAGAATTTCAGATTAACTTTCATGTAAAAATCAAATATGAAGACATCAACTTAAAATAAACGGTAGCATATAACTTCTAAAGAAGCAGTTATAATGTTACTTTTAAAATGCTTGTAGCAGTCCAGGATGATATCATACATGTGTCATACAGGCCATCATTACAATGAGAATGAAAATAGCATTCGAATGATATAAGGTATGTACGTATTCGATGGGAAAATCCTAGTTGTATGCAACTGTATGCAAGCAGACAAATGTTAGATTTTAAAATTCACCAAGTTTTTAGCCCATTCTTTAAAGGTATGTAGCTCCCTAGGTATATGTCATACATGTGTCATACAATACACCATTAGAATCAGAATGAAAAGAGCATTCAAATGATATATTGTATGTACCCATTTGATGAGAAAATCTTTGTTGCATGCATGTGTATGCAACTCGAAAACTTCCAAGTTTTTTTACAAAAATGACGAAGTTTACAAATTTTCAAAGTTAAAAGTTTCACAACTATAAATGACCATAATATACAAACCTCTACACTTGACCTTGACCTTTGACCGGGCCTCAAAACTTCTCGGGCGCTTCGCGCACTCGAAAATTTATTTACCTATGTGTTCTGGGCGCCATAGATACTCTTCTTGCTTCACTAACCCTAACCCTCATCATTGAATTTGATTATTTAAATTTTGTCGAGAAATTTGAAATTTACAATTTCTTAAACAATTCAAGCATCTGATATCTTTAAATTCAAATGATAATTTGTCTTTAAATAATAGCATTTCAAGCAATATATCATTCCATCATTTTATAATATTTTGAATTGACTCCAATGCTTGCATGTAGAAATCTTTCAACACATTTGATGGCACTTCCATTTCTAAGTTTTAAAATGAACCAGCTGTTTAATTTCTTGTTTGAGTTATCAATTTTGTTTGACCGTACCAATTCCAGGATGTGATGTCACAAGGTCTTTGTTCATAGTTGCTTTGTCAATTTCGTATATAAAGAACTTGCACACATCGGATCTTCACTCATTTTTGAATTTTTCAGTGTCCATAGCAGACGTCGTTCTTTGTTCCTCCGTTCTCCGATTCATACTACAATTCTGAAGTGAGTTTCATTACCATGTTGTGCTATACGATATTCGGGAGTAGAAACATTATTAAGTTCTTCCAACCAAATAGCTTTAAATATAGAAGCTTGGGCTTTAGGATAAGATCACTATATGTTATATTATTAACCATGTTTTTTTTTAATTTTTCATCCTATATTAAGTCATTGAGCGAGAGACATGAATACACGAGTTTAAATGTAAGTGTATTTGAATCAACAAGATTTTCACTGTTTGTTTATAAATAAAAGATAGCTAGATAAAGCCTTCATCCATTTTAAATATTCAGTCTGTCATCTGCTAACAGATGTATAAAATTCAAGCTTGTTTAATTAAACAAATTGAGCATTGGTTGACATATTCGAAATTTCACTTTCATTCCATTAAATTATTTTCAAAATCAAATAATTTCAAGTCAGCTACTTGCAAATTTCAACTCTCTCTATCAGCAAACCGTTTTCGAATGAAAATTAAACTTTCGACTTTCGGTTTCAATTTCAACTACAGATTTCAATTCTTTCTAAGATTTATTCAATATCAAGGTAGTACTTCATAGAGTTTGTTGATGATATATAAATGAGTTCTCGTTTAATAAGAGATAAAATTATAATCAATTTTTTTCCTCTATAGAGATGGTCCGACAAGAGAGTTTTGCACGACAGCGCCTAATTTTTCACTTCTGTGAAACATGCCAATTGCCCGTTCGTCATGCTAATAAGAGCGGTCACAAGGACTGCCTCTTCAAAAGTGACTGTACGTATCTGTTCTGCCTAACGTGTAAGTCCTATAAAAGGAGCAATGAAAAGGCAAATACCGAAGCCTCTAAGGCATTCATTGCAAAGCACACACCATGTGCTCAGCAAAATTGGAGGAAGGGCATCAACCTCACCTCAAAGGCTGAAAAGAGGAGGTTGGAGCGACTATTTCTCAAGGAGAGGCCGATGGATGGTGTCCTTTCACAGGTGGATGAGCCTACGGAAATAATGAAGGCCGTCAAGTCCCGAGTCCCAAAGAAAGCCTCCAAGTCACGACAGTTCATCGATGACACTTTGAGTGATTTTGAGATGAGTTATGTCAATCCTACATAATATCTTCAAAGGATAGCTTCTTAAAACCGAATAAATTAATTATTGAACCATTATGCATAAAAATATATCGTTTAAACATTTCAGGATAATGATGAGATGCCTCCTCCTAAGAAGACCAAGGTCTTAATTCAAAAAAAGATTATCTCTAAAAATGTGAGAATACATTTACTCCGTTAATTATTCTACCATGTAATAAGTATTTCAACATTTTCACAACATTTCAGAGTGAGTTGCCTCAACAGACTTCAGTCAGTTTCGAAGAGGAGAAAGCGGCTGAATGCTTTAGAAATGTAAGTATTAAAGTTATTCATTAGCTCTTTATGTGATATTGAATATGAACTTTTTTTTCAGCTGTTTACAAGTGTGAACAGTATACACCCTGTTTGCCCAAAGATACCCCGCTTGCCTACACCGGAGAAGAAGTGCCTTACAAGTCCCATAAGTGTCATTGTTTAGTTATTTGTCAATAATAATTCTCAATGCATGAAGTATTTCCAAGAACATGTATGCTTCTCAATGAGTTGCGAATATATTATCTTATTTTTCGCTGCAGCTTGTGCGATCGCTGTCCCTCAAGAAGCACCGAAGTTTCCTATCGACGCCAGCGACGAGTACGTCGGTAGAAGATAATGAGAAGAAGCCTTATTCCATTCGGGAGTCATCATCAGAGGACGATGACACCTCGTCAGCGACTTCTTCTGATGAGGACGCTGAAACTTCGTCAGGGACTTCTTCCCCGACATCTTCTTCCGATGAGGATGATGATTCTGTTACAAATGTAAGTATCAAAGTTGGTCAACTGCATGAGTACAGAATTTTCTATCAAAATATGTTTCGAAACTCACTTTACTACTAATGTTTTTGTTTGTAATAGATAAATTTATCTTTTAGAATGACTCGTTGCCCCGTGAGAGAGACATTGGATCCGGTCAGAAGATCACAATCCAGCCGGAGGTAAGAGAAATTCACTTTTGTATCTCATCAATGGTAAAATGTTAAATAGATGATAAACAATTGTTTCTTTCGATTACAGGACTCCGCGATGCGAGCATCTAAGGAGGAGGTGTCATTCAGCCACATCCGGGCTTCTCCGAGCTGGAGTGTGCGCCTTCCGTTATCACCGGTGATGACACTGGCTCCGTCATCTCCACTGCGTCCCCTATCGTCCGTAGGTCCTTCCTCTTCGATCCCAACCGCAGGTCCTTCCTCTTCGATCCCAGCCGCAGGTCCTTCCTCTTCGATCCAAGCCGCAGCTCCTTCCTCTCCGATCCCAGCCGCAGGTCCTTCCTCTCACGCTGTGCCCGCACCTCCAGCTCCTCTCCCTGTGCGGCAGTTCAATGTCGACCTCGACGCGACAGTAGAAGATGACAGTGAGATCCAACTACGTCGTTGTCAACAGCACCTGAAGGAGGTTGAGGCCCGCGAGGTGAAGCTGAAGGAGGACAATACAGGTTTGATTGAGTCTCTAAGAAATATTACTCAATCAAACCTCCTGTTGGCCTCCCAAGTAACCACCAGTCAACAGCACAATAGAGAAACGCTTGTGCACCTCGAGTGTTCCCAAAATGGGATCAGAAAAGTACGCCTAACGAGGATGGACAATCTGGGTGGCTGTAGTGACAGCTGCAGTCACCTAAAACTCTACCATAGTGGCATTGTTAAATGCGTCAAACTACAACTTCCTTACTTTGACTTCTATTTTGAAAAAAAAATAATTGTTGAAATTGTATGTGTTTTCTCTTTACATCAGATGGGAACATATGCTGTTGGCTAATGATAACGCTGACGTCATAGGATGATAGATGTATATAAAGGCTTGTTAATTTTTTATCCTCATCAATAATCATGGTTGTCTGTACCAAGTGTGGAAAAGTATTTACTCTAATGGGCAATTTGCAACGTCATGAAAAATTTTTTAAGTTAGGAAAAACTTATAAATGTAGCAAGTGTCCATATCAGACGAATAGGATGGATAATCTTAAGAGACATAAACTTGTATGTAAAGATAAACCGAATGATAGCATAATAGAGACAAATTCAAATAATCAAAGTATATGCGCTTCCGAGACAACAACCAGCGCTTCAACTAATAAGCGAAGCTTTATGCAATACTGCTCTTGGTGTGGTAGAACGTCTAACTCTATCAGTAGATTCCGTCAGCATATGAATGTGCATAATACAAGTACTGAGATGAATGTGCATAATAACCATGGAACAATAAGTCTTAGCGAAAGCGCACTCAATGACCACGCCCGCGTGTATGACATCACGCCAACAACGCCTACTTTGGACATAACATCATTCTTAGAAGGCATGCGTTCCGTGTTAGGAGATTTGGTGTCTGACTTACTAACAAGTTATCAACTGCGTGGTCATCTAATTGCACAAATTCGGTGTGTTCGTTCTAATCCTCAAGAAGAAGAAGCTTTTCTCGCACACTTTACCTCATCATCCTCAAACTATATTTATGACTATGATTCTTGGTTTCAGGATCATCTAAATAGTCTAATAAATCATTTTGAAGCCTTCACAAAGAAGGGTAGCAATTGGATTATAGATAATTTACAAAATATAGAGTTCAATGTAATAACAAGTCCAATAATGACAGGTGGACAATCATTTCCTCTACCAAAGAAATTGAAAAACTCCAGAGCTGTCATTGATGTCAATTCAAGTGCAAGTGATTGTTTCATATATGCAGTTTTATCGATATTGCATTATAATGAAGTACCTTATTCAAGGAACGATATGAAGTCGTATAGTAAGTGGACATCTGAGCTTAATATGGAAGGCATTTCCACACCAGTATCAATCAAAGACATTCCAAAATTTGAGAAAAATAATGATATTAAAATTAACATTCACTTTTATGAAAATGGACTCAAAGGTGTTCGTTATAATAATAACTTTACTGGCAAACAAACGGTAAATATCTTGTTAATTCTAAACAATGGAGCTGCACACTATTGTAGAATTCCAAAGCTGTCACGATTATATAGAAAAACATTAAATAGGCACAAATACTTCTGCGAAAGATGCACTCAGTCATTCACATATAAGACAACACTAGAACGACATTACCGATTTTGCATTCGAGGAAAAGCACAAATAGAAAAATGCCGACAGATCTAAAAGTAGTAACAAGTAGCATGGAATATGAACTTAGTCCTCCTTTAGTAATTTATGCAGATATAGAGTGCTACATCGATAATAAAATGCATAAACCTGCGGCAATTGGCGCTTATCATGTTTGGCATAATGCCCTTCAAACAAAATTTGAAAACAAGTATTTTCTCTTTGAGGGAGACAATTGCATTATTAATTTCCTGCATTACTTGGAAAATGTAGCTCAAAATTTATATGACAACCAATGTGCAACCACTGGGCAGCCAATTACATTGACAGCAGATGAAAAAGTAGAATATGAGAATGCAGTCAGTTGTAACAAATGTAAATCTAAATTCACCTATGAAGTCGTGAAAGTTCGTGATCACAATCACATCACCGGACGATATAGGCAAACATTATGTAGAAAATGCAATCTCCGGTTGAGCCTAAATAGACGGGAGCTCCCAATATTTTTCTACAATTTCAAAAACTATGATAGCCACATAATTTGTTATAAAGCAATTGGAAGAATGAAATCTTGGAAATTAGATGTTGTAGCAGCAACTGCTGAAAAGTATACAACTTTATCCGCCAGTGTTCCGGTAAAGGAATACAGAGGGAAAACAATATACTTTAAACCAAAATTCTTAGACTCATATTAATTTTTAAGTGCACCCTTGAGTGAATTAGCTAAGGGCTTGCAATCATATGAGCACGTAGAGACATTAAGGACAGAATTTCCACAATTGAGTGATGATGTTCTATATCAGAAAGGAGTATTCCCATATTCATACTTCAAAAACTTAAACACGTTGACGGAAGATTGTCTGCCACCACAAGTAGATTTTTATAATGACCTTAGTCGTGAGCATTGTTCCGATAGTGAATATGAGCATGCTAACAAGGCATGGATTGAGTTTAATTGTAGCACATTTGGTGACTACATGTACATGCTAGCATATCTAAAATTGTATGTTTTATTATTGACAGACATATTTGAGGTTTTTAGAGCATTGAGTCAACGTGAGGATGAAGTCGACCCAGTACATTTTGTGAGTCTTCCACATCTTAGCTTTACCTCAGCATCAAATCTCTCTTCCAATGATCCTCCGCACTATATACAGGATATAAACATGTACAATCTATTTGAACGAGGAATAAGAGGGGGCATGACTTTCACCAATATCCACAGAGCACGTGCGCGTATTGCCGAATTAGGAAATAATGCACATGAAAGTCGACACTTGGCCTACTTGGATGTCAATAACCTTTACGGTTCCTCACTTAGTGGGATTCTACCCCACTCAAATTTCAAATGGTTGAATGAAAACGAGATAGACCATTCTTTAAATGAACAAAATATTCAAAACATAGATGATGATGGTGAAATCGGCTACGTTTTCGATTTAGATTTAGAATATCCCGCAGCCATTCATGATGACACTGCCGATTTCCCATTAGCTCCAGAAATGAGCTGATTGAGAAGAGAATGCTTTCAGAATATATGAAAAACCTATATGAAAGAATAAGACCAAATACAAATTTTACTTCGATCAAGAAACTTCTGTTGCATCAATTTGATAGGGAAAATTATGTAGTCCACTACTCAAGTTTGAAATTCTATTTGTCCATGGGGCTGAGAATCAAGAGGATACATAGTGGCATAAAATTCACACAAAAACCTTGGTTAAAAAGGTATATTGATATGAACTCTCAAAAGAGGGCTCAATCAAATACTGACTTCGAAAAGTCATTCTATAAATTGAAAAATAATTCTTTATATGGTAAAACAATGGAAAATGTAATGAGAAGAAAAAAATTCAAACTTTTCAACAGTGCGAAACAGCTGCTACAGCTATCAAATCATCCTCTCTATGTTCAACATAGGATATTTGATGACGATCTGGTTGGTATGGAAATGTATAAACCTTCAATAGTTTTAAATAAATTGATTTATGTTGGTCAAGCAGTACTTGACTATAGCAAGGTAGAAATGTATCAATTATATTACAATGATCTAAAAGGATGTACACTAATAAATAGAACACGGCTTTGTGGAGGTGACACCGACCATTTCTTTCTATGTTTATACACCTCACCATCTGTCCGTCTGGAGGATATACTGCTATACTTCGTTGAAAAGTTTGACTCCTCAAACTATGACAGTCATCACCGACTATACTCAAACACCAACAAAGCTAGATTAGGTTGTTTTAAGGATGAGTGTGCCGGAGAGTTGCTTGAGGAAATGATCCTACTAAAACCGAAAATGTATTCCATGAAATATCTAGACTGAATCACAGCATCAAGCGCGCTAAAGGAATTCAGAGAGCAGCAGTTAAAATATTGACACACAATGACTATAGGAGTGTCTATTATAGTTTGAGCGATACAAAAAATTCAAAAAATCACATAGTTTGCACTAAATCATTTAGGAAACGAGATATGTTCCTTTGGGAGGATAAGCGCTGTTGGCTAGATAGAAATTTATCATTACCATATGGACACTAAAGCCTAGGTCTTCCCCCACCGTCAAAGAGAAGGAGATGCCTTCCTGTCACAGGTGATGTAGAATAAGTCTAAATAAAAACAATACAATATTCCACTTGTAATAGATCTTTCGATTGCTGCATCTTCCGACATGTAGCAACACTTACTAATACATAAGTAGTCTTACTAAAATTGAAATTTCTACATCTTTCCGATAGGTAGAAATGATTACTAATAAATAGGTAGTCCTAATGTGAATGGATATGTGAAGACTTTGTACTCAACATCATTCCGATATGTTCAGCCAATAAAATAACAAACTTTAGGCAAACATTAAACTTAAATTTAAAACATAGCTTTCGGAACATGCCTCATTACATTAGAACATGGAAACTTAGTGACGTTCAAAACGTTCACATAACAAATTCTAAAAGAATAGCATTTCGTCATTCAATAGCAAATAGTGTTCGAAAACATCGTGGCGTTTGCATTAGTATTGACTCATTGCCTTCACTGAAAGACTTCGCTGATCTCATTGGCAACGATAAGACTCGGATTAAGATTCCTCTCGATGACAAGGTATGGATAAAGTGTGATTCATCAGTCAAACTATACGTCTGTTCACCAAAACGGGAAGATGTTGAATATCGATTTTTTCGTTTCAGTGACGTCACATGGGAAATCTTTACAAGGGAGATACTACCCCAGATAACGTCATTCATTAAAGATGGAGGATATCAAACGGTTGGAAGTTGTAAATCGGATGTTAACTACAAAGGCAAATTCAAAACTCAATCTACAAGAGATCGAGAGGAATATAGCCAACCGAAAACAATAATAATAATAAGTGTATATATTAAGGAATAGAAATCGATCATTACAAAATGTGTACAATTCATCGTTTCAAGAGCTCTGGTGATGCAAGTTATAAAAAGAACAGATGAAAGGAATGAAAGACATGCTGCGTCTGAGAGTATTTCTTCTCGGCAACAGAAACCGGCCAGATGATGATATGGAAGGCAATATAGTCCTCACACATAATCTTCTTCAAGAGTCTGAATGGTTACTGATAAAACGCAAATTGAAGCCGACAACGAGCTTACATCTTGGAAGATTCTCAATGTGAACATGGAGGATTCAGAGGAAGGATAAATCTCCCACTATCTTATTCTTTCCAAATGGAACAATCCAATGTATTGGAAGGGTCATGGAGGGTGATCTCTCATATCTACATTTTACTTTGGAACATTTACTTGGTGATTCATTATCTGATTGGAAAGTGAAGACAATGACCGTGTTATGTGAATTCCACTATCACTATGACTTCCGTGAAGTTACATCATCACATAATCTAACTTATGAAGTTGAGTTATTTCCAGCAGCTCAATTGACTAACTGGCATCCATATCATGTTCATGTGTTCCATAATGGAAAGATTGTGATAACCGGCATTAAAGACATAAGTGATGTGCCTCCCATCATATGTGATTTGAAAAAATGTTTCATGAAAACCAAATTGTAGATTTTGTATATATGTGAATAGATAATGAAATATGAACATGTTTTTGTTTTCCTTATAAACCCTTGCTTTTGGAAAAAGAGAGCAAGTTAATGATACAACATAAAACTTTATTTCAAAACTGTTTCGACATATTTAGTAAGAATTACATCATTTTTATCACAGTCTTTCGAAAATAGTTCTAAAGCACTTTTACAGTTATTTTTCCATGGTCTCTCGTTGACAAAATAGAGTACATGGCCACCGCACATTAGAGATGTATTACTTTGACGTGGGAACGATGTAACTTTCCTAACAGTCCAGGAGAACCTGTTCATCCATAATGCGATATCATGTAAACGAGGTTGATTAAGAGAGTCCAAATATTCGGCCACTTTATAACGATTGATGTATACAGCAATCCAATGTTTTCCGGGAAGATTGTTGGTATCCGTATTGATGATAAGCGAACAAGGATAGAAAGGAATTGAATCAGGTAAATTAGCTCTAGAAAAGACATTGAGAAATATTGTCTTGGAGTAGGGATGAGCTTTCCTCATTTTCCTCAAGATTTCTATGTTGCTTAAGTTACTCATCTCTGATAGCTGACAGTCACGTCTCTCATTCTTGTTATCTCAACTTTGCTATCATAGATAGCGTAAATGAGACAAGTAATTGTTTTCTTCAAAGGTGACTCAAATGATACCTCCAGTCGTAGATTTCCAGGCTTTGTAACTCCTACGCTTTCACCACCTAGATCTGCATCTGCTGTGAGGTTGTACATAATGAAGAAGTAGCCATTCTTGTACACATCCATTGTAATTCCATTTGAATCATCTGTATTAAACATGTTGAGGGCGGTGAAAGTAGAACCATATTCACGTGCGAATTTACCATCTTTGAAATCAGGTTGATATGCTTTGCAAGATACAAATTTCCCATCCTGGTAGAGTGCTAGTTTGCTAACATTAAAGTGTTGGAAATTGAATGGATTCTTTTCAAAAGCACCAATGAATGCCTCATTTTCCACAAATGTGATATACACCGCCTTTGGCATTGCAGTGGGAAAAATAATTGGGTAGGCATGTGCGGATGATCCAGCATTAATTGTGAAGTTTGTCAACACACTGTGATTAACTGGATATATTGCATTGTTTTTCCTCAATCCTGTCGCATGCTCGCTGATGACTGACGGGTTCATTGTTACTCGCCTTACATTGAGCACGGCATTACTTATGTTGATTTGATAGTTTGTAGCTCCAAAAGCCATTAGCGCGAACTCAGGATTTGCACGAATAAATTTTATTTGAATTTTAACCTGTGATAGCAGAAATCTAGATTGACGAAGGAAATCAAGATAGACAGGTCTTTTCAAGTATAATTCCTTTGAATCCGCTGTTAAATCCATTCGTCTTTTTAACCCTGTATTTGAGACATCATCAAATTTCCCTTGCTGATCATCATACCACCCAGAAACTTGCAAGTGTGACTGTCTAGCTTGCTATTGAAATTGCGTCATTGTATGTATGTATGATCCATATGGATATGCTTGATCCCCTCCTTCAATCTGTTTGTCATTCAGTATTAGATACACATCTGAGAACAGACTGGCAATAGGAAGATTTGCCAATCCCATTTTAGCCTTGGATGAATCAATATTTGTGCCATCAGTCTTCTTAATTTGTATAAACAACTCTAAATCAATGGATTGACAGTCAATATAATCTTGAGGATTGGCAGGTATATCAAACTGAATAGGCTGTTGGCTACCATCGATATTTGTTGTGGGGACTATGTCTACAATTGTTGAGATGATGTCTGTTTGACGAGGGGGAGAATCGAAGAAACACAAAGCCGAATTGATACTCTGCATCGTATTAGCTCTACAAATATGTTGTCTTCCTTCGTTTTGACTTGTTTCTAGTCGCTGTGGAATTTCGTTTGCGCTTTATTGTTTTCACTCGACGTCTAGTTTTAGAACGCGCTGCTCTAGTCGGCTTTTTACTTTTCCTGTGTCTTTGTTTAGTAACTCGACCGGATCCAACTTGTCTTGACTTCCTACGCTTCTTCCGACCTGTACGTCTCGTCTTTGTTAAATCATCTAATGCGTCTATGGCAGATTGCTGCGCGCGCATCTTCATAGATTCACCGATATCCTCACCTTGAAGCGCATCAGCTGCAACATTTGCACCAAATTCTAAAGCCCTGCTTCCAACACGCTTCATGATTGGTACGCCATACCTTTTGAGCGTTGGAAGAACCATACGTCTTAGTGCACCAAATATGCCTCCTCCAACTTGTCGTCTACCTCCAACAAACACGGGATAACCGCTTTGATATGATGGTCTACTGTAAATGCCTGTCATTATGACTATTGAATAACTATGGAAGTCACAATAGCGTAAAGCCTTATTCTCGTGACCTAATATGTAGGGTCAAAACAGTAGCACCACCACAGAACGGTACTACTTCTCCTGCGTCATCATGAATTGATATGTCAATTCTATTGATGTAATTTCGGCTGATTGGTAGATACATTGTATTAAAAAATTCTCGATTGATTGGTTGCTTCCTTACGGATGAGAGAGGAAATGTGCGCAGAAGTGGGGCCTCAATGTCGCCAATCCTTGTATATTCAATAATGTTACAATAGACATATAAATTACTTATATCCCGTTCTAGTGATGGGGCTGTATCGCCTATTGATGTGCCTTCATAAATAGTTGATTTTGAGAATCCCAATGTGGTCGTTAACACGCTATCCAGCTTGATAAGAGAGTTCTTCCCTACCTTTACAATCATGCGTTTCTTATGTGGGTCATAAGAAAAGTGATATTCATCTGCATCAAGGTAATCAATTTTCAATTTAATTCTGTCAACCAAGGTGCGCTTTCAAGGCCCTTAAACATCCCAATCATTTCAGATCCGAATGCAGTGACAGCGGAATCAGACTTTTCCAATGGTGTCTTTTTAGTAAAAACAATAAATTTTGCCTCCGTTTCAACAGTAAATAAAGTTACTTTCTCTTTCTTATATTCATAAGTTATTAACGTTTCTGGCACTGATCCTTGAAACTTTCTTGCAAAGTCTTCAACACTTCTAACGACCTCAAATTGATTTTTTTCTCGGATGCTCCTTTTTTGTAATGCATACAATGGCACAATTCTACATTGAAAATCAGTGACTTTCCTCTCCGAATTCCACCCACGTCCATTGTACCAATACCTTGATGAGAACGTTGTTCTGGAGTACCCCAAAGTATGACTCAAATCCTTACCTAATGCAAGAAGAACATGCTTCCCTTCCTTCATCAATTTTGTTAACCCCTTTATGACTGGTTTGTAGAATTTATTCAAAGTCAGCTTGAAGAGATCATTTATTCGTTGAAACATTTCACCGATTTCCTTTTCTGCATCTTGCAAGCTCATTGTGGGAACCTTAGAATCAAAAGTTGACGTTGCAAATGCCTTTTGAATTTTAATCATGTTTGGATAGATGGCAAAGATGTTGAAAAAGGATGTAAAGTTAGATAATGAAAAGCCCATATACCATGTAGACTATTGTGAAATATGCCAAAACAATCATCCTTCTCTCGTGCTTCTTTATGTAATTCAAAATAATTGTTTTTTAGCAAACTGATATCGTTGTAATAAGTAATTTCAGTTAGAGCAACTTCATGGGGTCCATGCAGAGGAATTGGATTATCGAATTCAACAGAGTATAGAGATGGTTTATTACTTGGGAATATCTTGGGGTTGCTATTGCTTGGAAGAATGGTGTTGAAGTTAGTAGACATGTTTAACTCATATATGGAAGAAGTCACATGATATATTAGATTAAAAGTTACGAGTGTCTCCCACCTCCACATTTTGTAGATCCTGGTGCGTTATCCATCTATTGAATGAATCAGGATACCCTTTCCATTTAACTAGATATTTCCTATGATTGCCATGACCTTTCCTCCTAATTATTTTGTCAATCATATACACCTCTTCACTTCTGTCTACCACTTGCAATTCATAAGAGTAAAATTTTCCTTCAATTGGACTGCCATGGTAATCTATTAATTTATACATGATGGGACTAAATTTTCTATTTACTTCATCTACGAAAGACTCTTCTTCAGTCCAATTAGGTAGATACCCCTTCTCAAATGTAGACTTGACCTTTGAAATCCGAACTCTATCACCAACATTAATTTTCCTTTGATTGGAAATGTTTTTCGCTTTCTTATCATGCAATCATCCATCGCATTATCTGGGGTAACATCAACTGGTTTCATCTTAATGATGCGATGGTAGCTTTCATTGCAATTCTTAACAAATTTCTGCAACTCACCTACCCAAACATGTGTATTTTTTGTAGTGAAATAGCGCCATATTTTTGTCTTCAGTGTGCGATTGAACCTCTAAACCATGGCAGCTTTATAAGCACTTTTGACACTTTTGACACTTTTAACAATTCCACATTATGACTTTTAAGGAAACTTCGAACATGAGAGTTTTCGAATTCCTTCCCTTCATCGGTCTGTATTCTTTGCGGAACACGCCCCTCATCGAAAATGCTCTGAAAGCCGCTTCAACTTCTGGTCCTCGTTTAGATTTCAGCGCACGTGCCCAAGCATAGCGAGATAAAATATCTATTACGGTTAAGATGTATTTATAGCCATCATTGTACTGTGATATCTGCTGCATGTCAGCCACGTCCGCTTGCCATTGACTGTCTATATTGCTAACAACATATTTTCTTGTTGGAAACCGCTTTCTCGCATTTTTGTGAAGAGTGTAAGTCGGTTGACTCCTTAACCACTTCTTGACTTTCTCTATTCCCACACCTGCTGCACGAGCTAGAACCTCCGGACGACTGAAACTTGCGGGGTGATTTAAGTCGTAATAAATCTTTCTCAGTTTCACTGCTGTACTCATCGTCTTTGTTCTGATTTGCACGCGTATTACTCGCACAGCAACTGCTAACACAATTGATATCAACCTCTATGCCCTCTTCTCCTTTACCTTCGAGCGCAGATTTCAAACAACAGCAAGATTTTTGTAACGACATGATATGAGAGAAGCAAGGCTTAATTCATATTTGCTCAATACTTACTATACTCCTTCCCAACACGCATTGAGCGCCTAGTAGCTCTTTTTGGTTGCAGATCATCGGGATCATCAAGCTCTCGCTTGACCGCCATCGTGGGTGTTTTGCTTTTTTATCCATCTTGTAAGTAACCCTTATCCAACTCATTCACAGTCGGTCCTCCAATAATATTGTGTGGTACATTTTGATCAGATAAAATTTTCTGAAAATATGTCCACCCCTGTGGTGCACCTAGTTTTCGTCTTACATCTCTGACGGCATATTGCAGAAGGTCATCTATGTGACTATTTCTAATAACATCACCAGTTGTTTCATCTATTATCTCCCCTCTCTCATTAAACTTCACATGTGGATCAACGAAGTCAAATAATCGCCCAGCGCGCACACGATGTGGTCGAGGTGTTGACAAGGTTATAAATCGTCGCAACTTGTCACGAATCTGTCGCCTCTCATCAATGTTTTCAGCTGCTAGCTGCATTCGTCGATAGGGATCCTTAATCTTCTGAATTTCCATATCCATTTGTGTTAGTTCCCTAAGTTGATTCGTAATAGGTTTATCTATATTTTTGACTTCCTGTGCACTTTGTAATGTAGTCAATTGTACATAATCCTCTTGAGGAATGACTACCATCTTTGAATACGACATGTTTGAAAATAATAAGGACATGTTTGAAGATTCGCTTTCACGTAATAGATCATCTAATACTAGTAAGTCACCTGCTTTGATATCCTCAGTTGATGGCAACCCTTGCTTCACCTCACAACCTTTCTGGCGAAGTGCAGAATGTAGTTGTGGTTGAAGTATTCCATATTACCATTTGACTCTCTTAATTTCTTTGTTAAACATTTCGTTTCTATATTGTAGCAATTGATTTGCAAATGTAGTTTTACCGGACTGACTTGGTCCAGCGACACACATTGTGCGATCAGTCAATAGACGAAAATCTGTCATCTTATAATTCCATTAGCATTAAACTCATCATCCCGCTAATTTTGCCTAGAACAACAAAACAGACACATGTTCCAGATCACGTTTATTTACATTCAGAATAGAAACTTTCAATTTACATTTACAAATTAAAACATTTGTGTTTCCACATCACGATTAGGATTATAGAAAATTTTCAAGTCAGCATCTTGGCGCTTCAACTTCAATTTAAGATTCCCATCTTTAGATTTCAGCCCTCGCTTTTTTCTCTCCTCCTTCCCATCACTTGAAGCAGTCTTATCAATGTTAATTAAGCATTTATCAATTGGTAGTGGTTCATAGACTAGTTGAAGAACCTTCATTTGTAAAGATGCGACTTTACCAGCGAACCATGTGAGCCAATATAAAGTCCGGTAACGTGCATTAAGCCCATATAGCGACCCCGTTTGAGATCCTCGCATTCCATCGCGTTTGTAAAGAAATCGAATGCTTGAAAATGATCCGATAATTTTAAAAACAGTGTATTGAATTCCGGCAATTCCTTGTAACCAACTCCTTCATCTAATGCCTTTTTCCAATGAGTGGGAGCACTTTCAGGCAGTGATATGGCCCTGAGGCCGAGTCCTCCACGTACCCGGTTCCATAATATAAAGGGTTCAAAAGAAAAGATTCTTCGGGTACTTCCAAGCGATTATTATTGCGTGTGCGACGTGTCGCCCCAAAGGCTTAATCATGCACGAATGAAGATGTACAGCGCAACATTCACATCATACGACCGAAGAAAATCGATAAAAAAAATTATCACGTTAGCACATGTTAAGGTTAAAAATTCTACTGATAACAAAGATTAAAAGTACCATGAAAATTAAGAAAATCTTGAGGCGGATGTGCAAAAGTTCATATGGTTGAAAGATTCTTGTCTGTTCATAGCTTGGTTACCAGCATCATTGATGTATCTGCTTTCCAAGCTCCTTCTCTTCACATAACCTTTCAGATTTCGGTGCACGATCTCCCATTCAATATTCATTGAATGTCCTTTATGGTCAGAAACAAAGTGTTCCTTCACTGCAGAGGGATTACTCGACATTACGTGTTCCTTTATGCGCGTCCCTACCAATCTTGATGTCTCACCGATATAGTATTTCGAGCACAATTTGCAGGTTATCTTGTATATCAGGTTTTTCTCAAAACAGGAATCTTTCTCTTTTTTAGAAAAGTTACATGCACAGCAATCGGCAGAGCATTGAGGCCTTTCCTTAGGGGGGTGGAATCTCCGTTTTAAGCTGCTTCCGGAGTCGTACCAAATGTTCATCAGGTCATGTACACCTGTTCTTTTCATCAAGTTGGATATCTTCCGTTTCAAGACTTCATGAAAGAAGTATTTTGAGTCAATTACCCCCTGACACTATATGGAAACGGTATATTGATGACGTTTGGATTGTTTGGCCAGCAGAGATCTCCTCTGCGGAACTGTTGAACACGTGCAACTCTGTCTCCAAAGCCATACAATTTACCATAGACTAACCGAGAACCAGCGGCTATCTTCCCTTTCTCGACTGTGAAATACAGCAAAGTTTTGACAATGCGTTTTCCTCGAGACTTTACACGAAGGAGATAAACAGTGGCTGCATTTTCCCTTGGAATGCGGGAGGACCTATTTCTCAAAAACGTGGAATATTGATCGGGGAACTAATTCGAGCAGAGAGACGGTCCACAACCGAAGCAAACCGTCATTATTCCATCGATTTGATTTTTAACAAATTCGTGAGAAATGGATATCCATTGCCATTTATCAAAAAGACATACAGAAAACTAAGATCTAGAGACAAGCCTAAATCGAAGAAGGATAAAGAAAAGAAAATCCACATGAAAATCCCCTTCATTGATGAAGTCTTGAAACGGAAGATATCCAACTTGATGAAAAGAACAGGTGTACATGACCTGATGAACATTTGGTACGACTCCGGAAGCAGCTTAAAACGGAGATTCCACCCCCTAAGGAAAGGCCTCAATGCTCTGCCGATTGCTGTGCATGTAACTTTTCTAAAAAAGAGAAAGATTCCTGTTTTGAGAAAAACCTAATATACAAGATAACCTGCAAATTGTGCTCGAAATACCATATCGGTGAGACATCAAGATTGGTAGGGACGCGCATAAAGGAACACGTAATGTCGAGTAATCCCTCTGCAGTGAAGGAACACTTTGTTTCTGACCATAAAGGACATTCAATGAATATTGAATGGGAGATCGTGCACCGAAATCTGAAAGGTTATGTGAAGAGAAGGAGCTTGGAAAGCAGATACATCAATGATGCTGGTAACCAAGCTATGAACAGACAAGAATCTTTCAACCATATGAACTTTTGCACATCCGCCTCAAGATTTTCTTAATTTTCATGGTACTTTTAATCTTTGTTATCAGTAGAATTTTTAACCTTAACATGTGCTAACGTGATAATTTTCTTTATCGATTTTCTTCGGTCGTATGATGTGAATGTTGCGCTGTACATCTTCATTCGTGCATGATTAAGCCTTTGGGGCGACACGTCGTACACGCAATAATAATCGCTTGGAAGTACCCGAAGAATCTTTTCTTTTGAATCCTTTATACTTTCAGGCAGCTCAACACATTCTTTCGCGAAAGAGTCAATAGTTTTAAGAATCACCTGTTGCCATTTTGGAAAAGTCACTCGCATTTGTCTCATATTGCTATACCCTGATGTAGACATGTCATTACTGTGGAAAAATGGAACTTGAAGATAAAAGCCATCATCACCATAATTCAAGGTTTGAAAGTAGAATGTATTTCCAATCCCTTGCACCTTTCGTGTCGGACGAAGCTTCAAGAGATCTTGCTCAAAAGCGTCACCTTCCTCTATGATTGTATACATTTTCTGAGTCATGTTTCAACAAGTACTAATTCGGAGCTTTCAACCAGCGCAAATGAATTGTCACTTGAAAGTGATAAAATATCATTAAAGCGTCTTCCTTATATACACCTATATATGACTCATCGATCAAAGTGATGACGTGTCACTTTATGATTCGTTAACGTTATATTAACATTGCAGCAGTTACTGCAATCCTTCCAAGCGGACTATTGATTACACCATTAATACTGTTTCCAATATCATTTAACATACTTAGAAACCCACCACCACCGCACTGAATTACGTTTCGCCTTTTCTTATCACTACTCCTCGGATTTGAAAACTTTTTTATGCTATTCAGATAGCCAGCATTCAATAGAGGCTTGTAAATAGGTAGACATTTGTGTATTGGAAAAACTAAATCGCGAATGAAATCATCACTTGAATTTTGAATCAATTTACACTTTTTCTTATTATCAGGTATCCTGTCTAACTTTCGCAATGGCCTTTTAAACTGACTTGAAGGTTTGAAGGAGCGTTTCGATTGACGAGAAGATGCCTTCCGTTTTACAGACATTTTTATTCTAATATGGAAATAGATAATGCAGTTACAATTTTTGCTTAGTACTTACAACATTATACACAAAAGTTTACAAGCATTCACATATCACGCAGAGTTTGTTGCTGGTACTTATAAAATTACACAAAACACTTAACAAGTTGTAGCAGGAAACTGATATACACTCACATCGGATAGAGTCTGATTTGTAGCAGTTATGAGCTGCTCAATGTCTTTCATTAGATGCTTTGAAATAGGACAGCACATACAGCAGGGCTTTGAATGGAAAGTCTTTAGTATATTGGCAAGTATGCCCACAAACTGATCACCTCAGAATGTCCTTGAGCAGCCACATTGATGCTTAGATGGCGGTCCACTGAATAGGTCCAATTTACATTTCTCACCCTTCTCGTCAAAGTAGCTGGAGGTGATAATGTCATGGAGACATGTGTTATGTTTCCGTTGGATACTGCTGCAGCAGCAGCGAGAGTATTCCGGTACAATCTCAGTTTGAGCTAGTGGGCGAAATACTTCATTGAGCCAAAATCTTGCAACTCGTGTAAGAGCGTTGTTCGCGACTCTCATTAACATTCTCTGCACCACAACGTCCTCTCCGCAGCGAAAATACTTAACTATTTCCTCCATCAGATCCACCAAATCCGCTTTATAGCCAGTTATACAGTCCGTTTCATAAAAAGTGGATCATCCTAAAATTTGACTGAATAAAACATAAGTATGATACAGAAAGCATTTTTCATGTTATTTCATGTCCCTAATATATTTAAATGTCCTTATATAATCTGATAAGCTATGATACAGTAACGGTGCTTAAGAAGCTAATATTTTGTGGCCCTACCCTTATTGTCAATGACATTACCAATTCGTCTAGGCATTGATTCGATGATATCGTTCATTTTTGACTGATCTAACTTTCTCCACTCTCTTTTTAACAGTGACGTAAGTTGTGATACGCCATCTGTAGGTAGCAGTGAACGACGAACGTCATGTTTTAGAATACTCCATACATTTTCTATGGGGTTCAGATCAGGAGAACGACCTGGCCAAGATAATGTCCTAAGCCCTAATTGAGACTTGCATAAGTTGACTCTACTACTCCTGTGACACGTAGCATTATCATCCATAAATAACCAAGTCGATGGATCACCAAGTTGATCTGTCATTTGGCCAATGTTCATTCGTAAAACATTCACATAGCTTTCAGAATTCATGGTTCCTTGCTGTATGTGAAGTTCAGAGCGGCCATTGGTCCAAATGCCAGCCCAAATCAGTAGAGTCGCACCACCTTGTACCCGGGGACGATGTAAATGTCTCGGAATTTCCTGATCAGATTTTATCCATAATCTCAATCGACCATCACTATCCTTCAGACGGACTGATGCCTCATCAGACCAGACAAACCGATTCCATTGATTTCGCCAGTGACGATGACTCATTGCCCATCTGAGACGTCTTTTTGTATGCTGATCTGATAATTCGATCTGAAGGGCCCTCTTACAGCTCTTGAAATTCGACTCAATAAGTCTTCTACGAATAGTGGACTTAGAAATAGACGAGTCTAGTGCAGCCATCTCAGTTATGGAGAGACTTGGATCAACTTTAACAAATCTCAAAATTAGGCGGTCTCTACGTTTGGATGTTTTGCGTGGAAACCCTAGTTTAACAAAGAAAACCCTAGTTCTAGCAAGGCTGACACTTTGCCTTTTGTGAATGCGATATCGTTATTGTTCATTTGTGCTTTGTATTGTTTTCAACCGGTAAGAGATAGATTTCTAGCTGAAAGCAATCAGGAGTGCTGCCAACACCACCGCAACGAAGTCAGGAAGCTATGGAACATGAAGTCCAGTTAATCACATGTAGCAGTTACATTATTGTTGATGAATAATGGTGCTATACTGGCTCTGATTGACCGATTTTCTTTATTTTTGTTTTGCCTGATAGCTTTTAGCTTGTAGAACAACATATTACATAACAAAGGAAACAAATGTAATTTTATAAGAGTGAGGTATGATTTTGTGTAACATTGCTAAATGAAGATCAAATTATCTACTACTTTTTTATCTATAACAGGAAAACAACTCAATATTCATACTTGAAATTTCCAACAATGATATTAGTAAGCACAGCTGACATATCTTCCAAATTTCAGAGAAATTCGTTCAAGTTTGGCAGAGTTAGACAAAGTTGAAGTTAAAGCGATGTTTAAGGGTGATCCATTTTTTATGAAACAATCTGTATTTACGGCAGAATAGAATATATTGCCGGTGAAGAGTTGACTTCGGCAAATTATTGAAATGGGAATGTTGGTAGTGAACGACATGCTGATTGACATTGTATTAGCCTCAAATTATGCTTGAAATAGAACGGTACAATGTCCTCCTTATATAGAAAAGCCACACAAAGACACAATAGTGACCAATCACAGACGTGCATGATGACTCATCATGCACGATATACAGTGACTGTTGAAAATATTTATTGATCACAAAGGGGACAAGATGAAGTTTCAAAGGGTACATAGCATGTAGAACACATAACGCTATGAGAACATGGTAAAAAGAGAAGGGATCGTTCCTGTTTAAAACATTTAGCGCAGTTCTGTTCACATAATAATTTAAATGTATCTTCTTCTAATTTCCTTCTGAAGTCACTTTTATTGGGAGAATTTTTTATTAAAACACTGTCAAATGTCTCCTTCTTTCCATATCGTTCCAATTTCATCCTCCCAATTTCACCATCACTGCAGTGTAGCATGGAGAAATCCTCTATCCACCTACGATCCAAATTGTGATTCATAGCATGCTCATCTAGATCCATTAGTCGATCAACTAAATCACCATCGTTGATATATTCACTGAGATTTGTTACAGTTTCTATAGCTTTGAACGAATATCCAAGGTCTCTTGCGACAACCCACGACGTTGGGATACTAGTCATCATTATGTATGTCATCAAACAACTATCTTATATTTATAGCTTAGTTTGTCTACGTAAAAAGGAAAATCAATGTGACTGTCATCTTGATTACAATGGTTGCAATAGTCACAATAGTCGCAATTGAGCAAACTCATTCAAAATCAAACAGCGGACGTCTATCGTTACGTACCCAAGTGCTCAGAACCAAGTCGCACAAGTTCGATCATAGACGTTCCGAAACGCAATGTACTCAACCCAGTCTATCAAACACATGTACCTATCCAATAAGACAGAAGTCATACATATTCCTATTCATAACACAGCTATTTTTACATGTACCTATCCCATGTTCCTATTCATAACACTAGATCGTGCATGTACCTATCCATGTACTTAACTATAACACTGAATTTTACATGTGCCTATCCCTGTACCTATCCCACTCGTAGTAGGGCACAGTTTTCATTACTATTGGTGGATAAAGAATCAACGTTAGCCAATCATTTCCCTCGCACAGGATTTCCATGATGTGTAGTTTGTGAATCAATGTTTACATATATCACCGGTCACGTGCTGTTTGATCGCAGAGACGCTTTCTAACAGGGGTAAGTTGAATTCCTCATTTCTTCATATCATCAACTAAACAGCTCCCTCATGAGAAAACCATTTTGTTATGTAACTGAAAAAAATATTCGTGCTTACTAATCAGGTTTTATGAAGATTCATGTGTTCCTGTTATTCAATTTACTATGAACGATTATGCGTGACAAGCTCTCAACTTTTGTCGTGTGAAAACAACATCATGCAGCAGCGTTAACATTTCCTATCTCGCTTGCATTCTTTCCTTCGAATATAGAAGATAACTGTTGATCATTTATCAACTCATCAAGTCATTTTAATACAAAAAACAGTCGACAGTAACGTTTGAATATAAAAACAGAAGTATAGACATTCAAATTCAATTGATTTTCTGTAATATTGATCTTATGTTAATAAAGTAAATTCAGATATTTGTTCTATAATACCAATAATATCACGAAATCATTTTGATCCAGCAGTCTATAATCTGTATGGATATTTTTCTCTAACCGTGTTGCAATTCAACGGAAGGCATAGGCCTATGTGTACTTATATTTGGTACAACTTATTCGTTTACTAAAAAAGTATTAAAGAAGTAAGTTAGATGAAGATACTACTTAGATGGTCACCAAAACTTACTGGAATATAATAGGTATATAATGATTTCAGAAACAAGTAGAATTTTAAAATTGGATACAATTACGCTGCATTTGTACTGTATGCATAGGGAACGATGAACTTGTATATTATGTAGGCCTACATGTACATGCAGTATGTAAGAAATTTATAAGTTTTTGTCTCATTTTTCAGGAACATGAATTTCCGTCCAAATCGACACGGAATCGAATCATTTAAGGCAGTCTACAATAGAAGGATGCAGCTTATTCCAGCTAATCCAGCTGATAGCGATGATGAAACATCCAGCGATGAAGAAAGTGACGAATTAGACCTAATGGAAGAAATTTCAGAACCATCTGATACCGAGGAATTACATGAACTTGAAAATGAACTGTACTCAGAGGCTACAACTACTCCACAGTATCGATGGAGAAAACGATTGCCACCATCAAGTGATGATGAATTTAGAGGACAAAGCTTTACTGAATCGCGTGAGCTTGGAACTCCACTTGAATACTTCTACAAAATGTTTCCCTGAGAAATTCTTGAAAGAATAGTGCATGAAACTAATCTGTACTCAGTACAATCTAGTGGAAAATCTATTTCTGTTGACCTCAATGAATTAACAACTTACATCGGTGTTTTAATTGCAATGGGCATAATATCATTGCCGCAATATCGCTTGTATTGGTCACATGGAACACGAATTCCCCAAATCGCTGACTCTCTGAGTGTAAACCGATTCGACAAAATCAAACAAAACATTCACTTCAATGACAACTCTTCGATGTCCACTAATGAGGACAGATTATACAAAATACGTCCGTTTTTGGAAGTAGTACTGAACTCGTGTCGTGCGATTGAACAAGAGGAAAAACAGTGTATTGATGAGCAAGTAATTCCTTCAAAACAAGAATCAAACAATATCTACCTAAAAAACCTAATCGTTGGGGATACAAGGTGTGGGCCCGATGCGGGGTAAGTGGTATATTATATGATTTTGAAATTTACACTGAAAAATCGAGCGACCGTGTGGACGGTAAGACTGAAACTGTAGTTATGAGACTTTCGAAGAATATTCCTCGAAATGTGAACTACAAACTTTATTTTGATAATTTTTTTTCAACACTTAGTCTTGTACTAAAATTGAAGGCTGAAGGTATTTTGTGTTTAGGAACCATTCGTCAAAATCGAATGTGCGGACCATCTCTACACATGAAATCTTCCAATGAATTGAAGAATGAAGGACGAGGCTCCTACGATTATGTCACAGATGCTAATTCAGGCATTTGTATAGTCAGATGGCAGGATAATGCCACAGTCCAAGTCGTTTAGTCATATATTGGAACAAAAATCAGTGAGATGGGAGCCCAGCGGTGGTCGAAAGCGAAAAAGGAACGCGTTAGAGGTCACAATGCCGGAGATGATAAGGCAGTATAATATCCACATGGGCGGTGTAGATCTCGCCGACATGTTGATGTATCTCTATTCGATTAGACTTCGATCTAGGAGGAAATGGTACATGCCAATAGTTTATTATGTGCTTCAGGTGAGCATCGTTAACGGTTTGCTTTTATACCGTAGACATTATAACCAAATGGGATTATCTCCAGGACAACAATAAGTCTTTGTTGGAATTTCAATCAGACATTGCCGCTGGACATTTTAGTGCCGGGAAAGTGTCTCGAATTGGAAGACCACTTGCTTCTTCTAATTCGAAAGAAAATCGTCCAAAAAAACGAAGTTTCCCATCAAATCTACCTTGTCTGGATGTAAGGTTTGATCAGGTTGGTCACTGGCCTGTATACACTGAGTCTCAACATCGATATCGTCTGTGCAAAACCGGATACACCTTTTTAGAATGCCAAAAGTGCAACATTTTCTTATGTCTAACTAAAGGAAGAAATTGTTAGACATCTTTTCATACACAATGATAGTATAGCCTACGTTTTATCTTTATCACATATGAACTCTGAAGAAATTGAATATTCGTAAATTTATGGATTTTTATGATGGTATATAGTAGACGTCCTATTATGATACATTTTTGTTAATTTCCCTACATTAGGCCCATGTAGCTATTTCATTTGAATATGATACATGTATATTGAATAAATATTGAATACAGAAATCAATTATAATGTTCGTGTGTACTTACAAATTCATGGAAATAAGTAGCATATAGGTACTGTGATAGGCCTTGGCTTGGTAACAATTATCAATTTTTAACTTCGAAATGGATAAGTAAAACAATAAAATTGGCAATCATGACCATTTCATATCGTTATGCGACATTATCTGCGATCGTAAATCAAAACAGCAACTTTCGGTCTTACTTTTTGACACCCATCTTAATGCATGATGTTGTTTGTGAACAACAGTATCAAAAACAATTAGGAAAAAAACAAATTTTCAGAAACATCTATCATTCTGTATTACAGAGTCCTTATACAACTGGAAAATGGATAGAAATAATTTTTTTGACGATATTATGTAGGGTCATGCATGAAAGGGTCAAAAAGATCTTAAATTCAACTGAATACTCTCCAATTTATCTGGAAATGTCTGAAATTCATTTGGGCAGATCTGAAATCGATTTGGAACTATCTGAACTAGAAATGGAAGATGTGTGGTTTGTCCTCAAAGAAGACATCGGACAATGCGCCAGAGGAAGCTATCTCAGATATTCTTTTATACTCATCACATCTTTAGTTTCCAAATGTCTCACGAGTTTACAGTCTTTATATATCTTCCAATATGGTCGCTCATGTATAATGCTGCGTGGACTATGCTAATACTTCACAGGTTCATGAGCACATGGAAAATTTGTATTGCTATAACCAACGCTGCATAATAAATCTTAACTTTCAAGCTATAAGCAAACTCCAAAATAAAGTGAAACATTTTTTGCTACCCTTCTCATTGCATGAAAGTTTACCTCTATTGTAAAGCAAAATTCACGTTGGCCCATACGGTGTGTGTGTGTGATCATTAAAAATGCTAGAACAAGTCACTGGTGGCTGGTGGAAGCCATTATTTATGTTATCCGATTTCTATGTCCATTAAGTTACATACTGTAGAGATACCCGCAATTTGCTGGTATGAACAATAGTAATGATTTGCAAAAATTCAGCTTCTTAAAAATTGATGGATTCGCAGGAACGTAATCTACCGTATATACTCGCATATAAGCCGATCTCGCATATAAGCCGACCATCTAAAATTGCTTTAGAATTACCAGTTTTTGCAAAAACCCGCATATAAGCCGGTACTCAACTTATCTAATTTTACACTATATTTTTGGTTCATAGAAATTTGTTACTGTAAAGATGATAAATGCTTACTTTTATGTTACATACTAAAAGAAATAGAAGAAATTTTTTTATTTCTAAGAAACCAAACCGTGTACCAATGACGTCGGCTTCATCATTACCTCTAGCTTGGTTACGGCTCGCCACTGGTGACACACAACCAAATAAAAAGGCAGATAGCGATGAAAACGTGTAGCTGGAAAATTGGCATTAGTATCTGTCCTTGTGTTCATTTTGTTTTATACGCATATAAGCCGACCCCCTGATTTCAGCATTGTATTTTATACTTCTAAACTCGGCTTATATGCGAGTATATACGGTACATAAAAAACAAAATATTTTGATATAGAGAAGGCTTATATTAGGTAGAGTGGCAACTCCGCATTTATTAAATCGCCAATGTGTATACACTTTCGATCTTATTAAATGAACTCAAGGGAGATGCAGGTGGCATTGTCACCAAATGTGAGATATGCAGATTTTTGAAGTTTTGCAGAAATTACAACGGAATTGAGTAATCATGATTGTAATGCAGAAGGAATGATGGTATTTCACAGATTCTCATGACAGCCTTCGAGATTTAATATTTGCTACATTAGCAATTCGATGTTTTCCTCTTACTTTCATGCTGAACCCTAAGAGCATTTTCTTTAGCGTGATCATATCACAGGCAACCTGCCACTGCAGGGCACAACAAAATCAAAGACAATGATTTCATTTAACTTTGAAAGATGTACTCGTACATGTAAATGGTTACACAGCACCATTCAGATTCAAGAGATGAAGCATGAATTTAGTGATCGAATCATAAAATTATGCCGCTGAAAATTGAATTAAAAAGTTGAAATTTCAGCCAAGAAAGCACTATCGCGACCTACTCTATGTGTCGGCTTAGTTGTGATGCCTATTAGCAAATATTCATTCCTTCTGATATCCAACTTGCTTAATACTATTAGGCTATCATCTATGCTACGTAGTAGGAGCGTCATGTAGTATATAAATTGGCAAAATCTTGACTTCTCTAGAACTGCTCAAATAATTTTTTGGACCACGGGAGCGTGATCTCCGCAAGAAACTGAATCTTTTGATACAAAAATTTTCACTGTATACAGTACAGATACCTTGTGTGCAACGAAACCAGTGAAAATCAGCTGATATTGCATGAAATTGAAAATACTTGTAAGCGAGCAACAAATATTCCTTTTCATTACCTCCTTTTAGTAATTACAGAACCAAAACGCATTTTAATAATAAATCAAGGAATTTTTATACATGTCTGAAAACAGCGTCCAAATAGCAGCAAATAATAGTCTATTCTACTTTTTCAGCTGTCTTGCAAAACCCAGTTGTAAATAAGAGCACCCTGTTGATACAATTCTTTCAATTAGACTTCATTGCATTATTTTTTGTCAGTTGATTATTAAATCTGAAGAGCGCATGTTATATAGGAATAGCACAAATGAAAACCAATTGCTTCATTCTTAGATAAAAGCAGAGTGAAGTTCACTTATAATGCACCTAATACAAATGACTTTTCTGAACAGAAAAATTAGCCGCGTCTTTAATTTTGATCATGCAGATTGTTTCTTTGTAATAAGTACGAAGCCTGGCTGTACATGTACATCGTTGCTGTGCCGAACGTTGCCCGGCCACGCCAAACGCGATTGCCAAGCTTGGCAATAATCTATAGCGTGTAAATTTAATTTTGCGGTAAAAACAAGCAACATATAAGCTTATTACGCATGTTAAGTGATGAAATTTTTCCTGAAAATTTTGAATCAAAATTTTCCGTGGAAAATTATGGAAATATTGGAAAATTTGGAAAATTCTGAAAGTTTTGATTTTTTTGACAGGCCCCATAATTTGAGCGCTTCCACTGCCTAGGCAGCTGCGTACCAATAAATTGGGTCCAAAACTCTTGATTTCATCATTATTTCGATTAAAGCGATCGTAGCAATACGATTTCCGTCCGCGGATTTTTGAACATTCCTTTGCCACCATTTTTAATTATCACACAGACACCGTTTGGGATACGTACGTGAATCTTGCTTTACAATAGGGGTATGCAATGTGAAAGATCTGGAGCAAAAAGTACTTCATTTTGGAGTCTGCTAATTGTTAGCTTCAAAGTTAAGCTTTATTATGCAGCGTTGATCATAGTGACTCAAATTCTCAATATGTTGATGAACATGTGATGAAATGTAAGCATACACAGTCCACGCAGCATTCATGAGCGACCATATTGGAAGATACTCGTGAGATATTTGGAAACTAAAGATATGTGTGATGATCGAGTAAAAGAATATCTATGATAGCTTCAAACTTCTGGCGCATTGTCCGATATCTTCGTTGAGGATACACATCCTCCATATCTGGTTCAGATGGTTCAGATAGATTCAAATCGATTTCAGATCTGCCCAAATGAATTTCAGATATGATCCAGATGAATTGGAGATCTCCACTTGAATTAAAGATCTTTTCAAAGTTGAGCTTGTGACAGATATCTGAAATTCAGCTAGAGAAATCTGAAATCCATATCTTACGTCTGAAATTCATTTGGAAAATCTGAAATACAAATACATGGGAAAGGTGCACTTTATATATAGTTAACATAGAGGGATGATAGAGAAATTTTCGGACTTTGAATATTACATAGTCTTTTCAAACGACTATAATAAGTCTCCAAAACAAAGGAAAAAACGTCAATCACCAAAAAATAAATTTCAAAATTTTCCAATGGAACATTTTCCAGAAAATTTTGAAAAAATTTTCCATTTGCAACACTGCGCATGTTATACAATGCACATTGACAACATCTTTGACATTGACAGACATCCGATGATCGATTCCACTTGGACCTAAAATGCCCTCTGTTAACTATTTGCAATGTCATGGATCCATGTTGTAGTTTCAGCCTGGTGAATAAATCGAAGAGCGTTGTTGACATGGTGTGCCTTATTAGCCAATTGCTCAGTGTTATTCGGTTTCTCACTGAATTTGTTAATGGTCATGAATTCTACAGAGGGAGTTGTGTGTTTATCTATACTCATTGTCAATACTCATCAGTCTTCATGTGAATATTTTTTCTTCCAAATTGATAGTACTGCACTAAATTGCTGTCACCGCTCTAATCTTCAACAATTTTTTCAGAGAAGCCACTGAACGAATATTCTTGAAACTAGTGATGCAAATGGAAAATTTTCCAGTGGAAAATTTTGAAATTAATTTTTCAGTGATAGACGTTTTTTCCTTTGTTTTGGAGACCTATTACAGTCGCTTGAAACGACTATGTAATAAGGATATGAAATGGAAAATTTTCTGGAAAATTTTCCGGTAATTTTTCCGGAAAAATTGCCGGGAAAATATAATATTTTTCCGGAAAAATATAATACAGGGTGACACAGCTAAAGGTTCAATTTTCATTCTCCTCCTATTCATGTGAAACAAGCAATACGGTGTCACTATTGCCTGTAATGTGATCATTAGAATATAGCATTTTGTAATTCATAACTTTTCTTCTCGTTCGTGCTCTATATCTATGATTTTTCCTCATAGCTTTAGAACTATCAAAATTGATAATTTTTCCTATGATTTTTTAATTTCCTAGAAAGTTGCACTTGTCTCGTATGTCAAACAAGCAACCTGAAGGCTATGATTATTTGAAATTTTCAAATTGAAGTTATTCGATTTTTACGTTCAAGTGTTATTGAGATTTCATTCACAACCATTGATTAGTGTTGATGAAACGTCGAATTTTCTTGTAACAGTAGCAGTCTCTGATGGCTTATCCCATTAAACAGTGAGCTAAATGTGCGGCTTGGTATGAGTGTATGGAGAGTGTTACTCTTGTGCAACGAAAATTTCGTGCAGTATTTGGCAAAAACGTAGACACTCCCTCAAGTAGCACAATCAAGAAGTGGCATGTCCTCCTGATGGAGACTGGCAGTGTTCTTGATCAAACAAGAGACAGATCAAAAACTGTAACATCTCCAGACAAATGTGATGAGGTCCGGAATCTTTTTGAATCTGAGCCTCATGCCAGTTTAAGAAGCGCATCTTCACAATTAGATGTGAGCCGCGAATCCGTCAGGCGATGTTTGAAAAACATGGGATTTCATCCCTATAAAATGGAAATTGTTCAGTCACTGAGTGAGGAAGACAGGACGTGTCGGTTGAACTTCGCTTCTGAAGAGCTTCGCAGAATTTCTTCCTCCAGCCACTTGATGCATTTAACATTCTCTGACGAAGCCCACTTCATCCTTGACGGGTCGGTAAATCGACACAACTGCCGTTATTGGTCAACTGACAATCCGCATTGGTATCATGAGCAGCCTTTACACTCAGAAAGGACAACCGTATGGGCCGCAATATCCACATCCAAAGTCTTCGGCCCTTTTTTCTTTGATAATTCAATTAATTCCGATCGCTATCTTGAAATGCTGAAAAGTGAATTCTACCCAACGCTGAGCAAAACTGAGAAAAAGACCATGGTTTTCATGCATGATGGCGCTCCACCTCACTGGGGTCTTTGTGTGCGCACTTGGCTAGATCAGCATTTTCCACAACGTTGGATGGGACGCGGATCTCCAACGAAGCCATGGCCACCTCGATCTCCAGATCTAACCCCGTGTGACTTTTTTCTCTGGGGATTTATCAAATCCAAAGTTTATGAGAGGCCGTTACAAGACATCGCCGATTTGAAGCATCGAATCATAAGTGCTTTCCACCTGGTGACATCAGAAATGTTATCAAACAGTTTCGACGATTATCGTCGTCGTCTTCACGTCGTCATCGAACAGGAAGGAGGACATTGTGAATGCTGATATTTTATCTTTCAAAAAATTGCAATTTCTGAAGTTATTTTGAGCTTTCTATTGACTTTCATAAACATTTAGAATGTGGAACTTAAATAATAATTGTCAAAAATTATCAATTTTGATAGTTCTAAAGCTATGAGGAAAAATCATAGATATAGAGCACGAACGAGAAGAAAAGTTATGAATTACAAAATGCTATATTCTAATGATCACATTACAGGCAATAGTGACACCGTATTGCTTGTTTCAAATGAATAGGAGGAGAATGAAAATTGAACCTTTAGCTGTGTCACCCTGTATTTTTCCACTTGTAATTTTTCCGTTCAATTTCTGTATAATGATGAATCACTTCATTAGTAATTTGAAAAAGATAGAATAACAACATTTCGGTTTGTATCATACGACTGCATATGACAGCCATAGCTTCAAAGGAAGAGAAATATTTGTATAATATTTGCATAATAGAGAGCATAATAATGTGTTTATCTGTAAAGTTTAACTAAACGTTTTTGCTTTAATTTCTTTAATAGTAGCCCTAAATTTTGTAAAATGTTGTAATGGTAAATTAAATATTTCAACTTTCATTATCATGAATCATTCTTATTAATTATAAGATTTATAACCGTATAAAAACGTGAGCCGTCACGCTGTGTAGCCTACTATTTCATTAATGTTGTAGCCTACTATGAATCCTCAATGTTGTACTTCTCGAGAATGTCATCTGAAAATATAAACTCTCAGAACAAGGCCTAAACCTAAATATTGAATGAGAGCATGCTGCATTATCAGGGTCGAATGAAATAGGCCTAAATAGCTACATGTTTAATAATAATTGCTTACTATATTTATTTTTTTGCAATGATAGCTGTTTGATGTATTTGAAACATATAGCTCTAACAGCTCTTTCGAAAATTGAATAACTAAAATAATAACTCTTTCGAACTATTGAAGCGATTGACTTCGTCTATGAAAAACGGATGAATCAGAGAATTAGGATCATTTCGTCTATTTATTTAACTAAAAATTCTCAATACGAGATGATGAAGCGCAATCTTAGGTTGCAAAATCAATTGCGCATTGCCATTTCTGATCCACGATGTTGCCGTGAAGTACGGATCCACCACAATGGTGGAATACTTTTTGTGGCCACAGAGTATTAGCGCCAGTCGCTAAACAACTTCTCAGTCTTCCAGCATCTGTGGCTTGTGTAGAGAGATCCAACGAAGAATATAGCATGCAAAAGACGAAAAAAAGAAATCGCCTCTCAAATGATCGCTCTGCAAAACTTACAAAAGTGAGTTACAATATCAAGGTGAGGCATTTTGCTAATAAACGTAAAGCTGATCAGAAGCAACACCAGGCCTGACAGTTCCCGATCTTATTGAAGTCGGCACTGAACCAGCAATTGTGGATGCTGACGATACAACAAATAAGGAAGATGATGAAGAGCAAGTTGTTGAATTTGACCAAGATGTCGGAAGCTGCAGTGAAGAGGATGACAATGACAATGTGGAAAGGGTGGAAGAAACAATTGAAGTTGGTAATTGGGTCTGTGTAGAGTACATTATACAAAATCAACGCAGTCGCCGAGGAGTAGTACGGTTATATTACGGCTGCGTTCAATTTATTGAAGGTGACCAAATCACTGTTAAATTTCTAAAAAAGGTAAGAGACATATACATGTAAATATATATAAGTATGATAGCCTAGATTTAACACACAGTACCTTAGCTTGATCTAGTACAATCTGGAAAAAAACTGGCATTATGAATATCCTACTGGCCATATAAAATTGAATTATCATCGTAATTGATTTGCCTTTAAATGATTATAATAATTTGAAGGCAAATCAATTCATTTACTATAATTTAATTTAAATTGGCTTGCTTTGAATAGCTGTCTTTCATGAATGAACGTAATAAACTCAGCTCATATTGTATCCGCATATAGAATTAGGTACGTACAGACTTAGGAAAAATAACAGTGAATAAAATAGAAGATATTTTCAACAAACAATTCTTTAGGTCTACGAGATTGTTTATTCACTAAATAATATGATCTGATAATATGATAGATAGATAAATATAATAGATTGTATGATAAATAATATATAATATGTTTTTAATGAAATGCTCACAAAAATTATGTAATTATTATTCGTATAAATCCCAGAACATTTGTTAAATGTTCATATTATATCGTGTTCTTTGATATTTGTTTCACTTTCAGATTCTCGTGAGTAGCTATCAATTTCCGGAAGTGGAGGAAATCGACATAGTAAACCGTGCTGTCTGCACACGCGTCAAGGAGCCGGAGCTGGCCTCTGGCTCTACCAGGAGGAGAACTATCTATGTATTCTGCGAGTTAGTGCGTGAATCCTTATTGGAAAAGGTAGCAAAAAGACATAACCTCAAGCACAGTGAAAGACTTCATATGGTATTGTTTTTCTTTATTGAAGATTTGTAAGAGTATATAATTTTGTTATCCAACTTTGTTAGCCTCCAATTGTTAGACTACTGATTTTTTTGTTTTAATCAAGAAATAGAGATTTTTGTAATTAGGTGATGTTTTCAAGTATCGGTAGATTATTTAGGCTTATTCATGTCCAAATCAAGGTCAAAATCATAGAATGCCTTGACATCCTTCTCCCTCATATAGGCCCAATATATTCATCTCTATTTCTTGTCGAGTAAATTTCACGATATATCCGTGTTTGTTTAATACTCCTGGTTGTGTCTTCCCGTATTTGTTTAATTTAAATTAAGCCTAATTTACCAATCTCTCAAATAAAAATTGCACATATGTTGCTGTACCATAATACTTGTTTCATTCAAAATGAGATACCGTATCATTTACCTAATCAACACTATATTGCAAATTTACTTAGATGGAATATTTTTCGTTGACAGGAAATTTTTTTATTTTTCCATATTTTTCCAATTTTCCCGGTAATTTTTCCGGAAAAATTACCGGAAAAATATAATTTATATTTTTCCGGTAATTTTTATATCTATACTATGTAATATTCAAAGACCAAAAACTTCTCTATCATCCCTGCATGTTAACTTTTGGAACCATCAACTAGCTGCACTCCGTCCATGTCTATTTCAGATCTTTCCAAATGAATTTCAGACATTACATGGATTTTATATTTTTCTAATTGAATTTCAGATATCTGTCAGAAACTCAACGTTGAAAGGATCTTAAATTCAACTGGAGATCTCCAATTCATCTGGAAATGTCTGAAATTCATTTAAGTAGATCTGAAATCGATTTGGAACTATCTGACCCATCTGAGCCAGAAATGGAAGGTGTAGTTTGTCCTCAGCGAAGATATCGGACAATATTCCAGAAGTTAGAAGCTATCATAGATATTCTTCTCCTGATCACGGATATCTTTAGTTTCCAAATATCTCAAGAGTTTACAGTCTCATGTATCTTCCATATGGTCGCTCACATAATGCTGTACGGTGCTTGTGCTTCACATGTTCATCAACACATGGAGAATTTGTGTCATTACAATCAAGGATGCATATAATAAAACTTGACTTTCAAGCTATAAACAAACTCCCAAATGAAGTGCATTATTTTTGCTCCAGATCTTTCACATTGCATGAAATTATACCAAATTGTAAAGGAAAAAAATTCATGTTATCTCAAAAGGTGTCTGTGTTATAGTACTTATTAACAATGCCAACAAATTGCCACAAGCCACTGATGGCAAAGGAATGCTCAAAAATCCGCGGACGAGACTCGATTGATACGATCGTTTTAATCGAAATGATATGATGAAATCAAGAGTTTTAGAACAATTCTATTGATGTGTCTATGCCTCGGCTGTGGCAGAAAACGCAAAAATTATATCACAAAAATTCAAAATTTTCCATTTTTCAAGATTGCTTTATTCCAAATAATCATCAAAATCAGCAGTTTTAGACCCATTCTATTGGTGTCAATGGTGCTAGCTGCCTCGGCTGTGGAAGCGGTCAAAGTATTGGGCCTATCACCAAAAATCAGAACTTTCAAAATTTTCCAAAATTTTCCGATTTTTTCCAATATTTTCCAGTATTTTCCATGGAAAATTTTCATCACTACTTGAAACTAATCATATATAGTATCAGTGAATTGTGCTTTACATCATGTGCCATTTCCAAAGCTTTTTGTCGCATTGCACACTGTACAGCCGACAAAACAGCAATATCGCCCCATTGCCGTAATGCTTTTCTTGCCACGATAAGGACCGTGCTAAAATGGGTTCAAATTTAGGCATCTGTCTCTCATCTAGCCCTTTTACACAATTAAATATCTTTGGTCGACACTCTACTTACATATCCCTACTCCATGATATGAAAACTATGCTGACCATTTCGAGTTGACACTCTTACCTGAAGTAGTAGTGTTAAATATCTTTGCTAAATACCTACTATGTTTAAGTTAGTGAGACTAGAAATCTTGGATAGCTTGGATAGGTGCCGGTTGCTAGATCTTTAGAAGAATCAAATCACTGAAACATGCAACAGTTGAAGATCCTCTCCGGAAAGCGATTTACTACAATTTATATTGTCAAAATGCTTTCTTTCATGCGTAAAGAGAGAGAAATGATAATGACGATATTAACCATGAATGTTTACGAAGTACACAGATAGGCTGCTGGTCCCTTCCAGTTGTAATCCACTGGAAGCCACCATCGCATAGGTACCGCTGTCATGACAGCACTTGCTCACGACGTTCTATGCTTTCAATTGTGTGTGTCAACTCTAGTCTTTTATTAATGTGGTGTCGGATTTCCATTATGCATCGTATGTCTAGGCAACAGTTGGTTTAGCGAAAGTCCCATCTTCCATCTAGAAAAAGCAGGAATTTGATGAGTAAACAAAATGAGATCGATTTGTCGCATTTTCTATGATGCGCAGGTGAGGGCAAAGAAATGTCATAAATAATCCATTAATATTAGCCTTTCGTTTAAATACACAAATTACATGTTCATTGAACTTTACATAATACAGACTGCCATTCAAAATTCCAGCACGTGCTTTATGTGTGCGTTACCGTGACAATGTGGCTAATGCGCGAACTCTTGCTTATATTTCATTTCTTAGGAACCTTTGGTTTCAATATTGATGTAGATCAAGCTATTTTAAAGTCTTCCGTAGCTGGTACTTTTTTCGGATTTTCAGTCTCACCGCATTATCTCCAAAAAGAAAATCAATCTCGGTAAGTTTGCCAGCAGGCTTTTATAACAAACTCTCCGTCTCGTCAATGTACAGCATCAAAGGAACCATTCTCGATTTCAGAGAACGCACTACAACATTCAATCAGATATTAAGGCCTAATTTAATGATTGCAATGAAAATATAAACTCCAAAAGATACATAGACACTCACTCAAATTAGCTCGTCCGCAAGATGCCGTACCATTAGTCAACGCCTCGGGTTTGGTTTAGAATTTGAAGATGTAAATTATTGGTGGCATCTGGTGAGTTATCATTCTAGTCCCCTACACGAAACTCTGCTTGAAGAGTGAGATTCTCTAGATATTTAGTTATTGAACGGACCTCATTAGCCTGATGATAGGCTTATAATAAAAAGGTTTATAGACCTGTGCTTTGGATGGCCACCGTCGAAGAAGCATCCTTGTGGCGGTCAGGGACTATCCAAAAGTTATCGTCTGATGGCTTTTTTGCTAATATGTCTACCGTCAGGCTAATGGGATCTCTCCAACAATGAAAAAGAAACTATCTCAAACAAGTCGTGGAAGTCGTGGATGTGCGGTATGAAACTTAGGTCAACTTAAGGCGTGTTGCATTTATTACGCGTTATTCATCATCGGAGATCGACTAGCATCAGGTAATAGTTGCATCATGGAGCAGCTTGATTGTAGTGAATTCGTTTGTTTACGGCCAGTTTCGAGAAAAATTACATGGTTCTTCAATAAGTGGCCTATTGATGCAGGAAATTGATTTGAAAATTACAGTGAATAATTGAGAGAATTGATTTAAGAAATCATGCACATGTATCAAACCAATCAATGCACGATGTACATTGAATTATGTAGCCAAGGGATTATATATATATATGTTATAGGCTTTATATTTTGTTAAAAGTTTTTGCATGCTAGTGTCGTACGCATAGCTTATACTCTGCTATTAGACAAACTTCTAATGGTCCTCTTGAATAATAGGTAAATTTTCTTTTGTGATTTTAGTTCACACACATTTCAGTGAGCATTTTTTATTAATGTGGAGTTCCTTGCACCCCTCATTCTAAGCTCAAGCCACAAGCACATCGACACTAAAGAAAGTTCCAGCGTGCGCGTCTTGAGCTTGATGATTGGACAATATGCAAAATTACGGCTGCATTATCACTTAATTGCTGTATGCCTACATCACGTGAAAGGCTAAAAGGTCACAGGGCTACATCTTACAATGAACACTGATACTACATCAAGTGGCGCCACCTGTGTTTTCTTCATATAATTCTGTAAAACCTCATGAGTTTTTCTACCCAGATTCACCACATATACGCTGAGAAATAAAGCAGTGTGCCCCTTTAGTGAGTTGATGAAGGTGAAGACTCTTTTACGTTCAAGCATTATGGTTAATTGAATCCTGTGGGATATCTTGTCATATTCACTGGTCCGATTTTCGGTTATTTTTTATTATATTTCCGCTTTAGTTGCCTCGCATCCGATGGTACCTCCTGTCTCTGTGTGACCAGCCTCTTTTGTAGCTAAATACACACGCTAATTTTCTCAGTACCACAGTGAGCTGACATGAACAAGAAACTAACACATTGAAGATCTTCCTCTAATTTCAGGATTGTTCGCACATTTGAATACATGCAGTTTTGTGCAAGAGGTCAAGCCATCAGTGCTATGATCGATACCTGAGAGCGTGTGCATAGTGCATAGCCTCTCAACAACGTCCTGCATCCATCAGTTACTTTCAGGTGTACAATGTAGCTCAGGTCTGCATGTTCAGAATCAAAGGGGAGGAAATCAAAGAGAAACATGGTTACGGCAATGAGAACGAATACGAGACGCCAGATAATCAATAAGCAGAACTAGATGCTTGTGTCAAGTAACGATGTGTTCTCGACCAGTTTGTTTTTGTTGATCGTTTTATATCGACTTTTATGAACAGAGATGAGCGATTGAATAGAGTTGAGCGATTATCAAATCTATCACATCAAATCGTTTTTATAGACTGTAAATCACAAGTAAGAATTTGTAAGAACTTGAATTACCAGTCATATCTCAGGATGATTGAAAGGAGCACCGGAGGAAATCAAACATTGAATTTAAAAAGAGCATATCTTTGTTCTGCTGATTATCTAAAAATCAAGAACATTTAGGTCGATCTTCTGATGAGCGGTAATAATAATTGATAGCCTATCAAGTGTTAGACTTTCAAAACATCAGACTTACATGTCGTCACAATCCAGGGCGAGTGGTTTTAAAACATGCTCGTAAAAGTCTTTAATCGAATGATTTAGGTGCGGGTTCTACTCGAGAAAAAACGGCAGTCATCGGCATCCTGGTCCCGTAGAAACCGGTGACTCATGTGACGAAATTCATGTTTTATTGTATACATAAGTAATTATATCATATAGGAATGGGAAATATAGAATATTGTGCGCAATTTACAGCGAATAATGTGGGAAATGGTGGAAAAAGAAGGCGTCAGTTTATCTGTATCGATTTGAGTGGGAAGTTTTAGAAATATCAGCTAGCGTATCGGCCGATATCCACTTACCAGGACGTATTGCCAGGACGTTTCTCACGTCACGCCAACCTTAATGATGTTGTGTAGCGTAGCCTGGCAAGCGCAGGTATCCCGTCAGTCCCGATGGCCCCGAGACCCGATGGCCTTACCATTTTTCCTTTCAAACTTGGTAATTGTCTAGCTTGGGACGCCACCTGCTCGGATACCTACGCTGCCTCTAACATCATGCAGAATTCTACCTCTCCAGAATCCGCAGCACGACATGCAGAAGAGCGGAAAATAATTTAATATAAACAACTGGCTCAGAAATATATGTTTGTACCACTTGCGGTCGAAACCTCCGGTATAATTGGTGAAGTTGGATGGGCCTTCCTGAAAGACCTTCTTCAGGGCCTTTCTCGGACGCCTCATTACAAAGAACACATGCGATCCTAGAGAGTCAAGATGGCTTCGTCAACGCGTATCACTTGCGATTCTTCGCGGAAACGCCGCTGCTATCTCCTCCACCCCGCCGAACGGAATATCTTGCAACGAATCCAGGTGGACGAATCGAGACGTACTTTGACTTTATTTTGTAATCCTTCTTGACTTCTTTTTATCTTCCCTATTTTTTAACTGTTGAATGTTTTCAAATTGTATAAACGGTTTCATTACTTATATGAACAGTATTACCGTCCGCTTTTTCCCTACATTGCTTTACAGTCCATGACAATTACGCACAATGATGTTAACATTGATTTTTTCAGGCAGCATTGTAGAACTTCTTAAGGCGTTTTGAATGTGCCCTCAAAGATCTATGTTAGTGTTATTGATATCAATCTGAAATAATAATGTTACAGAAAAATCCTGAAAACGGAATGAATTCACTTGCTATTTAGTATATTTAGACTCTATCTTCGTCCTTTGTATCTAACTTTCGTATCCCATCAAAAGCAGCTGTTACAATGGTATGCATTTTACATATTTGGAGATGGTTCCGAATATTATGCAAAACTCTCATCTTTAAAAACTTGAAAACTGTGATTGAAAGTATTTTAAAAATGCCCATTTTGCTCACCCATTCAACCCATGGGATGGTTTCTTTCAAGGATGGGTGAGTTTATAACGTGGTTGTAGGATAATCAAGTAACATTATTCATCAGATGAAGCTATGAATGGAGTTTTCAATGACACAATTTTCCATATAAACTAATTCCTTTACAGAATTATTGTTGGTGCTCCACTGGAATCTGGAACCTTTTCGAAGGATCCATCTAAAAACCCAAGTGGCAGTCTTTTTCAGTGTCCATTGTCATCAGCTTCGAAGGATTGTGCCAAAATTCCTATTGGATCGGTCGACACCGATTTTGTCAGTTATAACCATTCAAGAGGTTTCCTAGGAATGAACGTTATCTCAGCTACCTCTTATGGTGGATCTCGAGTATTTGTAAGTTGTGTAGATGTTTGTCATATAAAAATTAGTAATGTAATGTCTTAGCACTTGATGATAAAATTACATTCAGTAACATTAACATAAAATGGGTGCTGGGATCATTCCGCACGCATCATTCCAGTTTTAGGAGTGTGCAAGTCTCAAACGATGGCACAGAAAGCTGATGGTCCATTGATAATTTGTCGGCGCCTGTGCTCTTGCATCAATTTTTGCTATGGTCTGCTAATTCACACAGCGTTTCAAGCGACATGGAATCAGAGATTGCATTTTGTGCTCAGGCTGTCTACTGATCTTCTGCTTGACACGAGCTTTCTCGCCTCACTGCTTACCTCGGTTGATGAGTGAGTGTCAATCACTGTGCATGTTTGTAAAGTCTGCATTAGTGAATGGTCTCGATCCAGGTGGAAGGTAGTAATAGTCTTCGGGTTTCTTCCCACTCGATCGAATGAGGTGTGTTGGTTATAATCATGGATTTGGAGGTGGCTTTTTCTAACAGCCGTTTTCTATCAAGCGGAAATGTTTGTCGATATAAGAGGATAGCCATCATCAAGAGATGATAATATGATCTTGTAGCCTAAATATATTGACAACTTTATCCGCAGCTATTGACTACTACAACTGCAAGTACTTGGCATTTCCCCAAAAGCTACTTTTTATGTGACCACAAGATTTTTTTCACAGCATACCTCAGAAATTAGGGGTGCACCGAGCGTTCGGTTCGGCTGAACATGTTCGGGCGAACCCCGGTTTTCATGATGGTTCGGCCGAACTACCGAACATTTTGTATCAACTGAAATTTTTCTGTCCTGAATATTTTTCTTCGAGGTTTTATTCTATCCAAGAATTTACAATCTTCATTTATCACATTCTATCACATGTAGGCTTGAGTTAATTTTTGGAGTCTCGGATAGTACTAGGTACGGAATTTTGTTTGGGATTTCGGTTTGTAGTTTTGTACTCGATCATTTACAAACGACTTAAGCGTTGGCCTGCGATAGAGTAAAGCCAAGAAGCAAGAAACTGCATTAATGTGTATTGGAAACACAAATTTGATTAGCAAAGTGAACAACGGTCACGAATGAAGTTCATCGTGTGTTCTGATGTAAAAACAACAACATCTCGCCCCTAGATGGAAGTAGGCGGGAGCGGAGGTCCCTCCAAATCGTTCCCGCTTCCGAAAACATTCTTTCTGAGTACCGATGAGCACAGACTGGAGAGATGCTTGCACAGTCTTCACTCTACCATTAGTATTACGTCATACGCCACCTCGTCATCGGCTTTGCGTTGTTGAATATTGTAATTCAATCGTGCGAAAGTTTAAAGCATGAGAACATACTTGCGATTCAGCAATTTGTAAGATAATAAGTATATTTGCCCATGGAATTTCAAGAGAAGATGGTTCATGCCGTATTTCAAAATTCTCAGAAGGAAATGTTAATAGGTTTGGCCGGTTCGGTTCTGCCGAACCTTTTTTGAGGTTCGGCAAATGTACTGGCTCGGCGGAACCGTAAAAATTGAGGTTCGGTGCATCTCAATTAGAAATCATATAAATGCGGGGAAAAATCGTCAAGAAACCGTAGTATATAATAGTACATGTAATTCGTGTGGTGCCCTGTTCACACCCATCGGACGGACTCAACTGACGTGAAATGGGAGTGTATGAGTGAACTGCGCATGATCGAATCGATGATGAAATCAACTAAACATTCGATTTTTCTATCATGGAATGCTACTCAAAGAAAGACGCATATGTGGTTCATTTGTTTCTCATAGATTCATGAATTAATTTTGTTGTTTAACATATGCACTTGTGCCTGGGAGTATTTTCAATTGAAGATCGAATTTTGGAGTCCTCTCTTGAGATATATAATCAGTAATTTCATAATGGTTTATATTGTGTAATGATTCCATTTTGGCATTTATGTTCAGAGTGAACTCATTTCTGTCATCATTCATCATAATCAATTAGCAAAACAGTTTTTTTCAATTAAAAAAGTGTCATAATTGCGTGACCGGACAATCTGCTATCGATCGATCGATCACTAAAAGCAAAATCGTGCGCAGATTGCTTTAAGCTGCTTCACACTTTACAAACCTCAAATCGGTCAGAATGTTTGAATCTGAGATTTCCAACTGCAAAAATATTTCTCCAATTATTGGAACTGTGGGTTTAATGCTTAATTCCGTAAATTTGCAAAATGATCAGCGGAACAAAGTTTTTGACGCTGGTCAGTGAAATGCATAACATCAATTGAAATATTGATCGGATATTGACTGATAAGGATATGACTGGTGATCTGAAAATCGGCAAATTTATAGTCGATTCAAATCAAGCAATGCTTGCATCGGCCAACTTTGCCTAATTTCCTGATTTACAATTTGCATAGACAACTATGTCGTTAGCCATCAAGGAAGCATGCCTACTAGAGTACTAGATAATGCTCATGATTATTTGATATGACTATTGGAACATCAAGTAATGCATTGTCGCTCTTAAAAATCAGTATGTTTATGTCATCTGGTGCTACGTTATGAGTTGCATGTAGATAATGGGTGTTTATTTGACTCACGACATCCCATTGACATCGTTGTGCCTAGGTGTAAGGACTGATGACTAGGTTTATAAGCTGGGGCTGATAGAAAAAGTTCTTCGGATCTCACCGAGACCGGAGACGTGACCTAGGCTTACATCTGTCATTTCTATAGGGGAGACTGAGGTGACTTGGCATATGTACTGAAATACTATAACGCTGTCACTGCTTAATAAATGAAGGTGCAGTGTTTATATTGTGACATTGTTATTTACACACATGTGTTCATTGTTATCTCAAGACTCTGTTTTTTCATCTCATTGGCTACGACAAAAAAAACGATCATTCCACGACTCCTACCCTTGAACATGCGAAGTCAGATCAAGCTGCTGTCGCCACTCACTTCAAGTCATCGTCTCCAGTTCAAAAGTACTCGTCCGATTTGCACATTGTTTTGCAGGTAAAAGCATCCTCTACTACGTGTTGAGATTTGGTGATGATTGATTCCTTTTTATGGATTTTAAACTATTTTGATCCAAATGTTCCATAGCTCACAATAATCTAAAATGGTACTTTCGTAAAAGTTAGACGAATTGTCGGTCGTACCCAAAGCGCTTCCAGGAGCAGACAAAGACGTTTTCTCTCCAGTAGATGCTTAAAGCATGCAATTAACTACCTGATGTTTGTTTATCGTAAACTTCTCCATTTCTTCGGTTTGAATATGAAAATGAAAGAAATACATGAAAGGCTAATTGTTTTCAATTTACTGTTATAGGACTAATCAATTAATTTTCATTTTCAGGGATGCGAGCCACGAGCAAGAACGAAAACTGTAGGAGGAAAGGCATATACTCCAGGAGTGTGTTATGGGTTTGAGAATGATTTAAAGACTCATTTCACGATTGGTAAATTTACCTGTTTTTATACTGGAATAAGTCGTGGAAACGCAGCTTCCTTTCATTTCTGTTTGGTTGGAATGTCAGCTGCCACCAATGGAAAGGATCAATCATTGTTTGGCAGTCCATTCATTACCGTATCAAAAAATTCAAGCTGCAGTGGAGGATCTCAACTTTACACTGAAAAATACAAAGAGCAAAATGACAAACCAGGAAAATTCATTTTCACTCGAGATACTCCAAGTGCTGCTTACTTAGGTAAGCGATTCAATGTCATCTGTCTTTAGCTTTTAAAGCGTGAAAGAAAAATATGGGTTGTCTGTTCCTATTCCCTATTCACAGCAAGGTTAATTCAGGAATCTCGCGAGATGGACTGACTTCGGTTTTCACGGATATTGGAATAGCTCTTATGATTTTTATAGAGATTGATCAATTAATCGAATAATAGTATCTCATGCATTCTTCAATACTGAAGTCGAGTAATGAAGATGTAGATCGAATTGCATGAAAAATCCTAGTCAACTAGGCCACAAAGAACAGATTGTACCGTTGTTCAGATGTTTGCTAGAGGTTGCGTTGCATCGATTTCCCTGTTGGCTGAGAAAGCAGGCCTATCATGAGTGAGACCATGCGATATTCCCAAACTTGCAAAATACGGAATTACTCTTATTCTATAGAATGCATATGACTACATGTGTAGAGGGCGTTAGAGAACATTAGATTATAACCGCTGATTCTATCACAGTCCTTGAAGGGATGTATGAATTAACGGTTCCCCAGACTACACATAAAAATTAAGCTGTAGTTCTGCAAGGAAACGAGGCCGAAAATGATACTTTCACAGAATGATGTACAACATGTGCCAACTACGAATCTGCGCGACTGCCGAGCTTGAACCGGTTTCTTCTTGCAAGACACGATCGAAGTAAAACACATGTTAATACAGTGGGACACAGATCGAAGATTTCGGTAAAATGAAATTTTCTATGTTTTCTCTGATTAAGCGAAAAGTACTAAGCCCAGAGTCATAATTTTTGACATAGAATCTCTTCAGGTCATTTCCTATCATTTTTATGCAACCCTGTCTTTGAAGCTAAACAGATTCGGAATTGGCAAACCTCCTAAAGTCGGCAAACACAGGATTTTGAGCAATTTGACCCACACTTGACCACATACTCAATACATGATCGATCAGAATATGACAATAATACGTGCACATAGGGAGTCAAGCGGTTAACCGGTTAAACCGGGTTTAAAATTTAAACCGGTAAAAAAATAATTAAATCGGTAAACCGATCGCTTCATAACTTTTCTGCTACATTTGCAACTATATTTCTTAGGTTTCATCAATTTATTCGATAATATCTCATTGCTGATGGAAACTATGCCAAATTAATAATTTCTGGAAAGGGATGAGACTCGAAACACAGCAGCAAGACGTTGTTTTTTTCTCACAAACTGTACTTCTGATTTCTTCGTTTTCCCAACAATGGTTTTGATAAAATACTCTTATAACGTTATTTTACAATTTCAAATAGTTGAGATCTGATCATCCCAAGATCCATTCCATTAGAAAACAAGAAGTTTTAATTCCAATAATATGATTTGTTTTTGATTTGCGATAGAGAATACTGATATAGCGCCAACCGGTGATAATTGTTACTTGTGATGATGTACATAACCACATCAATTGTGATAATCTAATTAAATTAAATGTAATTAAAAAAGTAGAATATCATTAGATATTGGTATTTGGAATTGATAAATTCTCATTGAATATCATCCATGACACATAACCATACGTACAAGGAGATATTGATGTAGAATATTATATTATCAATAATAACATAGAATTAGATAGCTTTGTTAGCCGCTTTTTGTATATGTTGTTTTATATATTATACACATCCTATATATATAGTTACCTCACATTGAATGTTTTGTACAGTCACAGTGAATGTTTTGTATTATTATTTAAGGTATAATACATTATTTATATCATTGAGTGATTTAGATTTATAATTTATTATTTAGAATTATGATTGATTTTTACATGCCGTGAAATTGATTTTAGTTCAAATTACCAGACGGAATAAACACAACATAGTCACGAGGTATACTAAAAACAAATATATTCTTGGAAAAATAAATATTAAGGAAGTAGACCTACAAGCATCCAGTAGAAAAATGTTATGTCCATAAGTACTCAACTGTTTGAAAGGTATTTATAACAGGTAACATATACTATACTCAAATTCTACTATATGTGACTATATAAGCCTTCTATAGTCACATGGAATTGAAAAACATCTATTACTAGTATTACATCGGTTAACCGGTTAACCGGTTAATTTCTCGTCGGTTAACCGGTTAATTTATAATTAACCGCTTGACTCCCTACGTGCACATAATAGGAAATTACCTGAAGACATTCCATGTAAAAAATTATGGCTCTAGACTTAGTATTTTTACCACAATAAGCGAAAGCATGTTGATTTTTAATGGTCATTGCTTCGGCTGAAAAGCATATATTTAGATGCGTTTGTATATTGTCCTAAAGGTCATATGTGGCAATTGCGCGGAATCCCACGGGGTGAGCGGTTGGATGGTGTTGACACTGTCAGATTTTGAAGAAACTGTGTGATGCTTTTCGTTCAGATCGCTCGGCCAAGCACGTAACCACTGCGACTCCAGTATATGAAAGCAGCATTTTATCGAAGTTTCCCCCAGGGTGTGAATAATGCACAATGAGTAGAAAATACATGGCGACTTTACATTCTGGAGCTATAGAATGTCGTTGGAAAAATATTTCTTTTCATTATTCAAAAATATATGCAAAATGCATACATTTTACAAAATACAAAAGTATGAACATAACTTGCTCCTTATCCTGTTAGTATTCTCTAAATCACTGTTCTTGCAATTTTAGGTTGGTCTGTTGCCATGGGCCGTGTCTTTAGTGATAGTGAACTGACAGTGGTCTCTGGTGGGCCAGGAATTCCAATGAAACCCATGATCGTCGACGGTTTCTTAGATCAAAAATCAAGTCAGATTGGAATGGGCATGGTCCTTCTTTATAAAGTAACTAAGAAGGATGGTGTGAATAAACATACAGCTGCTCAAGCTCTTTATGGAACACAGTTTGGTTCACGTTTCGGACAAACTCTTCTGGTAGCTGATATCAATAATGACAGGTAAGTTTTCGACACACCAATATGCATGTTCGGCTCCGGAGTTTACACTTACCGGAACCGGAATTGATTTTTGTGTTAATGAGACTACGGGGCTTATATGTTGAATGAACCAAGACGCTTGTAATCGTATGACTTCATGGCTACAGTGCATGTTTAGTGGCGCAATAAAACAAATAGGTTTATGTGCAACTGCTACTAGACCAATGCTTATCATGACAAATAGCTCAAAAATTGCATATACTGACATGTTGAGTTAATTTTCATGATAGATGTATGACGGATGCAAACCAATCATCATTTGTTACATGATTATGACATAAAAGATATGGCCTTATTATTTAAATCGGCTCATAAATGCTTTCGAAATCTAGCTGAACGACGAATGAGATTTACATTATTATATGAGTTAATGCTTTGTTAGATGCTCTTTGTACGTATTTTCTGGCATGCACGAATGAAATAACTCACTTCAGATAATCTTGGGAAATCTGCGCAATTAGTAGAAGACAGAGTGATGATAAACTGTCTGTTGAATGCTCACCCTGAACTTTCAGCACTTTAAGTCAATTAGGCCTAGTAATAAAGCATTTAACTATCAAGAAGTTACTAATTTTACTAATTTTGTGCTATATTACTGTGTGAACAAATTGGAAAGGAAGCATTTATGAGGAAACGGCTCAACGAATATGATGTGCTTGAAAAGTTGTCATTGTAGAAGAAGCAATCAATATAGGACTTCTTAATCGCGATCGGATTCGGTGGAGGTACAACGACAACACATGCAGCGCCATTAGTTCAGTGGTAGTTTCCAAAACTAAGAAAGGAACTGAGACCGAGTAGCAAGTGACGCTATAGCCATCAAGACAATGTCTTGGTCTACCACAATACCAATTTAAGTGCTGTAAATTCTGTAGGCAATTTTCATCAGTTTTGTCAAGCCTTGACAGCAGTAGTCAAACTTCATTTAAGCACTGCGGCACAAGTTTCCATAGCCAATTTGCGTTTTCAGTAGTTAAGTACCTAAAATGGAAGCCGTATACTTGATTATCACAGGATTAACTAAGGTTTTACTTTCGATTTCTATGGATTCACATTTAGTTTTTATATATCTATTTTGGATGCCATTCACTTTTTAGCCTTCATGCGACTGTTACAGATTTAGATTGTTTAAGCGAGACACTTTGCTCGTAGTACAATTAGTGAATGTTTGCTGGAACGCGCTAGGAACTTATTAAAAGCAGTTATAGAGAACTTCCATTCATTGATTAAAGAGGACAAATGCTAATTCATCGCCTGTGGATGGCCGATCGAATCGATTTCCTCATTCGGATATTTCAGGTATCTTGCTCACAAATTTAGCTGCTGAATTAACCTGTTCGATCAGCGGTTTGGAGGACAACATGAAATCTGATATCTACGTTTATAGCATACTATGTGTGGTATTATTCTACACATTTAGATATTTCTAAATTCCTTTCAGATTCAAAATTATTGAAAAATCCATGTTTTCACTTAAATAAGAGGATTTAGCTTCGAATTATCGTGATGGAAGAAAACATTTATTTTTGAAGCGCATTTGACTTGGACATACTTTGTCCCGAAAGGCACGAATTTCAATTCAAATTTAGAAGAACTGTGAATATTCGTGCAAATAAAGGTTAAAGTAAAGTAGTTGATTTCTACGTGGAGTCTTATTGAAGACATTTTTACGCATGCTCTTTAGTCTGATAGGGGGCATTGTTTATGAATGCACTTCCATGTCTAAGGAAATCAATATCCCACATTCTTCAGATCACAGGTTGAACGGATATTACCTTTTAGGACTTCCGTTTTAGTCTTAAGTCCGATTAGCATGTCTGATTCAGTCAGTTTACAAGTGTAATGTAGCCGATAAATACAGTTGAAGCGGATGTTGACAGATAGCAAAATTGGATGAAGAAGAGGTTGACAAACTTACTTTTTTATTTTACGTCCATTACTCGCATCCATTCTTCGTAGGGAGGACGGTTTTTCCCAATGGATTTTCTTCACTAATCACGGTTGGCAGCATCATTCTCCTTCAGACCAAGTTCTTTGCAGTCAGCAAGTTTTTCGCGCCATTTTTTTAGGGCGGCTTCTTGGCGTTGGCCACGGTAGGTCCATACCATGCGCCTTCTTGACCCAGTTATCCTCTGGCTTCCGGAGAACATATCCGAACCATCTAGGACGGTTCCTTTCCAAGACGGCCTTGATGTCTTCTATTCCAAGATGCTGGAGAAGCATGGAAGAAGCAAACCTGTCCGTCATAGATGCGCCCATCATGTAACAGATCATTCTGCGTTCTGCTGTCATCATTCTTTGCTGATCTGCGACTTTCATGGGCCATGTTTCACTGCCGCATATCATGCACCTCACACACGCGTCATACACTTGGCCTCTCATCCATGTAGGAGTTGCCCTCGATGTTGGAAATGGCGACAACTCATGCAATCTTTTTAATTAATTGCAATGAATTCATCGTTCAAAAATTCATTTGAGACATCATCGGACAGATTCGTTCAATCAAATAGTTGGTTCAATTCAATTGCAGTTATTTTTGACATTTTTTCTGATTTTTTGCTCTCTCTAAAACCAGATGGCCTTAGCGTACTTGACAATTTACGAATAGAAATGGTTTTCTAATTCAAACACCATTATCATAAGTCTTGCTACTTCATCTATCACCTTAGCAAGCAAACAGCATAAATGTGCTTGTACTAGAAGACATAAACCGATGATGACAAAACGTCGTATCTTTCATACGATCATCCTCTCTGTTGTCTCTTGTGAACTTATAATCCTCCTTCATTTCACAGCTTTGACGACTTGCTGGTTGGGGCGCCATATTACAGAAGTGACGAAGAGTCGATCGGCAGTGGTGCGGTGTATCTTTACATGAATGATAAGGTGAGAGAGATGCATGTACGAGGTATCGGATGTCCTCATTCTCCGTGTTGGTTTGAACCTTGAGACGCAGACGATTCAGCTCCTTTGTTTGCAGACCAGAATTTTGTCAACATCGGTTCCTGAGCTGCTTCTATTTGTCTGTCTATGAATTGTGGGATCATTTGTTAACTTGCAAGACATTTGAATAGGATATTGGTTTGTATATAAACATTCACATTGTCTTAGTTAGAAGTCAGACAGATACGTGTGTGTGTGTCTCGATACAGATTAGGATAAGACATCAAGATTAGATGCAATCATTACGAGATGGTAACAATCATGAGTTATCTTGACTATCGTGATTATAGACTAACAGTTCAGTTGATGATAATACACATCATAACTGGAAACTGGCTGTGGTCTGGCAGTCTGCTGAACTCATCTGACTGATCTGATTTAGGTTGTTTGTGCTGTGTACTTTGAAGGAAGCATGATGCTCTTCTGTACGAACAAAATCCTGCTATATTCATCAAGCACCAAGTCTAGGCTGATAAATATTCGATGTAGCATGTCTTTATATCCATTTACATGCCCGGTACATATTGTGTTGCATAACTCATGAACCTCTTTATAGCAATTTTATGACGAATATGTCATCAGCGAATAGTCCTCTTTGAGGTGCATTTTGACATAAGTTGAGTCATTGGGTGTCATATCTTGACATGTCATTGAATGCCTCCTCCCGAAGAACAGTGGCCAAAATTGTGAATAATTCATGTTGATGGCTGACTTGCATAAGTAGGTCAGCCACAATCCAAACTTGTCTTGCTATTTTTTCATGTGTTCTGACTATTGTTAAGTTTATCAAAGCGGTAGAGTTGTCTGTACGGGCGGTCAGTCATAATGAATGTAAAGAAAAAAAAATTCTCACCCCCAGTTTTACGACTTGGAGACTTGGAATTTTTTTTTCTTTACATTCATTATCAAAGCGCATTTGATCGAGCGATCAATGATTTTACCATGAACGGATTCCATCTTCTTAATTTTCGGCCGTCATACTCAGACAGAATTTATACTTTGGAAATTGCAATTAAAGCCTTACGAATGACTAACAGAATAGTATTTTAATGACATTCGAATGCAATGCTTACAAATGGTGAACTTTAATTTGCTCTCTACAGATTTCACAAAAAATAGAGAAGAAACGAAGATTGAACTAAGTGTGCCCCTTTACATTAACTGATATCAAATGCGTGCTTTCAGTTAATACTCTTCTCTAAGCAATGAAACAATCCGAAGACATTGATTGATGAACGCGCATTTGATAGTACTGAAGAAAACCACTCAACTGAAAATTGCACTCGATATGTCTATAATTATTACAACACTGTTGTTTCTCGTACTTTGGTTTTGACTATTCTTTTCTTGGATAGGATTCTTGAATTGGTGTTTTCTAGCACCAGTATGCGCCGTTTCTCTGTATCGAGTCAGTTGTGCTTCATGTATGAGAGTCTCAGTGCGTTCTGAGATTAGTTAGCGTCTTGGCATGTGCGACATACGCCGACCCATTCATACTGGTCGCCGACCGTTTTCTGTGACCGTTTTTCATTGTTGCACGCGACCTTTACCTGTCAGACCACACAAGGGATAGTTCAACAAGAAGTAGAAATGACGTCATGAGTCCAATAATTAGGAAACTCGTTACCTTTTGTTTGTGTTGCGTTGGTCAACTGCTGCTACAGTCATTAGCTGGACAGTTAATTCATTCTATAATGGAGAATGAAGCCGCTACTGATGGAACTTAGAACAACGTAAAACATTCTGAGAAATGATCGTGTCTGCCAGAAAGATACTTAATCGAATATCTCAGAGGTATGCCCACAAACAGAATGAAATAATGATGAAAAAATCGCCGGTGTGCTGCCTTAAACATAACCGATTCAAAGCCTTGCATGAAGTCTGGTTTTCACTTTCAAATGTCCCAAAGGGCCAAAGTTCTTTCAAATAAGAAAAAATCCAATTTAAGCATATGGTTTGTTACATGTAAATTGATAAGTAGAATCAAAATTTGTGCGACAGTGGTTGTGATGGCAGATCGCTGCATGCAGGGGTTGGAAAAAATTGATTGCAATTTAATTGGTCTCATGTCTTGCTAACAATCAATTAATTGAATTGTATCACATTAGCAATAAATATTGCAGTTATTTTTGTCGCTGCCAAATCTATAGGCCTACGTACATAGCCTTCCAAACAGATCATCTTTTGTCCACATGCAAAATGTTTGCATGATTGATAAATACTTAGCTAGAAAGTTAAAAAAATGAATACCTCAGTGAGCTGCTTGTTGCTGTCAGCTCACTTGCACATCGCTCTCGCCTCAGATCCACTTCTACGAACTCGCCTCAGATCCACTTCTACAAACTCGCTTGTTGTGTCAAGAACACGTCTAATATTGGTCGCCAATAGGCTTTTCTCTGTAAAAGACTTACAAGCGTGGAACAACCTTCCGTCTTCCGTCACCTCTCAAGGAACTCTAAGGCTATTCAAAGTCGCTGCTAAAGACTCTTTTCTCACGTGAATGACTGCTGCGTTTTTTTAACGTTTTGCGATTTTTTTACAACCCATTAGTGTGCAAAGGCCTTGGAGTTTTGTGAAAACACATACCTTTTATAATAAAATTCGTCATTCAATTCATAATACGTACATACTTAACGAATAGGTCTACGAAGATGCATTAAAACACTTCACTGTACTGAACTTGAACTTACCTGTAATAACAAACATGCATTTTCTGCAACACTATGTTCCTTGAACTAATTTGCATGGAAAAGTTGTAAAAGTATGTAAATACACTGATTACCATCTTGTACAATGACTTCAAAATTGAGATGATTTTTGTTTAGGCCCTTCTCTATTTAACGAGTGCAATATTTTCTAGCTCAAAAAGTGAAGCACTACCGTATTCAGGCCATCGTGATAGTATCTGTTACATTAGGTTTAGCAAAATTTGAATTGATCTAAGATTAGAATGCATGAAACATGTCATACATGTAAATATAATGAATATAATCAATGCTATAGTCGAATTATTCATCCTCTAAAATGCGAGCAAAATAATATCAAATCGTCCACTGTGTTTCTCATACAACAATCGCTTATTTGACTTCTGAATGATTGCAGTTAATTGGAATAATTGGTACCTGTATCCAATCAATTATGTGAATTGAAGTAATCCATAAATCAATTACTTGCAATTCATTTCCAATCAATTAATTTTTTCCAGTCCCTGGCTACAAGTGGCCTGTGAAAGAGGCCGTGCGGGTCAATCATTTTGTATGACGTCTTCACCCTTATATTTGCATATAGAATTCACCTTTGATCTACGTATATTTTATTTATTTCTTTTACTTACATGCCTCTGTAGGCCCACTTTAATCCACCGATTTTCAGTGTCCCTGATGTGATGATCAGTGTCACCGATATCCCTGTCGAAAATTTCAGGACCGAAGAAGGGCCTCAAAGCCAAAATTTAATCATGCAGTGAATAATGCAGGTTGAAATGTGTGAGCCCTAAATCAAAATACGCACTTTTGAATGAAGCATCACGATTGAGAAAAAGACGTCGGATGATACATATTTGGAAAAAGATGCTTCTCGACATTTATAAATCTATCATTATTGGCAAAGTAAGCCTATATTTCGCAACCATAGAGATCGCATCGTGAGTTTCATCTATTATATTTATACATCTGCACTGGTTCACAGTTATGTTGAATTGTATTCATTTTGCATAACCTGACGATGAGATCTGCCTGGTCATGAATTATTATTACAGGCTTGCTTGGTCAGTAATAAAAGATTTGTAAACGTCGAAGAACTTTATTTCGGAACATCGCATGTGAACGTTATCTCTATAAATATTACAATTTTTCAACTAGACTACTGTAGGTTTCTGCAGAGATTGGCCAACTTGTCAATATTGTACCACAGAAAATTGAGCCGTAAAAATCACTTTCATTCGAAATAATCACTTCATTAACAACTGTCTTTTCCAAAGTTCTCTCAATGTCAAAACAATAGCTGGAATGATTAAGAAGAAATGTAGAACGAATTCAATGAATGGATTATAACTTCCTTTATTTCAAGTTCATTAAAGATTATATTTACTCATTTATTAGAAAGTTTACAAAGCATTTCGGCTTTCATTCACTTAAGTACGTTGATAGACAGGTTTATAATGATTTTCTTTCACAATTAATGCTCGCAGAGATGCTGATATTTAGGGGCTTATTTTTTTCATTGATTGGTATGCTTGAATGAACCCTTCAAACATTTCAGAGAAATATAGTTTGGTCAATATGACCTGTCAAAATCGTTTTTTTTAGTCTTCAAAGTGATAAACAATAATGACGGCTCCGTTATGTTCACAGCACGGACCGAACGCTATGATGTAATATCATCCTTTTGTCTCTTATTAAATGCCGAATTCATGGAAGGAATGTGAATATTCCTCGACGCTTGTACATATCTTCTCAAATATATCATTTTCTTATTTTGGCAATTATGTTCAAGATACAAATATTCAATTTTTGATGCTTGATATTTAACCGACGGTTTAATCAGTACTGGTAGAGCCAATAATATCATGCACTTTAAAACGGAATTTCGGAACTTCGTAATAGATTTTAGTAGGTCTAAAAAGTGGTATATTAGATGTTATTGGCATGAAAGTAGGGATGGAAGAGACGTGTTTTTCGTGAAAAAGTAAGCAAACGAAAAATCAGCGCTGGTTTGATAGACGAAGAAATTGCATGCAGCTATTTAGTTCTGTAATGAAAATGATCGAATCGATCAGTGCATTCAATAAATCATTGGCTGCCTGTGAAGACGACTTGAAACTTTTATCTATTAGATTCAAGATTTGCGATTGGCGTGTTAGTGAAACTTCGATGGGTATTCATTAGATGTCTCTTACAACAAGCTACTGACATGTCGCCTAAGATAGTGCGCCTGCAATAATTAAAAGATGCAGCTTTTTGCTAGCACAGTGTAAATAGAATAAGTAACTGAGTTGTATCCTCAGTTGAAAGATGAGAACAGACCGGAATAGCTGCATTTCATCCAATATCAGGAATCATCAGCAGTCCTAGTTCACATCTCTCAACATCGAAACAACTCCTTATTTAAAGTTGAAACCATGCTCGGGTAAATTTTAGATTTGCAACTATCAAGTTAAGTAATTTTTTAGAATTTTTAGTGATATTGGATGAAATGGCAGCTCTTCAGGTCTGTTCCCACTTTTCAGCTGAAGGTGCAACACAATATCTGATTATTCTAATAGATTTAAGTTGCGTTTGAAAGCAGGTCTGTTAACCTTTCTTTGTTGTTCAGCGAAATACATACTTCCATGTATTGGATATGAACGCTTTTGCTCACGATGATTCATGTTTAATTCTCAGCCATCCTTCATGACTCCTGCGTTTCTTTGAGATATTTCACTATGAGAAAGCGTTTGAGAATCTCTCTTCTTATCAAGCGCAGTTTCTGCAATCATGACATATGCAGTCCTGCCTTGTCTGTTGTGCTAGCTTTGAGACCGATTGCAGGGTGTGTTCTAAAATACAGAAGTCTTCTCTTAATGTCTGTGACCTCTTGACAATGCGGGCGTATTCATTGATGATGAAAAGAGCTCTCAAATAAAGACAGTCCATTGCCATTGTATTGTTTGATTATGTGCTTATGTGATCCACTGTTTGTGCACTATTCGTGAATGCGTTATTTATCGTGTCTTGTTATATGTATAGTTTTTGGCCTTTATGCACTTTCAAATAAACTTTTCTCAGCTGCAATTGATGGTCTGTCTGACATGATGCTCGGTAAGATCTCCATACTATTGAATTGTATGAGGCCATTTAGTCTTAACAAGCATTTTGCGAATGTGATAGGACCGCTTGTATTAAGAAATTGCAATGCGGAATCCGACGTTACGGCTTAGCCTTTTACGGAGAATCAAGTTATGGTTTGACAATTCAAGGCATTAACAGCCTTTGAGTGATGTTCAGTCTCCTTCGGTACCACTTTTCGACTGATTGACCGGCTATGATGACTTAAGTGTATAATACGCTGAGAAATTTAATTCACAACTCTGTCTCAGCAAACATGCTCCATGCTCAAATTCATGTAGACAGCGGATAATGACTTGGAACAGTATTCCTAGGTTCGGGAATGAATGCAGTGACAAGATTCGGTGCAGGTATGCTGAACTGTGCAAAGTTGACAAGTTATCATATAGACTACACCTTTAGAAGAGCATAAATTTTGACATTAGCATGGGTGCAGGTTTTACAAGACACAAGAAGGACATAAAGCATCATTTTTGGCTCAGCAACTGAAAAAGGTTTTTAGATTTCAAGTAGTCCTGGCAGCCAGAGCTAGTTTCTGCAGGGAACGAGGGGGAAAACTAGACTTTCATAGAATGATGCACACCCAATGCCTACTACGAATCTTAGCGCCTGCCGAGCTCCGGCTCCTTTTCTTTTCTTTTCAGACAGAATCAAGGAAAAGCATGTTAATCCAATGCGACGCAGATTTCTGTTTTTTCAAGAAAGAAATTGTCTTTGTTTTCTCTTATCAGATGAAAAGTACTTCGTCTAGATTCGTCATTTTTGACATTTAATGTCTTCACATCATTTCTTATCATGTTCGTAAGCATTTATCCATGAAGCTACACACATTCAAAAGAGCATCTCATGTTTTCAGAGAGACCAGTTCGACGAATCAATGATGGAAAGTTTCTTATGAACGCATCATTAACAAAAGAAAATTTGACTTAGTTCTATTTTGCCAAGGATATGGAAATCCTCACGATCCCAAACGCGGTACTAGGCTTTGAGAGTCGGTCATGATAACCATTGTCGCGTAGCTGGTTCTCACTTCTCCATGAGCTTCACACGGATGTCTTTGGTATGCATAGATCGAACTGCTTGAATTCACTGAATGAATGCAGTACCACACTTCGAGCTATTCGGATAGTGAGAATTCCATGAAAGTATGCAGTCAGAATGGTGTTGTTTAATATAAAGACCAGTTTCAATATAGACATCTGTTAATTGTATGGATAAATCAAGAAAATTATTTGATAATCATAAAGATTGCAGAGTGCCAGTTCGCCTAACTATAAGTTGTTGATTTTTGGATTATCAACATAGCGTGGGTTATGATTATTGTGTTGCTTTCCATCATTAAATAAAACTGCTCATTTAAGAAATCTATGTTCATTATTGTCGTCAGAATAAATTGATTCTGAGAATGAATAGATTCTATCAAAACGACTGGATATGATAGAATCGATAATCACTCAGCTAATACTCATAAAAATAGGTAAAAGTCGATACAAAATGGTCAATACTACAGCTTCTCTCAACTTAGCATCTGGCTCTGCTTCATGTGATCGTGCGTCTCGAGTTCGTTGTCACTGTCGCAATCTTTTAATTTCACCCTTTTCGTTTTCTGCTCCATCACTGAAAATCGAGGTAGCTAAAACACAAAATAGAAACCCACATATCTTGCAAAAATCAACGTCGCGGGTTATATTCGAGGAAAGAAGTTATGTTTAATATTATCATTTTTTGGAAGTTGCAATTTCTCCAAAATATTCTATCGCGTTAACAGACTTAATGCCAAATAAAGACGTAGACAAAATTTCTGACCGGGTTAGGGTCTATAATAAGTGACTCAATCTACAAGCTATGTAACAAGGTGCGCATGGGGAACAACCGTGCCTAAAGCTTTGCCGCTCCCGGACCCGTGCCCGAGTTTTGACTAGAAATATGACAACCCGTGCGCTGACAGTCGATCTGAATTACAATTGGACCGGACCTGAGGCCAGGTAGTCGATTTGAAATTCAATCGGACCGGACTCGAGCCCAGATAGTCGATTTTAACAGTCGGGTAGATCAAATCTACATATACTCAAATAGATAGACCGCAGAAGTGAAGCTGTCGACCTGGACATGTACTTGGGTATTCGGCATCAATTGGCGTGAATTTCGGGCAAATGGTTTACATACTCGAACCGTACCCCTTTTGTTGCCCAAGACCTCCATCAATATTTAAACCTATAACCTAAAGGCCTGCGAGTGCTCCTAGAGTTGCCTTGCACTGCTAGGATTTAACAGAGGATAAGCGATAAATCAAGTGGAAGAATTGAAAATGCGAAAAAATGACACAAATGCACTGTTGTCTTTCTTCGCCTTTTCGATCATTTTTTTAATTAGAAGTTGGTTTGCTTTGTCTACAATATCCATGTAGTCATTCGATTCACAATTGAAACTTCTCTGCTGGCAGTTATAGCAGGCTATTATCGTTAAGCACTGTTCAGAAGGCTGACCCCGGAAAATGACTGAAGCCGAGTCCGTACTCGGCCCCTGCTTGGAAAATGATCGGAAGCCTGCCCGTACCGGGGCCGTGCTTGGAAACAAAGCCACAATCGTGTCGCACCCAGACCCATACTTGGAAAATGTTTAAAACCAAGCCTCGATTCTGGCTGTGCTTGGAAAACAGCCGGGTAATAGTCGTGCCCGAACCAGGGTAACCTGTCGATCCCTATTTCGCAATCACACTTTTTTAAACATGTTTTCTTCAGTTTATTCGCATAATTTTCGTTAACGTGAATTCAACCTAGCAAATATGAATGGTCATTTTGTCAATGACAATTGTGCACTCAATAAAAAATCATGTTGACATGTCTGAACATGTCGAAACATCTGTCTAAGATTTGGATGTTAACCTTTTTCTTTCAGGGTAATAGAATGATTTTCAAACGAATGTTACAGCCTTCTTCTATGAGTATTGAGGAATGTAAGAAAAAGCATTGTGAGCGCTCAAAATTCGGATTTGCTTTATCTAATCTCAAAGATGTCAACCTTGATGGATACAACGGTGAGTTTTGTCGGCTTCTCTGTGATGCCTCAGCTTGACATGCTTACACTAGAGAAACAGAGGATTCTGAAACATCCGTGATTGATTCTTAATTAAATAATTGCATCATAAAAGTCACGCGCCGTGATGATTGGCGCACTTTAATAATTGAGCACATTGTTCAGCAGCGGCTGAGTATTGTTGTGTAAATTTGATTGTCATTAATTGAGTTTGATGCGGACGACGTTGCATGCCCTTTAACGGGAGTGTTACTCGGTATTGTTCAATGAAATTTTAGCGCCAAAAGCAAACGGGAGAGAGGGATTTCCTCCCTATTGTGTTGAATTACTTTCAATTTGGCACGTTTGAGCTCCTTAAACCCATGTTTTTGGATGAACACTTGGCAGTTACGAGAGTTTTGACAGTTTGTACAGTTTTTTCACAGTCTAACTCCTATTTGAAGTTGATTCCAGAAAAAAGTGAAACTGAGATACAGTCTCATCTGCGGGGTCGTCTCATAACAGCGAATCTCAAAACAGCGAAGTGTCAAAATAGCGAATCTCAAAACAGCGAAGTCTCACAATAGCGAAAACGTGTTGCATAATCTTAAAAAGTCCTCGAGAAGTTATGTTTGCTTGATTGATAGATAACATAAATGACCATATCATCACTATCGTTTATTTATTTAATTCTGTACAATAACAGAATAATTGTGAAAAGGAAACCGATAGATCTTTGGAAATTGTTGTCATGTGACTTAAGGGTTGCATTGTTCTATATCCTAGCATCTTTTAAATGTCTCAACAATAAACAATAAAGTAAAACGAACAATTGATTCAAACATCATGATGAGTCAACTGGATTTTGGAGCACCAACAAAAAGGAGAAAGACGAAATATGTTGCTTTACACGAAAGACGCGACCGATTACACGATTAATGCATTTCAAATGAACTCAGTCGCCAAGGTCATGCTAGGGCTGTCTCGCACATAATGGGTTTTTAGAGAATATTCATATACAGAGATAAGGAAATTTATATCCTTTTCAGTGGCATTGATGATGGGTATTATTTACTAATCCAATTACCTTTAATAAACTAAGTAAACATGATTTCTCGTGAACTTCTTAAGATTATGCAATACGTTTTCGCTATTTTGAGAATTCGCTATTATAAGATTTCGCTATTTTGAGATTCGCTATTCTAATACTTCGCTGTTTTGAGATTCGCTATTATGAGACTGAGCCACATCTGCACGTCGAGCGCTCCTTAAATTGAGAAAATTTTGAAGAATTTGTCGCAAATGTAATCTCTCTATGTTGAGTGAAACTGGGAGTGGATGTGTTAAAATATTACTGTACTTTCACAATGGATGACAATGTACATGTATTAATATATTTGTTTTATGTAAGTCAAGTATTTTGTATGCCGAAAGCAAGCAGATTTATTCGATGTATAATACTGTATTATTCTTTGGGTGAGATAAGAATTGCTTGTCAAAGTGAAGCTTCAACGTTACCACTGAATCGTTCTTAACCCGGATATCCTTCCTACCGACTTTCAATTACGCTTTCAGAGCTCGACCTTGACACCAAAGAATTACAAGGCCAAACACTGCGCCACGGAAGCCACAAAATGCTGTGTAATGCTGTCTCAAGTTTAAGTGATAGAGAAAAAGATTGATTTATATAGCAATAAAATTGTAGGAATTTCTTGGTACTTTTGGTGACATTATTCTGCTGCATATGCGATGAAGTTGAGCGAAAAGGGCTTATTCCAAGGTTGGGTCTAAACTTGGGCTCCCCCCCCCAAGACCCAAGATCTAGGGTGTCCCCAAGATTGGACCCAAGAGTGGCTATTTCTATAATGAAGTGGAGCAACAATTTCCAGAACATGTTTGGAATTTTAATTGAGATTTCAAATTGCATGAAGATATTTTGAATCATACCATATTATTGTACATATTGCTATCCAATTAATATGTATCTAATGTTCATATTAATTACTATTTATTGCATGAATTTGTTTTTGCGGAATTGAGGCCATATTAATATTCAGCCAAAAGTTTTTATTATCGGCATAGGTTATCTTTGGGTTTAATATCATCAACCCTTTTTACGTCTACACCCTAATAATTTCCTAATTAGAAAAACATGCATGACCAAGCTACATTCCCTACAACATATCTGATCGAGAAACGAAACACACATAACATAGGCCTCTTATAGGATGAAAATAGCACAAATGCAGATATAACGATATTTTTACTAATCGTAAGAAGCAATGATCAAGGAATGTCACTGCATTAAATGATACCGACATCTTTCTATTTCTAATACATGTAGCCTAATAGTAGAATAAACAGAATAGGCCGAAGTTTTTGACTTTCAAGGCAAGAGGCTATATGAAGCAAGTTATCTACGAATTGTTGTAGGTTACCAATTGAACAGCATAAGCGTTATGCATGTATTGTTTTAGTGCATTGCATTTTTTCATACATTATTTGTTTTATTTCACGCAAAATGATATTACAAAATTCTGTCTGATACAATGTGCATTACATCTAGCTTAATGGATTAAATTCAGAAGGAAGCCATAGGTAATCAAAGCATAGATTAAAAAGCTAATTAAACAAACTATCAGATAGACATTTACGGTAGGTATATATCAAAGTTGATGATAGCACAGTTTTCTCATCGAAAGACCAATAGTGTGGTTGAAGTAGGTTACATATTTACATGTACATACATGTAAACTTACATGTAGATGACTTGCTGTGACATGATGTGGTCATATACTTAGGCAGAATTTTTCCAAGAAAACAGCAAATGATCATTCATGGTCAATTTCTTTACTCTTGGGGGGTGGGGTACCCAAGCTATTGGGTCCGCACCCCAAGACTACCCAAAACCCAAGAGTGAACCCAAGACCCAACCTTGCTTATTCCTTACCTTTCAATCTTTCGATTATTGCTCTGTCCGCATTAGATGTAAACATGACTTTACTTTCGCATTTTTCTTCGCTTTGCTATGGTGATCGTCCTTAAATGAAGCATAATTGAGTCTTGGAAGTTTCACCAGGTTCGGCGTGTGTAGAGTAAATATGCTTAAGGCTGATAAACAAAGACTTGCCTGTGAAAAATAATTGTATTTCTTAGAAAATATGTCAGATGATAAGTAGTTGAATGCGTTGTTGATTTCTGATTTCCAAACAGGTGAAGTTTCATGATCAAAGTAGACGTTTATAGCTTATTTTTCCCATATCTGTGACAGACGTGCTGATTATTTGACTGAGATAATAGACGCGGATAAATTATTTAGTCCTAGATTATGGATTGATTAATAAGAGTTTTGAGAAGAAAATCTGACGTTGAGTATTTCAACTTTTTATTCATTTTCATGCACTGGCAGTTATAATCATGATAAGCAAAGGTTGATATTGTTTGTAGAAACCATGGCAAGAGTGTGAGACTGTTAAGTTCCCTGTCAGGGAATTATTCTAATAATAGCTAGGAGATATAAGACGAAAAGTCATTAAGTCAAATGTAAATCAACTTCTTAAATAGTTGAAGTTTTTGTGATCTGTAAATAATGTCATACGGGATCGTTCATGTTCCACGTGGACAAGGGGGGGAAGTTTGTGGTGCTGTCCAATCTGTTCATATGAAGGAGGGGGTGGGTAATTGGGCGAGTCCACGTTCACACTTGCAAGGAAAATGTTAAAATTATTGTTATAGGTAAGTGCCACAAATCTACTTTTTATCATTTCGCAATGATGAGTTTGAAGGTTGATCAATGTCTAGTTTGAGATTTTAGAATACCGCAAAGGAGGTACTTGAAAAATTGTATATGTTATCTGTCGACTGGGTTTATTATGACTTAACTTTGTTCTTTCAAGGACAAACTTCATAAGATACTTGCATATTTGGTCAAAATAGACCTACCTTTTTGTAGTGTCCTGTGTATTAAGCTGAGAAGATAGATATTAAGCTTCATGAATAGAGATCGAAGGTTAGTCCAATATTGCAAGCCGGATTATCGAATAATCACGAAGAATATAATTTAGCACTGCATCCACAGTGTAGGCGCGCGTGATTAGTGGTATGCACATCCACAATTAGTATCAGTAATTGTGCACTGTCTACGGGATGCGTGCGAGGGGGGGGTCAGTGTACATGATTGTCCATTAGGGAGAAGGGAGGGTAAAAAAATCCGAATTTTTGTCCACGTGGATTATGGAAGATTCCTAAATGATTTTTTTAAAATGATCAATTGTAGTATAACGAGCAAATGAATTGTAAATGAACGTTTAATCCAAGCGCCCTTTCAGAGGCAACTTCACATATGCTTGCGATTATCTTAAGATCTACTTCTCTTATTTCTGTTTGAAAATTTGTAGGATTCTTTTTAAAGAATGTTATATTCAAATGGCAGGATCACACTATGAGTAATTTTATCAAGTGGATTGATCTACTTTCGACGTGGTGGAGACTTAGTATGAATTTCCGTGTGGGTTCCTGGTATTTCACCTAAGCGGCTGCCTGATAAAGTTTATCTTAATGGTATCCGATTTTCTGTTCATTGACGAAACATGTTATTGGATCTTAAAATTCGTTCAAAAGTGCAGTTAAATAAAAATGATGGTATGGTAACCATAATTCTAGTTTCTTTTTCAAATTTCATTGAAATCCTGGCTTGCAAGGTGCTGCCAAAATTTTCTTCATTGTATTAATTGTTTTTTATGTCAGATTTGAACAAGTATAAAGCACAGTTCGTTGATTTCCGTTTTGAATCTCACGTCATAATCACACTTATTTTTAATTTCAAAGAGCATTTTTGTGTGACATGTTCTCTGTAATTGAACCAGCTACAATCAGCAGTGATGAAATTCGTATTTACACGTTAACTATTGCTACTTCTTTGTGACTCAGATTTTTGACTACTTTTGTCTTGAATCTGATGGATTGCAGTTCGGAAGTAATTCAGTCGTTGTCATTTTCTCCTCACTAACGATAATACGTTTTCAGATATCGGCATTTCGGCTCCCGGCGAGGGTGATGGCGTCATTTACATTTATCATGGCATGGCTGATGGCTTAGACCCGACTCCAGTTCAAGTGAGTTCAGCTATTTCATTATCAGGCCTGCCATAGGTCCTTGACCGAATACCTGAATTCTCATTGAAAGGTCTAATGTTTGACTGTTTACACATTGAGTCACAGATAAGAGTCTGAATGAGGGTATTCACCTCAATGGAATTCGCAAAAATCAGATTACATTAATGTTTTACAACGTGGGCGATTCTTTTCGGTTAATGTGGATGAGTGCTGCATGATCTGTTGAAAAAGGGTTAAAATATATCAGACGTCTATCATAGATAAGCCAAAGTAAAGTATATTTAGCAAGTACGAGCATGAATTTTTTTGTCTGAATAGTGTGTTAAGTTTTACTGTCAGCCGGGATATTGAAGATAATATTGTAAATTACCCTTCATGTAATCACTATATTATTCACTCAACAAGTTATTAATCAAGACAATTCTTTGCAAACTTCCTGACAGAATTTGATACCGACAGAAAATTTGGCTCCAGCACATTCCAAGTTAATGCATTTAACAACCCAAGAATTGAATAGATACAAAGAGTGACCTGCCTCGCATTTTTATTCCTCGCTGTAATAACTCATGCCATATTGTTTTGTGGTGTAAGAAGTTTGCTTCTAAATATTAACAGATGAAATCATAGAAATTAAACTTCAACTTTTTTTAGAAGTCCTTGCTCCCTCACTGGAGGCTTGGGTAGTGCTAGGATAGTCAATAACTTACATTGGGACGGCGTGCTACTTTAAGTGTGGTTGCTCTTCATTCTGACTTTCAATGACATACGATGCTCGAGCACGCAGCCAAATGTCATGCACTTGAGACTGTGTCACGGAGACCAGGTGGAGTACATCGTGTGGTCCCAGTTTCATTTGTAACATCACAATATGAGAATGCTGCATCAACTTTCAAAGACTAAAAAATGATGCTAATTTCCTATTGCCAGTGCGCCCGAATCCGAACTCTGAGAACTGTCGTAATTTTATTCTTCTGTGGAGTCGCTAAAGCTTTTGAAGCAACTATAAATAATTACGTTTTGGAAATTTTACGCATATTTCAAGCCTATTCAAGAATAATAATAATAATAATAATAATATCGTTTTATTTCAAAGCCCCAATATTGGGAATCGTGAGGCTAGTCTCAATTACAGGTTCAAGAATATGATAACAAAACTCCTACAATGTGTCTGATGGACTAAATCAAGTAAAAATCATGCTGATACGATTAGTACTGTATTGATAGGTAGCCCAATTCTGTCCTACACCTCTCAGGGTGACCAGCCCAAGATCAGGCAAGTCCATGACCAATTTTCGCTTCCCCTTGTTGCCATTGTCATCAGCTATAAGAGCCTGCAACATTCCTTCACGCCTGCTTTATGAAATTTACTGGAAACGTCATATCAGTGCTATGATTACTGCTTTTCGGCGGTCATAACTCAGTAGGCCTGCGATCATTCGCACCAAAACAAATCATTTGCATTTTAATGGTCTCCGTGGAGCAGTGGTTAAGTGCATGACCCATATGTTCTATGGTCGTGCGGTTAACTCCGAGAATGTCATCGGAAGTCGACATGAAACACCAAAAGTATCACAACTACAGAATTAGACTGCTCGTTCCTCCTAGTCGTCGTTTCCTAGAAGGGCAGAGTCATATCTGGTATGCGATAATGATGGCCTACACCACACACAATCTGAGGCCAAACAATAAATCGTTGAGCCTCAGACAGCAGCCAGTGGCGTGCGTGTCATACACATCGAATTCTTCGTTCGGTCACAGTTCGCTGTCACAGCAGCATTCATTGATAGATCCTACAAAGAGCAGGGGTGAACTAAATTTCTTACGTCTGCCAACTTCTAAACAAAGAATCTGATGGACCAACATTAAAAAGAAAACTTCTGCGCTTTTCGAATCTGATGGAATGATGGCAATCGAAGCATTTTGGAGGAATTCACAGCAATCCGCAAGCGACGCATGACTTTCTTTCCTATCTCTGTGCGTGACTGCAAGGTATTAGGAATTCCTTTTTGCGTAGTTGCTAAGCTCCAGCATGTGCCATCGTTTTGAATTAGTCTTCACTTCTGGTAAACTGAAAGAATTAAACAATTAAATTCAGTGATCACAACACTCCAACACCACAACACCATACTAATCTGTGTTCCCACTGTTTAAGTCCCCAGTGGGTGGGAGAAGTAGCGACGGTGAAACTTAGGGTTGTTGCCAACGCATCCGTTGGTAGTTTGCCAACGCAGATGAAAATTGGTTTGCTCGTCTCGTTGGTAGTCTACCAACGGATCTATTGGTGTTTTACCAACGCATCTGTTGGTGAAGGGTTTGCATGCATATTTCACCAATGGCTTCACCCATTGGTGAACGACCAGACGCACGCTTTATTTCTCATTTTACATGCACCCTTATTTTCATTCTGCTTCTCAATGGACATGGTGAGTGTGATCGACATAGCCGATGCGACTGACGATCAAGATTATGTAGTCCAAGTTGGTCGACATTTCAGAGATCGCAGCAACCCCCTAGAAGACCCCACCAGTTCCACAGACACGCCTACGTTGCTCTGCCAACGCTTTTTTGGCTCGACGTTTTAATTCGTGCCATAGAGTTTTATCTGTTTATCACTTCGCTGATGTTCGTCATTTGAAGCGTTGAAGCGTGAGCATATTTCAACCCACAACTGCTTCTTTTGAGCAACGGATTTGTAATCGCTCAATTTTGATTCTACTAAATTCATGTCGACCTCCTTCAACAGAGGCAGAAGATTAATTTTTTCGCTATCTGAAAATCTTGCAGACATGATCTACCTTACAATACCGAGTGTCAGAATGAAATGAAAAGAACAGTGGTGGAATGACGATCACATTTTCTAATTGACGTCAAACGTGCGCGCACAACCATTGGTGATTACCAACAGACACGAGCAAATGCTGCATTGGTTACATTGCCAACGTTGGCAATCACCAACGGATGCTTTGGTGAAACACCAATAAATCCGTTGGTCAATTACCAACGACACAAGCAAACGAGCCTTAATGTGGTGGAGCGTAAGGCAGAACAAACAACATTAAAATGCCCACTGCTGGGGTCCTCTGAAATGAGAAGAGTCTCTGATGTGCCTCTGCATTGGACATGTCTATTTTCTGTTGCTTTGTTCATTCTCTCGTTGCTTTACTTTCAATAAAGTAGATAGACAACCTATATGTTTGGGATTTCAACATTATTTGATATCAGAAACTTCGGGATTAATTTATTGAGAAAATCTGCTTTGCGAAATCTCGAGTTTCATCGCGCGCTGTTGATTGTTGATAGCAAACAAGCGTGTGTGTTGCAGCACGAATGGCCTCATTGATTTTCGAATTGTTTCATTTTTGTTGTTACTTTGGGTGCAGATAATCAAATTCATTAATGGAATTATAATTCAATATTTAGACAATTTCCATGAATTGAACACTTCCGTACCAGCATGTTAACAAAAAGGAAATGAATTTAATCACCTTCCTACAATTAGCTGAATATAATCCTCTCAAAATCATCAACTTATTTCCTCTCTTGCGCAAGTTATTGTCGCTGAGTGAAAACGCGCTTTGTCCACTTGTCTCTGTTATGTATTGCTGTTATTGCAATTGACACCGCTCTATAGTTGCGCCTGGCTCTTAGACTGCGGAACAATAATTGTTGACATTACAAGGAACTCATTCTGTAATCTCAGATAAAAACATTTTGACGTACTTTTACCAACTATCCATGTGCTGAGTGACTTTCGAATGGTTGAGATCTGGTTGAGATCGCCGCTGACATGGTCACGTGTGTGAGCTAGCATGTCTTGACCGTAAAGGTTGAATTGTACACGAGCATTTCAAGCAATGTTTGATAAGCAGTGAGAATGTATTTTTGAGCGCTATTTGACAGTTAGTAATCTTTACAACGTAAATTGATTACATCGTGATGATAAATCGTAGCTCAATGATTTTCGCGCTGTGTGCTTGTATTTAAGTTAATCATGCTCATTAGATGAACTAAAATCTATCGCAAATTTTTATTCAAATATTTGGTATTATAGAAAAGTGATATTTTATGTCCAAAGTGACTCTAAGCGGATACTGAAGAGATACTAAGATTTCACGTAATTTCTTCCGCATCATTTTGAGCTAGTAAATAATAGTAAAGAGGAACACGGCAAAGTGATGTAAATACTAAATGCTTCAATGCTGATAAATGACCACCATAAGTAGTAGAATGAACATACTTCCCAGATAACTTCGCTGTAGAATGACAAGGTGGAGGTAATGATTTACTCATTGTTATCCGAGTGACATGTGTTTGAATCACATTTGATGGCCACAAAACGAAAGTTTTGTTGAAAATCAATCACTCTGACATACATTGAGAATATTTGATATGATAATATCACAAAATCGTGTTTAGGTAGTTGAAAAAGAAATGGTTAATTAGCCATAAATAAATGAATTATTACCGCAAAGAAAACCTCTTAATACCAACCAAATTACGAGTATCTTAATATTAAAAAAGTTATTAATAATTCACAAGACTGGAATTGTCTGCTTACCTGACAAGGGTCTGAAGTCCTAATGACTTGATAATTCAAGCAGAATCGTTAATAAACGTTATTATGTAATTGTGACTAAAGGGATAATTCGAGGCGCTATCCTAAACCTTAATCTAAACATCGTGATGACACTTAAGCCTTTCCCATCTGGACCCTATCAGCGTCACGTAACGTTTATCTATATATAATCATAACAAAAGGGAGATTAAACTGAACATGTGAAACATCTGTAGTTGTCTCAAATAACTTAGTTTTAAGTTAGACGTTAAACCCATAGATGAAAATTAAATTTATTAAAGCTTACAAATGAATAAAATATGATAAAAAATATGATAAAAAATAAATAAATAAAATCATATGAAAATTTAATTCAAGAAATGAAATGATGAACTCTTAAATGAAATAAATATTAAAACGAAACGTTAAAAAAGGAGTATAAATGAAAGAAAACATTTTTTATTTGTGACTTTTTAGAATTATAATAGTTTTTTGGAATGTTTTTTGAAAGAATTTAAGTCCTTAAAAGGACTGATTATCCGTTCCCCGTGGGTAGCTGAGGTCATCAGCAGGTAACTCGGACAGGATTTACGTTTCGGCCCCTCAACCTGAACGCTCAAACCCATCCGAGCGGGCCCTGCACATAGAGAGCAGCCTCGACCACACTTTAAAAATTCCTTGTTCGGCAGTGTTCATAGAAAAGAAAATGAGGAGATTCAGGAAGAACACAGATCAAATAGCTGTCGTGCAGCAAATAGTCCAAACTTGTGGAGTAAGGAGCTATGCTTGTGAAGTGCTTTTTCTGTTTCTAGTCTAACTAAGTCGTTCAGCTAAGTGTTTCTAACTAAGTGTTTCTAAGTCGTGCAGCTCTCTGTAAATAGTCTAATTATTTTATAGTTTAACATGTAAATCCGTTTGAATCCCGCTTTCCACTTTACCACTCATTGTATCACTCGAGTAATGACAGTAAACGAAGAATAATCTGATGTCTTTTACCAGGTCTTGTTTGGCCATTCCAGAATTCTTGATGATGTGTAGCGGATGAAAATGTACGATAAAATAATGTGGATATCAGGTTGGGTTTCTGTCGTCTGCGATAATCATGAAAAACTATTACACTGGAACGTAACTCTGACGGAAAAATTCCTCCTATCTGTTGTAGAGGAGCTTCTGCAACATTCTCTGAATGATAAGAAAGCCAAGTTGATGTCTTCTGTTTTTGTAGGCATGATGATATCTATATTTTTCACTGTAGAAGGCCGATGATGAACAGAACAACGATGAGCTTTCAGGAAGATCCATGGAAAAATGTTGGCAGATATGTTTTGAATAGCCTATTTTCACAACTATGCCCCTGATGAATTATGCAGTTAACTGAACATGCTGCACGGATAGATAGATGGAAAAGGAACTTGAAATATCAAGCTTTAGATTTATAGAATACATTTTCTTCATGAAAATACTGTTTGAGTTGATATTGCTTTGAACAATTGCATGGAATTGCCAAATGCAACACCCTAACACTGAAAGACTGATCTTCAACGACCCCCTTACCATTTAGTTATTGGCGGTGCACATCGGTGAATTTTAAGTTATTCACTTAATCTAGGGAGACGATGGTCTCATGAGAACTACGAAATGTACATGTATGTGGATGAATGTACATGCATCATATGATTACAAAAGATGCAACGATTACGGTAAATTATCACTTGCACCTTCGAATAGATCTAGCTAAGGTCAATAGTCGCGTGCCTTTGTTGCTGCTTGGCCAGTGTAATCTTCGAACATATCGTCGCAGAAATTAAAAACAAAATCCAGATACCTTTTTCCTCTCCAGCTATTATCCAAACATAGCGAACGTTTATTTCCGTAAACATTATGTCATTTATGACAAATTTATTTTTCTGCCACCATTACAGTATTAAATTCTTGCAATATTATTGCAATTTGCAATTATTGCAAATTCTCTAGCTAAGGTCAATAGTCGCGTGCCTTTGTTGCTTGGCCAGTGTAATCTTCGAACATATCGTCGCAGAAATTAAAAACAAAATCCAGATACCTTTTTCCTCTCCAGCTATTATCCGAACATAGCGAACGTTTATTTCCGTAAACATTATGTCATTTATGACAAATTTATTTTTCTGCCACCATTACAGTATTAAATTCTTGCAATATTTCATTACTCTCCAAACTTGAATCGACATGAACGATATCGAATGTATGATCGTACAAGTAAAGATTTTCTGACATGCATAGAATTTTTGAGGAACTTTCAAGAAAAATTATGCATTTATTAAGTATACAACATGACTTTAATCTGTACAGCTTCTTCCTGGAAATAGGTGATAGCTAGAGTCAGTTACTGCATCCTGGACAACAATTTGCATTAACGCGCGCGCATCTCGTTTATTCAAATATCAAAAATGTGTGATCCGCTGTGGGTTTGAGGTGAGAAGAATGTCATAAGCAAATGAATAATTATGTTAATTTTTCTATTGTGTTTTATTGCGTCCATTTTTGGCAACTGTGCAATCAGATTGAGTTTTCATGAATTGAGATCACACAAACCGCCTGCCACGTGTGCATTGTCGTGACCTAGAGTGCAAGTTGAAGGTGAATGAGGAAGAAGAGTCGAGATATCATATCATTTCATATATCAGATGATAGTGCTCGTGAGTGAACCCGGCGGGTGGTCCATCTCTACCAGTTCCTCTCCATGTGTGCGACTTTTTATCTTGGAATCAGATAAAGTTCATTCAAATCCCATCATGGACAGCTCGTAGTCGGGATGTATTGAGTCAAATAAAATCGCAATTTTCAGGCGATCTTGAAGCGATCTCCTTTGAGAATGAGGAAAGAGTTTTGAAAGGAAATGAAGTCAAGTTTGTTGTTATGTCAGATCGGTGGAGACTGAAATAAAACGGCTGTTGAGAAGCAAATTTGAGGACGTTAATCAACGCATACCAGGTATGGAAACAAATGAGTTATAATTGCAAAGGAAGGTGTCGACAAACAGTTGTGTTAGTTACGGGTTGTTGACAAGAGTGAAACCGAATAAGACGCTTCAACAGATTCTAAAGGTTCACACCGTGAGCATTGCTCTCAAATCTGCAGCAATTCCCAATGAAGTGACAATAAGTGGCTTAAAATAAGAAGTTACTACAACAATTTGTCTCTAACTTTTAATTCCTGAGTTTTCAGGAACTTGTTAGAAGTTGTGAACATATTTCGTTGACTGTTCTGAAGTAATGCGAAACTATTTGTGCTTAACATTCACATTTATTAATCCATCAATCAGGAGTTGTAACTGACGCATCTCCCCTTCTCAAGAAGCGTAAGATGCCGGGTTCAAGATCCACATATGTACAAAAAAGTGCTTTGGTTTCTTTCGATGCGAATGCTGCAATTGAGACAAGTAAAAGCGAGACAGAACACTAGGAACAGCCAGGAAAGTCTTCGGGCGTCCTATTGCTCTGACCCCTGAACGAGGGCGGTGACTATATCTCATGATAATGCAATACACGGTTGTGGCATACGCTCGTAAAAGAAGCGCACATTTTCTCGTAGAAATTCTTCATAATACTACTTCATAGTTGAGTTAAAATCTGTCAATTTGTAAGTTTTTCATTGGCCATTGATGCATCAACTATACCCTCCTGTCGGTGCCACAAGACCTTATGTCAATTCTCATTCTAGCCAAATTCAGATGCAATTTATTTCCATCACTGCGTGAGTGCCTAGCCATCTCAGCAATGTCCTAACCCCGGCGAGGAATACTGAACATATACCGGTAGCTTATATGAAGAACTTTGAGGACAAAACTTGTGCCATCGTCACCCTGTCCTCATGATCGCAAATAAAAGGCACATAGTAAATGATGAAGTTATGAAAGCCTTTCCGGAATATATAATTTATGCGAGAAGTGATCCCGATTCATCGAACATATTTCATGAGATAACAAGAGATTCTTTGATGCAACATGAGCCGTACATTGTAAAAGGATGTGTACATAATCGGATGGTAACACTATAAGACATTACTTAGAAAGCGTGGTAGGTATATGGCATTATGCGGTAGGCTTTTGGTAAGCCAATGCGGAAGTATCATGATTCACTTGATAGTTTCTCTGATACAGGATGGCACCATACAATAAAATTACTGTCTTAATATGTCATGATTGTAAGAACTACACAGATATTTGTTTATTCATGAGTCAACTAAACCATGTTGAATGTGAGCACGGTTTTACTTCAACCGTTCGCACTTCCCACTTCTGCTCGTGATTAGAAAAAAAACAAGGCGATGTAGTGCTTCAAATCACCAGCGTAAAACGTGGAGACGTTTATAGAAGACTCTTAAATTCATTTTAGAAGAGAAATATTCATTCTGATACATCGAATGAATTTATTTCGAAGTTTTAGAATCTCCTTTATTTCGGAGGAAATTTGAAACTATTGTTGTAAACTTCAACCCATAATGCAACTTGAAAGCATATAGATCTACTAGCTGGTGAGAAATGCTTGAAACTCCAATTATCGCATTTGTTCAAACTTTTCAATCGCTGAAAAGAATAATGAGAAACTCAGATGTCTTCGAAAAAGGAACTGTTGAAAATAATATGAAGTGCACGAGTACACTTTCATATTGCTCTCATGTGTTCATCGACTAATTAAGTCAAACGAAATTTACGAAGGTTTGAGATTGTGAAGAGAATTAAGCGAAATTATGTGATCTGGTATTTCAAGTCACATTCAAGGTCACATTCCTAGGTAGCATATCAGTAAAAAAGTTTTTTCGCACGTTTTGAACTGTTCGAGTGAAGCACTTGATTTTTGCTCCTGCAATTGGACTTAAGGTGACTGAGCAATCCCAAAATATTAAAAGCATAATGAAGTAATCTGTTGATGGACATTATCTCATAGGGGACGAGCATTTCAGAATCCATGGTAAGCTGATGCATCAGTCGATGACATGTAAAGAAAATGTTCCTTCATGAGCTTTTATCAATAAAAATTCGTGAATCAAAAACTTATTGGATCTCCACGTGTTGAGAAATTCTCAACAAATGACAGGACCTTCAATAAAACGGCCAATTTTGTGTTGCGCTAGTGGATAACATCACCTTGTACCTAATCAATTGACATGTTAACAGAATTTAATGGATGATAAAAGTGATGAGATTTAATTACTGGCATTTACAATTTTCCATTTTAGAGTTTTGCATTCTCCTTATAGATTGACTGTACATAAATCGTTAAAAATTCAGAATCATAATTTTAGTCGTTTAAAAGTTTATTTAAGCTTCTGCTGAAGGCTCAACTGACTTTTTGATTGACTGAAGATCATAAAGCTACTTGTTGCATGCATTTTTAAGTTCTTTCGCAATATGTTCAATAAAGTTTGCCTTCAATCTGTCATCGATGATGCTTAGTGGATGCTGTGACTTGGCGAAAGAAAAGCTGCAATGACGAATTGAAAATTGCTAGAACGGTTTTGTGAAATATTAGGAAACTTCTTGGTGCAAAATTCGTACACAACTTACGCTGAGACTGCAAGGTTCCGTACGTAATATTCAGGATGAGAATTTTCCTCGGAGGCCAAATAAGTCAGCCTCATGTATTTGTTTAATAAAGAGAAAACCAATGATCTTCGACCGTAAATTCTATTATACACGACGTTTCGTCTTCAACTAGATAATGTGTTGGACATTTGTGATGACATGCACTGAACATCCCTGGTTTTTTTCTATTTGTGGTGAATTTCCGCCGCGGCCCCCGTTCCCGACTCACGTCCCTGAATATTGTTAGCGACTCATTGAATCATTTCAAACCTTTGCTGCGAACGAATTTGTACACAATGAGGGAAAACTCGTGACAATCTACATTATGTATTTGGTCTTAGCTATGATCTGAATGAGTGTCTCAGGTTAAATATCTAAACTCCAGCTCTTTTTAAGAAATGGCCTCTATGTGAGGAATAATTAAAGAAGCCGCATTTACGAGAGATTATTGGTGACCTGTTTTCTATCAGTAGAATCAGTAGAGTGGCGTCATATACATATTTATATGACGTCATCTATTTGACACCAGTCTTGACGTTCACATGCTACTATTTTAATCAAAAGAAGCATTGATAGTTGAATCACCATCGTACTCGCATATCTGCGACAAAAAAGTTGTATTCAAGCTATTATTCACTCACATTGTTTTCAAGCCACATTTTATCTTTAATGACCTTTCCCCTTTATATTCTGTCTATTCTGCTCACAAGTCAAAGGAGTAACGCGACACAATGAGACAGATGAAATGTATGAGTGTATATCGCTCGTTGCATTATTGAAGTGTATTTATGTGACACATTCTGGCATATCTTTGCATGAAGATGTTAAAGTTATTTGCTAGCAATCCTCTTTGAAACGCACGAAGAAGTTATCAGAAAATTATTTTTCTAAACAAATTAATGAAAGGAAATGCCATATGACTGTCAAATTTCAAGTATACCACATGTGCAGAACTGTACATGTCTGCCGAAATCGCTTCTTCTAATATTAAGATTGATTAAATTCAGGAGTTTACTTTAAAAGCTATTCCAAGGATCTTTGACAGAGATATGTGGTCTTTGGATAGATGAAGTTCTCCGTCGTTCCATATGCCTGTAGAAAGTAGAGTACCTCCTGGAAGGCGGAGTCCATTCTAGTGATTTTCTTTCAAAAATGTCGTTATAGCAATCATTTTCAACGGGTATTTATCAAAAATGCCATCTACAGATTATTTCAACGACATTTTCCCGTCATTGATAGAATTGCAAAAAAACCCTTGTTTGTAACATCCTCCATGACATACATGTAATAGAGTTACATCCTTAATCGAAGAATGGGGGCATATAGACCCATAACAAATGATATTTGCTTATTCTAGATACATCACAACTCCCTAATTTATATACAGCACCATCCTTAGAAAAATTTAGACAAGTGTACTGTGTGGCTGATTTTCAAAAGGTATTTGCTAAATGCTGCCTTAACATTCGCCTAAGATTATTAAACATTACGTTGCATCCTCAGTCCATAAATAATGACATACTTGAAATGTTTTTTGTCCACATTCAACTTCATCCTATCCATCCAACATAAGATAGTGTAGTCACGTAATTTGTCACGGCTGGGATATGAGCGTTGAAAGTTAATCTACGTCAAAATTCATCACTTTTCGGTGCGATTTGAATTATATCAATATTTCCTCTCAGCACTGATTTTAAATTCATTAAGACGCTATACGTGGTCATGTGCTAATAAATTTGTCAATAATGAATGAGATGCTCATTGTTATTAAACTTCACAATTATTTTTTGATCAGGAATAAAACACAAATGAATGGATTAAGATGAAGCATAAATATTGGCATAAAGTTGGGCACTCTTCGAATTGTGCACACTCCTCCATGCACGCATCCTTTCTTGATCCTGACCGTAAGACAGAAGATGTAGCGGCGCTGAAGATATCTCTTCCTTTTTGTGGAATGGACGTGAGTCGGAGCTTCGGAAGTCCACAGGATCCCGATTACGTGCCCAAAACGCTGCTGGAGAAGAGATGGGGGATGCATTATCTGAATGCCGAGCTTGTGGATTCAGCTCATGGCATTTTGCTTCGAGTCGTAGGGATGGAGAGGTGCATTAGACCATTCATATTTGCGGACCATCCATTCAATCCATGTTAGACATATCGCTAATATTTTCAATTTCTATAATGGCTAGGCACGTGACTACTTAGGCAGCAGTAAATCAAAACTCACTGTTCAACTTGTATGTATTAAGTTTTCCAGCTCTGCTGATCGATTACTCTGTTCAGAATATTTGAATCTGGTATCACGTAAAACCTGGCGATGTCGGGAAGTCAACTGTTCTATTTTCAAGGACGTATGCTGAAGTAATGTGCTTAAAATATTCCCAATGAACGGAAATGCATGCATAACTTCAGACAATCTTGACGTAGACCTACACTCCCTGTACTTGGCATCATGATTACAGAAACGTAAATCTACGTCAGCCGCTTCAGTGATAGTAGCTTGAATTATTAACGTAGATCTGCGTTCACTGTTCGACAGATCAAATTAATTCAGTATATGTGAGTAGGTAAATTGATGTAGATTGTCGTCCATAGCAGCGAATAAGTTAAAGGTGACCGCACCATCGAAGAAAGGAGGTCTGAAGAAGACCTGGTTTTAAGCTGTCACATATTACATGATATTTGAATGCTCGTTCGAGACGAGACGTTTAGCGAGCTGCTATCAGAAGATTTGGAGAATCGTCTAAACTGCACTCAGGTAGTCAGGCGGATGTTAAATGGTTGATGAGTGCAAGCGTGTCATTCAGTAGTTTTTTAAGGTACTCATTTGATGCATATGCAATTTCAGTGAGTTTAAATAAATGAATAACAGTGCATATTGAATAGCTGAATGTCGCATTGATGTCAGGGCATTAGGATGAAATTCCTATTCATGTGTGTTCACGCTTTTCTATTGAAGATGCAACTCAATATTTAACCACCTTCTTTCATAAATTCTGTTTCCTGCATTGACACGCACTATTCTATTGTTCATACATCGCCCACATCAGCGGAAGTCACTATTTTCATGTTGGTTTGACAAAACCATTAAAATAGTAACTGAAAAATGGAAAACTGAAGGTGAAGCAAATTGGCGAAAGACAACACTCGTCCTGTTAAGTCAAGTATGGCGACTTTAGTTCGCTTATTACGCACCAAATCATGACCGGTGATGATTATTCTTATTGATACTGCAAGCGAGAAGCAGCCTGACAGGTACAACACTGTCACACAGCGCGTGGGTGAAGCATGAATATGTCTACAATTTGAACGCAGTGGACCTGTTAGTGTTTTCAGTTCACCGGAGGCTTAGGTTAGGGCCTTGGTCAGAAATAGACTTTCACGATTTCCGCTCGTTTTCTCTTCTGGAGTCTTTCCCACCTACGTTGAATCTTCTCGGCCATCGTATGCCTTTTGACAAGTCATTTCAGATAGGTACATTTCTAATATATAGGAGGATATGAATACGATTTTGTCATGGTTAAGGAAGTGAACAGGGATTATCAAATTTTTATTCAGATTCAATTAATTGATTGCACCAATTTCCTATGTCAATCGATTGATTTACTGAAATTCAAATTATAACAAATTGTTCATCTAAAGAGAATGACAACTATTAAGTCAATGAAAGACACTGACAGCCTTGATTTCCAGACCGCACTCGCTCGATTCAGGAATCGAACCGAAGTTCGCGCTGGAGACGAGCTCGTACCTTCTTCGCTGGGCCACGCTGACGGTACATAGGAATGCGAGTGAAGGCATAATCCTCTCTGAGTGATATCGACTTAATCACCGACTTTTGATGCTTTGTGGTATTCATACCGCAATCTATTTGCTGATCATTTTTAAGTCAGGTCTCTGATTGCGAGCCATACTATGAAGCTGTTGTTGGGGAGAATTTCTTTACACCTGTATCCTCTCATTCAGGCATCAAGTCAAGTACAACATCAGGATTGCCGTATCATATCAGGAACCCTTACTTTCAAAATCACTTTTGTTACTTTTGTTATGCTTATTATTGATTTTTCTTGATAATTCAGTGACATGAATTTTGATGTTAGAAAAATGTCATCATTCATTGCTATGTAAATGGCTTAGAAGTTCACTTGTAAATAAACTAGGCCCAGCACATCAAAATTAATATTGCTCTTGCTGTCGAAATGATATTTTACTCACATTTAGATATTTTGTGATCAAGCGATTACCTTTTCTCACAGTTGGCATTTTGGCTGCTAGTTTTTGGAACTGGTGGAAAGCAGTGGTAGCATGAACAGTTGTGACCGCCGATCGTTACTATTTGCAATGAAATGACTCCGAAAGAATTTTGTGATCGCTTCTTTTTGACATAATTCAATAATGAGCAGCTGTCGTTTAATGCGATGGTGATCATTCCTAACATAGCAATTTGGCAGGAAGATCATTGAAATTCTTGCTGTTAGTTATATTGGAATGTATTCTGATTGTGAAGGTATCTGGTCAAGGCAAGCCGCTCAAAGTAACTGGAAATATCATGTCTTGGAAAACTGTTAACAGTGACATCAATCGATGACTCTCAAAAATTTCGTGAAGTGAAAGACTTTCAATGATCTACCTCCAGAGAAAATTGAGGCCGACATTATGAATTGCCGACGTCTCGGACGCTCGTCCGTTGTCAAGTTAGAAAATTCAAGCATAGACATGCAATCTGTTTGTTAGAGATATGAAGCGCAAAGTTAATTTGATTTTAGAATTTGTAAATGAAACAAAGGTACAATCGTAAGGACAAACATGACACGAAAGATAACCTAGGCTATTCTAATAAATCTTTCTTCTGTGCTTTAGATAATGAAGTTAAAAGCGTGAAGAATGATGATTGCCATTTCTGCAACCTGTTGCTTGATAAGTACATGTATAGGTTCAACTACCGTTTATCGTTAATAAGTTGACTTGTAAATCATATGCAGAATACTTTATTGGAAATATTAGCCGTCCCTTTCTTGCGTTATGCTGAGCTTTGTAATAGCATTAACGCTCACACCAAAGTTGGCGGTTTGGTGCCCCTTCTGATCACTTGTTACAGGAACATCGAAATCGCAACGGTTCCATTGATTATTTTATGTACAAATTATTAACAGATGTGGAGGTCCTGTTGATCAGACTTTTGGAAACTAAGCTTAATAGAAGGATTGCACTGACTGATTTCTAATCGAATCGTGCGCTCTGTGTAGTATAACTAGGCTATATAAGCCTACACTTCGTGAGGAAAATTATTCAAAATTTATAATCTGAAGTCGGCAAATCTAATCACCTGCTACTATTCTATTAATGATAATGAAATAGTACCTAATGAGTTTAGGAAGTGCACACAAGATACAATGGACAAAAGATGGTCATAGTCGTTTAAACTGACGGTTGAAAAGTTCACGCGCATGCAAGAAAAAGGAGTTGGCCTTCTCCTTGTACATCTCTTGGATGGAATTAATCTTGCAGATTCAGATTGTTTATGCAGATAAGCGTGTAAAATGTGCTTTTGGGACATCTCTCATCTCAAGGAACGAAGTGATAATAATTCGCGGCGATCTTCAAGAGATGTCAAAATGAATGTCTTAATGAAGTTCTCATAATTATAGACATTCACGATTTTCTTAATAAACACATTACGTCACATGTTTTTAGTGATTTATTTTTCATTGATGTTCAAATTTGTATTACAGAAATTAACATTACCGAAGACGAAGCAGTTTGGCTATTCGTTGGGGCAAGGCATGGATCTGGACAATAATGGTTATCCAGACTTAGTTGCAGGAGCGATGGGCTCTGACTCGGCAGCGGTAATGCGTGCGCGTCCAATCTTAAGGTCAGTTGATGCCTCATTAGCGATATTCAAATGATCAATGCCCTTCATGACCGCTGTGGGCTATTTTCATCAATCAGCGATTGTTCTGATTATAATTAACATTTGTGCTTGTTGCAATTCGCTTGCAACTGAAAGATCATTATCTGTCAGCGGATTGACGTATCTCGTAAAATGAGGATGCGATATACTGCCTCCTTATGTATGACTATGATGTTGACTCTTCTAAGCAGTTGTGAAAGAGTATAAAGTGAAACGTTGGCTTTCTTTCCGCTATTACGATGTAGAGAATTTATGGGTTAAGCTTTGGTCGAGACGCAACTGTCTCGAGGCATTACAATTCTTCGCATGACTTTGAATCTCTTCGACATTGAAGCATTTGATGCGATGCTGCACAAGCGGCAATATCTACATGAGTGAAGAACAAACAGCGGATAAAAATTAAATTGTTTGTCATGAACATAGGAAGGTTTCTCTGACTCTAGAGCAGCTGGATAAACAGCTTTACATTGGATAGACCACAGTCTACAACCTGTTGATAGTTATCACTGAAGTTATGATCCACTTGCAAACCACTTTGCAATTTCTTTGATGTGGTGAGTTTCCTCTAGTGAACTTTGCTTCTGTATTGATTTGTATATTCTAAATAAAATCATCAGAAGATTGATTTCATTTTGGACACAGGGCCTACATGTAGGCGGCTTGGATTTCGTGTCGGTGTCGTATTGAAGGTAAATTTCAGACGACTGCGGAACTGTAATTCCATGATTATGCTCTCGCTTAGTATTCATGGGGTCTTCGTTGACAATGCTCTCAATCTTGATTCTTGATATGAATTTATTCGATGTCAATGAGCAACCTACCCCTCAAGACTGCGAAGTATCAATGCAGGCACAGGCTATCATGATTATTGGCAACATAACTAACTACAATGCGCTTCCATTAATCTGCACACCTCGGAGAATTGGAATTATTCACGATTAAGCGACTTTTCGGATCGAAGAATCAACTTACGTTTCAGTAGTTCGTTATTAATAATAGTGAGTTTCGCAAATATAGAAGCAAACTAATTTTCAACGATTATTGTATAGCATGTAGAAGATGTCCGATAAGAAGATTCTTGTGGTCAGGGCTGGGGAAGCGGTTGATTTTTATCCGCTTCCACTCAACCGTTTCCGCTTCCAATTATTGGAGACCGGACATGGGCTACACACCTCCCTATTTTGAGCCCCTTTTTCTTCACTTTCCACTACTTTACGAGGTTCTGACGTTAACACTTCGCAGTATCCACGAACTTAGTTGATAGCCTCATACGGGAGGGTGTTCATGATGAGGATTCGAAAGCAAAAATACGCACCTTCTTTTTAGTGCACAGAGGCAGCGACTGCGTCGCGAAACGTTTGCCGTGTAAATATTTTTAGCAACTCATTTTTATTAAAGCCATTACTAAAGGGAGTGCCGTATTTTTGCTTTCGCATCCTCATCCTAGCTGACTTGTATGCGTTTTTTTGACTTGCCAAAAAGTTAAATATTTTTCAGATTTACTTAAAATGTTGACCTTTGGGAAATTGTGAACTAAAAACGTCATATTTTCCCAACACGTGTGTAGTAAAAAATATTAAACGACCAAGAGAGTGTTTGAAAATGCTACAATGAGATTATGAAGTAAGGTTACTGCGTCACCAGGTATGGCCGAACGCTTACAGTCTATGTACAATGAGATTGCCTCAAGACACACCAATCCGCATTGTGTAAAGTTGTCATTGATAAGATGATACTGAGGTTTTTTTATTTCGAATGCCAATATTCTGAGATAATACACCTTCGTTTTCATCATAATGAGAAAATTAGAAGTAACTACATCTAGTAATACAGGTGACAATTTGTAATTAGGTGTAATATGGTAAGCACTAAATATGACAACTATTACTTAACTCATATGAAGACTTAAGATCAAAAGTCAGAATTGTCTCGCCTCGCCCTGACACACGAATTGCGTCATGATGCTTTCGGAAGCGGAAGCGATCGTCGTGCATCTACCTCCGCTTGCGCTTCCAATGAAAACGATCGCTTCCGCTTCCACACCCCTGCTTGTGGTAGGTAGTACAATACTCAAAGTTGAGAAGGTTCAGCATTCTGTCGACCGAAGCTGTTTTTGTGAGGATTTAAAGTGTTTTGTTACGATATTTCATATAGCAGCCACAATCAGCTGTCCTTGGATGAATCTTATCTGATGCCATGCCGCACAACCAACTGCCGCTTTTTGGAAGTGGAATTAAGAGACAAGAATTCCATTGGTTGCCGCAATCCTACTCACCTGGGCGATTTTGAGCTTCAAAACCCGGGGGTCCAGGAGACTCCTCAGATTTTGATGTTCCAATATTTCAATCGTGCTCAAAATTATTGCCAAACACAAATGAAGTATGCTCATTGGGTACATCCGTTTAACGTCCTTTTTTTCTACCTCCGTTGTGTTGGACGATAATTCCTCATGGAATGACCCAATTGAGACAGTCTGCGGACACGGTTTCTTCCCAGGTCTTCTTTAGGCAGCCTCTTGGTGTTGGTCCGATGTTCTTCATTTTCCACCATTCATCCAATCACTGCTGTCTCTCCGCATCACATGGCCGCACCATCGCTATCTATGGCCTCATCGATCGACTGCAAGTCGAATGCATGAAATAAGTAGTATGTAATTGAGATATTTATGAAAAGATAAATAATATCTTTGAGATCTTGACTTCCGATAATAGGAAAACAAATTTTTGGAAGATTCCGAACCGTAAACAACTGACGTTTCTGTTTTTCAATTGCAAAATAGTTTGAATGGATCAGTGAAGTATAAGCCATGGAGAATGCATTCACACTCCAATGTGACCTTGTTTGTGGTATTATCAAGCTTGCAAGTATGCAGTGGGTTACAGAGAACTTCACCGAAATTATTAATAATGCAAACGTGCAACACTGTGAGAATCAGAAGATCATAAACTTTCGGGTGACGACCACTAAATATTTGTGCTACAGAAACCGTATATGTTCTTTTGACATTTCATTGTGATCAATCTCTTCTTTGTCCCGACTTGCAATTTGGTCGAATTCCTGGCGGTTGACACCTTTAATCGATAGGTGCAAATGGCAGCCGACTTTTGAAAATTTCTTCCATTTTGAAAACCTTCATCACCTGTCTTCAAAGATGATAGGATACCACTACATGTGAATTTCAACCGATACCAAGCTGACAGGTCGAATTTGTATGAAACTTTGATTCAATTCTCTCAATCATACAAGACTCCAGAACATCCAGCAAGGATATCCAACTGCGATCTGAATTTCAAGGGTCTTTGCAATGATAATTTAGATACACAGCAACCCAATTTACATTTAAAATTGTTGATGGATTGAAAGATTATCTCTCGCTAGTCATAACAGTTTCAGTCAATCTACATGAATCTGCAGGAACCTCAATCTTGCTGATAACAGGTTGACCTGACACAACATCAGTCGAATTATTTGATAAGGTAATCGCGGAGTAGCGATATATTGGTAAAGTCTAGCAGCTGCAATGATAACAATTTGAAAACTCGGCGCATTAAAGATAATACATGTATTACAATTTCCTGAAAATGCAAATAGTGTAATTGATGCTAAGATATAATTAGTAGCACAAAATCTTTGTTTCGACATAGCACACGTGATGCACTAGATTTTACCGAGACCGAAATTTACAATTCGACCCTATTCGTTACCACTTTATTGATAAAGGCAAGTTAGGCTTGATGGCTTTCGTTATACGGATTGCAAAGGTAGGTTTGCATGTAAGTGGTGATGTCTAATTAGAATATCGCGTTATTAGGAGTTCGTAAACTTGTTTCCAAGGAAAGTTTGTTATTTAGTAGAAAATATTCAATATTGTTACATTAAAAAGTTTGGTCCCAACCGGTCTCCCTGCTTCACATAGAGATCTACAACATGCGTTTGGTATTTACCAGGGATCATGGAATATCTTATTCATGGAATATCTAGAAGTGAGACAGCGAATATTCTGAGGAACTACGTTGGCTCATGCTCGTGGAATATTTCGAAAAGTTTTCATACATTTGTTATTTTAAAATACCAACCAAGCAGTCAGTCGACTTCAACTTCGAAATATGAGCTACGATGCAGATCGGTCCATGACCGACCGCTGTAAGACATACACATCACAAGGAGTGGATGCAAAACCTCAGATGTTTACAGCCTGACCCGGAGTAATTGTTACTTGGCCCTAGACGGAATCGTCTGTAATCCCGTACGCTTAAGTAGTTAGTGGAGCAAAGCATTTTCTCGATCGGTTAAGCTGAGCATGATAACGATTTGTAGAATTGAGTGATATGGCCTCTTTTTCAAAGCGACAGGAGAATTACAAACGATGGAAATCCTTTAGGTTTACTCTTTGTATGCTGCTGTAGATACACTGCTGATGGATGATGTGTCATTTGGAAGTCAACATGTGAAATGAGTTGGAAATTATCAGTTGTAATGTACGTACACCGAAATATCTGTGAAGCTAAATGTTTGTTTATTCTTGCCTTTATCTCTACGCCGATAAGAGATATCTCGTCTAGACATACTTGAGGTTAACCATTATCTTTCTGGATGCTAAAGTGTATTGAAATTAAACAAGAGGTGTATATACATCGTGTGCCTGCAATTGAAAAAGTAATTATCACCTTATTGTTTCTGGTTGACTTGTTCTAGCTGCTCATTGATATTCATGACAACCTGTCAGGGGACAGTAACACAAATCAGAACTAATTATTCTCTGATTGGTAAACAGACTTCAGCGCCGCATGTCTGCTGATTTTCATAAAGTGAACTACATTGCACAGTAGTTGCGACTAGCCCTGGGATCCTGCAGTCGTGTGATGAAGTCTCCCAATATCATTGGAAGCCGACGGGTGGATTTCCGAATGCTTTTTCATCATTTATGTAGCCTGAGCTACTTGTGATGGATAGCCAACATGTATCTCGAGCACCGAAGTTGTATCTCAATAGTCAAAAGTCAAAAATGTTTATTTCCAAGAACATTGGAAAACATGAGTAGGTCCAACCCTCAAACCTGGGGAAGAAGAGGCAATAAAGAAGAGCAAGTAGTAAGCAAGTACACTCACATAATCACACAATATGCACAAAACATAACTTGATGACAGAAAACAGCGTGCGGTCAGAAAAAACATGTTCTGAACAGGAAGGAGAGGAGAATTATCAAAAATGAATTTCCAGATTTCATTCGCGATAACTGCCTTATTGCTTGACAGCGCGGCGGAGACGAATTGCACCGTTTCAGCACTCTGTCATACATTGACACTTTAATCAATCATTTAGAAAATTAGCGACATCTAACGCTTCAGTCTACAGGGTGGTTCAAAAGTCTCCATGCATAGCAAAATATGATTTTATTATTCTATGTATGGAAACTTTTGAATCACCCTGTATTCATCTTGTCAACATTGTCATTCAATCTGAAACAGAGCTACTGATGGAACGCTAAGTTAAAGTCTTGACATCATAAACCATCGATAATGATTATTATTCGATTTCTATGGCTTAAAATAGAAATTTGCTTCATCATTCGTTTCATTATAGAAATGTCAAAGTGAACGCTGCCTTAGCGTTATCATAGCGTTGTTTATCAAAATATTTGGCTAATGTTTCAGAATAACTCCATACTCAACCGTTGTAATTATCAACTGTTCTATATGCCTTTAAATAAACGTCTGCATACAACCACTTACAACCATGCGATAAGAAGTTTTAGCAGCCATGTAACGATAAATTCTTCGGCAATATTTATTGCACGATGAGGGTTATTTATCCGTCGAACAATAATTATTGGTTAGTGTTTTCTTTAGTCATCGTTCGTAAATCGTTTGCTTTTTTGAGAAAGTTCGAAATAGAAGGTGATTTATGCAGGACTATGTACCCATTCATTTTCTTCTACTAAGTCGAACATTCTTCAAATGTAACTTCTTAAAATTAGTTTATTAAAATTAAAATAAGACGCAGAGTAATATGTAAGTAAACATATCTATGGTTAAACAACATTGGACATGAATGCTATGCTAACGTTTCTTGTAGATATTAAAAGTGTATCAGAACGTTTATCAGGCCACAAGTTCTTCGAGGCGCTTTCTTACAACAGGGATGGGCAAAATGTAATTTTTGCTTACCAGTCAGTGCTTTTTGAAAGCGACACGTATTTATTCATTCATTCAACGGCTAGTCAGTATTATCTGTCTCTTTAACTCAAATTTCATTTACATGCGGACAAACGAAAATGTTGAAGTAGTGGCTTTAGAAAGGAGGTCAGAAAGGCAAGCGATTAATCTCTTTTCACTCATTTCGCCCTTTTCATAGCGCTGTCGGTCTACACGTGGTTGCTGGAGAGGGATAAAAATTCAAAATCTCTCGTCTGAATTCGGTGTTCGTTGTTGAGTAGTTGTCGCTAACGGGAGGACCACTGCAGCAATTTATGTATAATTATTTCATGAAATTTTATTCATTCATGAAATTAATTTTATTTCATGAAATATTAAGTTAATTGGTAAATCAGCAGAATAAGCCGCGATAAAGAGGAATTCAGAAGGAATGACACATGAGTCGGGGTTGTAATCTATCGCTGCTTTTGTTTCCAGAGTCAATGCTGACATCGAGTTTCAGTATCGAATACTAGAACCTGATTTGAAGAAAGTTTCGAAAAATCCTTGTGCAGGAGGCACCAGTTATTGCTTTAAGATGACTGTCAAATATAGCTATCAACCAGCATCACCTCGGTAAGTGTACTTATGAGGCTCATAATTTTCATGACTTGCATTACAATAAGATTGTCATGTTTTTCAACAGAGACAAGTTCTCAGACACACTGACGGGGAATATCACACTTGAGGCCGATACAGAACCGAAAATTACCGATGCTAAGCCACGGATAAAATTCCTCAAAGATGACAAAACAAAAACAAAGATACTGGTGAAGAAAGTCGATTTCACTCGAAAGCAAAATGAATTAGTGATTGATCTAGCGTTAGAAGTGAGTACATCATATCTACGTACACGTATGCGCAACAGCGCTGACGTCATTGCAACAATTTTTCACATGGTTGAAGAACATGGATGTTTTAAAATCATGCTTTAAATAACCTTTTGCATTCGTACTTTTTAAGTATTGTGATATATATGAATTTATGATTTTGCACCTTTTTTATCTTTATCTGCATATTATTGAGAAGTTAAGTATCGTCTGAAATATATTCGGATTTTTAAATTTGCATGCCACTCAGTCTTTCTGGACATGTTACCCATCTTCAGGAATTCACAAGAGCAAGTGGGCAAACAATATTTAAGCTGCTAGGCATTTGGATTTTATATGAAAGACAATTTCTTAAAGCTATTTTTAGGATGTTTTTAGACATGGATTTACAACAAAAGTCTTCCGTAATTTATTGAATATCTAAAGAAATTGACAACCGTTGAGTTAATAAAAGACACCGACACCATTGATTAACCGACTGCACTCGCCTGACCAAGAGATCGAACAGACGCCCGTAGTGGAGGCGAGCTCACACCGTCACTAAGCCATGCCAGCAACTGTGCAAAGTGAGTGCGTGTGAAGGCAGGGGCATCTCTTGGTGAGATCGACAGTAAATGATCATTGACACTAAACTATCACTTCCTCATCAATTAATAGGACAATAAGCTGTCGATATTACTTGGAGATGACTTCCGTCTTCTCCTACATTCTTCTTGTAGCGGATTTATAGTTAAATTTGTACTTTGCTTCAAAGCCTGGTTCTCAAAGAGGGTTTTATAAACTGTGCTGTTGAACATAGGTTTTTGTATTATATTATAAGCATGGTTGTAGCGCATGATATGTTGATGATGGGCGTTAATCATGAGTGTTCATTTACGGGGTATGTCTTGTAAAAAATTGATCAAGGATTACCAAATACTACGAGAAACAAGACGAAAAATCCTTTACTGAAGTAGCATTGACTTGGTTGATTACGAAAATGTGATTTCATCTCAATACCGGTGCAAACTTAAAATGAATAACAAAAATCTCATTAATCCAGACACTTTGGTTCTGGAGAACGCATCCGGACTATCAAGTCACGTCTTTTGCATGACATCAGATTTATTTAGACACACATGTAGTTTTGAACTTTGGCTAATGCTTGCACTACATACACTGTATATGTGATTACAAGTTTATCAACTAATTGTTATTATGTTTAGAACTGGGTACAGGTGTTTGATTTGATACTTCACTTAAAGTGTGCTCAGTCTAAATGTTACGTCATCTGAAAGTTAAGATTTGAGAAAATATTCGCCCATTTTTTTCATTTGTGTCTTCATTGTACATGTTTTTGTAATCAAAGACATCACATTATTTTCCAGTAATGCTTGCATTTTATTCATACGTATCGGTGTGGACAAAATATTTCCATGAAGCTCAAAAGTTTGGAAGAGACCGTCAGCTTACACTGGACTGTTTCCATAGTAACCGATATTGAGTTTCAATGAAATCATTGCTCACTGCTGCGTTAGACGTGGGTTGGTGAGCAGCTGGTCGCGGACGTGGTGGCTAGCAGGTAATTTTTTTGCGTCATGCTTTCTACCAGCTGGTTCCTGTCCATCCTTTTGAGTCAGAAGACGTGTGTAACCAGACTGTCGATTCCCAATTTTGATTTCCGGATTATCGGATATTCCTCTCCTTTATTTCCGCATTAAAAGATTTGCGGTACTACATTTTAATCGGCATCTATGAAGGGGAAGAATGAATCAGATACAAGATGGCATGGTAGGATGCTTAGACAACACTTTGGATTGCCTTATAGATAAGCCTCCTTTTTCAGAAGGATAGACTCAGCTTATCAATTCCTGTTAATGTACAAGTGATTGAAATATTAATTTATTGTTGCTTTTGAAATGTACTTCATCTCATCAAGCACATATCTTGTTTCATTTTCAACTTTTGACTGTGATGGGATGAAGTTTTCGGGGATGCACTATCATGTTAATCGACGAGAACAAAAGAAACCAGATGAAATTGATACTTGTGTGCACTTGTTGACAAAAAGACAATACCCTTTGATGTTCAGCATCAGTTCAGTGTGGTTTGAGAGGACTTGCTCTTAATTGAATCTGATAGACAGTTAGCTGTCATTTAACATTTTTTCTCAATATCGAATAAATTGGTTCCTGATAATGGATAGCAGTGGATGATTTGATGCTTTTTAGGGTAGTCATATTCATTTCAGAATCCTGTAGTCTGAATATCCTCACAATGGCGTAGAATGTTCACTGTGCGTCCATATCTATGGCGGGACCAAAACGAGACGTCAGGATTTACTGCCTTTACAGCTCTTTCTCAGCACTCAGCGTCAATTAATGATAGAGGCAATTGAACAAATAAGTATTTCAAGAGCATGATCTATTTTGTGACAATGATATATAGATGGAATCAACCTTGAACGAGGCATTAAAGCTGTGACAGTAATTAACAGAAATGAACAGTGGGATGCGGCCGCGTGGGCTGGGTTTGGAACGAGATGTTAGACACATGCTCCGGTGGATTCACAATGGGCCGAGGAATTTTCAATCTTCAGCTCGCATATCACTGTATGAGTGGGGTATTTTGGCTGCATTTTCTCATTTTGAATATTCAAATGCATCGGCTTAGCGAGCTTGTCAATCGGAGAGACTTACGGATGTTATGAATATATTCACCAGAAACAATGAAGTCCAACTTAGAAACCATCAAACCAAAACTTAATAGGCCTACATGAATTAATGAACATACAGGCCATTTTCAAGCTGTAAACCAGGGTTCATTTCAATAGAACTTTCAGTTTGTATCTTGGAGAGTATAGCGTGTGATGATATTCTGTGTGAATGTCTTAATCAGCAATTATCCTAATTAGCTTCTTTGACATTTATCGGCAGTTTTACAGAAGTGAAACATGCGTCATATTTGCATGTTAAATTATCATCTTCAAAGCTTTAACATACATTTATATATGTAGACTGAAAGACTAAACTGTTGAAAATGATTGTTTAAAGTCCGCTGCCATTGGTCTATAAAACATTCTAGGTCATGACTTGATCTGACTGCTCATTCGACGAACAGCAGTTCGATTCTTTCTGATGGAATAAATATCAATCTTACCAACTTGGAGAACTGGCCAAGTAGCCATATCTGCAAAAACTGTCCCATTTAATGAATTTACTAGTTGGTTATGTATCTGAACTTCTTCATGCTCACTCGAATGATTTCTAGTCATGTTTTCCACCAACTTACGATATCGCTCTACCCTCGATGTCTTGGAATGACTGCGAAAGCTTCAACTGGCTCATTAAGCTCAGACATGATAAACTGCTGCACAGTACTTTGCACTTGTCACTTCTAAATTGCTTGCATTTATATCAATGCTCCGTTCAGCCCTTTAATTATAACCATCGTTTGCGAAGCTTCAGATATTGCAGGAATGAGATATCCAGGTTTTAGTTCGATTTCACTTTTGACTGCTCTTGTGAAAATGTGTATTCATGACGAACCCATGCATTGAACAACATTCTCAGATGATGTAAAGCATCACAACCACTTCGAAGAGCGAGAATCTGGTGAGACTTTTTTTGCTCATTTATTGAGAGCATTCATAATTTTCTGATTTATGTCTGCGCTTCTTACGGCAGATAAAACTCGACAGTAAGAGATTTTTGTACGGAATATGGGTATGTAAATTATATAGAAATTGAATTGATTGTACTACATTCTGTAGAATCTTCCTCTGGTTCCTCTCATATGAAGTTTGCAAAGTAATTTGATCAATTTAATCATAAACTGTTAATTATTAATTCTCTGATGGAAGCTTGACATCATTACTCCGTCACAGGCGCCTGGAAAATGGTGGAACATTATAATACTTTATCTGCAGATACCTTCATGCCAACTGCCAATTGCATTCCCGCAAAATTAGACTGCATGATGGAAATATCAGTTAGCCTCCACCTAGGACTTAGTCACATAGCTGTCTTGTCTTTGCAAAATTGCATTTGATCCAGGAGATGAAGCGCATTCTGTCAGATTTCCCTTTCTCACTCAACCTGCGGCCTTAAAGCGGTGAAAGGGTGAAAACGGAGTCGCAATAAGGCTGTGTCGTCAGAAGCTCATGCTTCTTTGGGTTCTACCTTGTCGGAAAGGTTTATTGTCGGCGGTTTGTGACCGTGCTCCGGCTAACTAGAACTAGCAGGCTCTGGAATATCATTTTTATTTTACTGGTCATTGAATTTATTTATGTTTGATTAATTTTTCATTCTTTTTCTCCAAGTTTGTTTATTTTAAATGTGTGGTAGGCTTCGGCCGTCCCAATTAACACCACCCCCTGATTTGCGAGATATGAACAGTCATCAGATGTTTCATGTTGTTGAATCAGGTTTTTGGGTATGGCACTTATTTGGCTCATTTGTGATCGAACTTCCTTCCACTGCTCTCTTTTGCACTTCCCCATTTGTTGCAGGTTAAGGTGTGACAGATCCAACGTATTCACGGCATACGGGCGTCAGGTAGTTCGAGGGTCCCGAGCCCACTGGTAATGCTTTGGGAGGCAGACCCGGTCAACTGCTCGAAAAAAGGCGGTACAGTTCCACTGCCACGGACATGCGTGGGTAGCTTTACTGAGGGGTTTAGCCCGTGTAGCTGTATCCGGTTCCTCTGTGGCCTACCTGACTTGTACCCATTGTTATGGCAAAGGGGTTCTCATTTGGGTTTCTTCAAGCTTTTGCGACATGAACTGTGCCTATAAGTGTCTTTTTTGCGTATTATTTATTGCAGCTTTGTTGCTATTATTTACGTTTTTCTGATGCCTTCCAAAGTTTCTTGTATCACTTCGTTGTACAGTATAATTTTCGTTTATTTGATTGATATTCTATGAGAAATTATGAAAATGAGAAAGACACACAAGAAACGTAGTCAAGCCGTCAAGCTCAAAACCCCTCTCAGGATCAGCTTCAGCAACGTAAGAGGACTGAGGTCCAATTACGACAACATCAACATCTTCCTGCAAGGTAAGTCACCAGATCTTCTAGCCCTGTCGGAAACCAGGTTAGATCCCAGTGTGTCATCAAGCGACGTTACTCCTGATGGATACATATTTGATCCTGATGGATAAAGCACCTTGTCATGGTCTTGGAGTCTATGCCAAGACAAGCCTTCCCTGAGAAGGCTTCGTAGCTCAGAGGATCCAAGGCATGAGTATCTTGCCTTCATTGCGCCGCTGCAGAAGACCACTCTTCTTCTATTTTTCCTATACCGCTCTCCATCAACTAATGCTGATATTTTCAATGTTCTTTCTGACAAGATCGATTCTCTACTACAAGAGTATCCCAGCGCTGAAGTTGCCGTTTTTGGTGACTTCAACGTGCACAATGTTGACTGGCTTGTGCACTCACGCACCACCGATCTCTCCGGTCAGGCAGCCCAGGATTTCGCTGTCCCTCACAACCGTAGTCAAATTGTCACTTGTCCTACCAGAGTGCCTGACCGAGCTGGGGATACGGGATATCTCATTGACCTGTTTCTCACCTCAAATCCAACTTGTTTTTCACACAAGGTTACTTCTCCCCTCGGCACGTCTGATCACTGTGTTATCACAGTTTCTGGCAAACAAATTTGCTCCACACCGTCAGCACCCTTCCATAGAACAGTTTATCAATTCTCCAAAGCAGACTGGTGTGGCTTCCGCACTTTTCTTAGTCAAGTTCAAGCTGAGAATTTGATTCTGAGCGAGAACGTCCACAAGTCAGCGCAAGAACTGACAGAGTGGCTTCAGATAGGGATGTTGGCCTACATTCCTCACCGTACTTTCCAAATGAAGCCCCACTCACAACCTTGGTTTACACCAGAATGTGCAGCTGCGAGTTGCCAGCGTGACCACTTTTTCCATAAGTGTAAGCGTGACAGTAGCGATGGCAATCTTGAATTGTACAAAACCGCACGTAGACATTGCAAGGAAACCATACATCAGGCCAAAAGCCGTTACGCTTTGTATGTACGGAAATCCATTGCTACCCAAAAGCTTGACTCTAAGGACTTCTGGAGGATTTACAACAGTGTCACCAATAGGAACAATTCCTCCATCCCAGCACTCCGACAACCTCAGCAGACAATTGTTCGTCATGAAACCTCAGCAGACCTCAGCTTCTTTGCAAGGAGTTTGCGAAGAATTCGTCATTAGACGATGGAGGTAGAATTCCACCTCCAATTCCCACGCGCACTGATGAGACAGTTAGTCCTCCTTCAGTCACAGTCCGAAACGTCAAAAAGATCATCGCCGGTCTCGATAGCTCTAAGTCTAGTGGACCAGATGGCATCCCGGTTTCGGTCTTCAAGCATCTCTCACCTGAGCTTTCTCCACTTTTATCTAAACTGTCTAGTAGATGTGTATCCACCGGTGAGTTTCCCTCTTGTTGGAAAGTAGCTTCCGTGGTTCCAGTTCCAAAGAAAGGTTCTGACTCATCTCTTCCATCTAGTTGCCGTCCTATCAGCCTGCTTCCAATTGCTGGCAAGATTTTTGAAGCAGTGATTAACCAACACATTGTTAACTTCCTTGAAACTCAGAACCTTCTATCAGAAGAACAGTATGGCTTCAGGCACTCTCGATCAACTGCAGATCTTCTTTCATATGTCACTGAACATGTGAGTCGTGTCCTTGACAGACAAGGTGAGACGAGATCAGTTGCCTTGGATATTTCCAAGGCATTCGATAAAGTCTGGCATCAGGGACTCCTTATGAAGCTAAAGTCCTATGGAGTTGCTGATCAACTCCACAAACTTCTTGCTTCTTTCCTTAGTGACCGGCAGATATGTCGTCTTAGATGGACAAAAGTCTTCCACCAAGTCTATCAATGCAGGAGTTCCTCAAGGGTCAATTTTGGGACCCACTCTTTTTCTGCTGTACATCAACGACCTCCCAGACTGCCTAGTGAGTAAATTGGTGATGTATGCAGATGACACAACACTCTTCAATTCCAATGAGCGACTCGATAAAAAACACTCAGCAACGTCAGCAGTTATGCGACGTTCTTAATGAAGACTTACGCAGGGTCTCAGAATGGGGCGCCAATTGGCTTGTTTCCTTCAATCCTTCAAAAACTCAGAGTATTCTGCACTCACGACTTCAAGGAGATGATGATGATCATAGCATTAAGATGTCAGATAATAGGATCAGAGAACAAGATTCCATCTCCTTCCTTGGATTGTCGGTTACGAAAGACTTGTCATGGAAACCGTACATCCAATCCATTAGCAAGCAGGCAGCTCAACGCATTGGTAGTCTCTATCGTGACAGCAGCTACCTTTCACCACAGACTGTCTGCTATCTTTACAAGTCCACTATTCGTCCTCTGATGGAGTATTGTTGTCATCTGTGGGCAGGCGCCCCACAAACGCATCTTAACCTCCTTGAACGGGTTGAGAAACGTGTCAAGAATCTCATGGGTGAAAAACTTGCTAGCAAGTTCCAGCCGCTCTCCGTCAGACGGGATGTTGCTTCACTCAGTCTCTTCTACAGGTGCTATTTCGGTAGAAGCAGCTCTGCAGTAAATGAGTGCGTACCCAAACCTAAGATCTTCTCCAGAAGCACACGCAGAGCTAATGCACTCACATGCTATAATGTGAGCTTAGAACGCGCACGTACTGTGAGTCGCTCGAAAAGCTTTTTTGTTCGCACGGCACAGCTTTGGAATCAGCTTCCCCAGACCACTTTCCCTGACCAATACAATCTTGATACTTTCAAGAGGCGTGCGAATAGGTTTCTGATGGTGACTGCTTAATCAGATTAGCAGATCTGTTTTTTTATTTTATTTTATTTATTTAAAATAATACAATTTTTTACTTTACTCATAGCTGTGCTAGGGGTGAGAATTCAGTAAAAATAAAGATCGTCCTGAAACTTCAACTTCCTTTCTCTCCCACTGAGGGATTAGGCGGTGCTGAGATGTTCAGACTTTAGATGGAGCGCTGTGATACTCTTGGTCCAAAATGCCCTTCCTGCCGACTTCCAGTGACACTCTTGGGCTCTACATCCACAGTATACCAAAAGATCACAATACAAAGCACTTAGAAATTGTGTCACGGAATCCACAATGCTAGTTATGGGAATGTGAAAATCCTCCTATTTTCATCAGTATTCACAAAATTATTTTTTGAGGTTTCACAGAGTGTTGAAATTGTGGGTTGCATTTTATAGAAATTAAAAATCAAAGTGACCATGGCTATTTGTACGTGGATAATTTCGATGATAGTGAGAGGGTTAGAATAAAAATATTCACTCTCAGGGCTATGATGATAATATATTTTCAATTCAAATCACACCCCCAGATAACTGTCTTTTCCTTCATAGCGTTTGCTATGTGCACCAGTGTTGCGAACCGAAGCAAATTGTCATTTGTTTTTTTATGACTTCGGATCAGTTCATGAATCCCCATGGCAATGCGAAGTTTTCGAGGCACCGCACACTGCTACTGATGATCAGAGCTGTCCAAGTCCACAATGACTACCAAACATCAGGATCAGCTCTTGCCCAGATTCAACCGCACCCGAGTGACAAAGTTGATCGCTTTGTGCATTTTACCACCCTTTCATCAATCGAGTGTAATACCTTAAAGAATCATTCTAAATCTATGTATTTGATCGCATGCATAGGGCCTATGTACCATCTATTCATTAATTGATTATTGTTGACCAGTAAAGTTAATTATCAAACATACAAATTTGCAGATTTTCATTTATTGATACGTACTAGCTACTGGGGCGGCATGTAAATAAAATCTATTGCACTCCATTGTCAAACAACAAGAAATCGGTGATTTGTAAGAAACTAGCTTTTCATTCGTGTAAGTCACGTGACTCTCCGTCAAACGAGTACTGCATCATTCGGCGATGTCTGTAGATGAAGACAATCTGTAGAATAACAACTTCCGGTTATCAAAATAAGCAGAAGAATTGACCGAATGTTACACATGGGTGTCCCTCACAACTCGTCAATGATGGAAAGAATGTCATCGTGAGAAAATAGATAATCATTCTTTACTGATTAATTTGACTGATATGAAAACAGAATTCACAGTGCATCTTTGTCAGGATTGAAATGGGATTTGTCTCTTGTAATTTTGGTAAGTTTGAAGTTCGTTCATTGCAAGGGTGTTATCCAGTCCAGAGCTTAAAGCCGGTTGTAATTGACCTACTGAGCTTGTTATCCGTGACCCATTCAATCACATTCAACTGCAAGGTTGGATTAGTTTATGTACAGTTGTTCAGCCATTCAATTTTCATCCAGCTTAGACAAATGAACCAAATTATTAAAGTAATGTGATCACAGTAGGCCTACATCGTGCCATAAATATACAAGTGGTTTGCTGTAAGTGTGGCACAGTGATCATGTGTTTGGTGTAGCGATCATTTGGTTGCTTGGTCGAGCCGTGAAAATGTCATTGGAAGTCGTCAGAACGGTCGTCCTGAACCATATCAGCACTCTCCATGTCCCAAGTGATGGCTTCATTTTTTTCATCGTGTCTCGAATCCAGATATTTTCTTAGCTAGGAAGAAAATCAAACTATTCTGTTTAATATATCATTTCCAAATTATGCTTACAACCTCTCAGAGATCCACCATCTACAGTATGAAAATAACTTTTATGAAAGGCTTTTTGTGACATTAGTCCTGCTTTCTTTTGCTAATCATCAGGAAGACAAGTACTGTTTTAGGTTATAAAACTGTAGGTTCTAGTCATACGAGAATTATACATAGAAAGAATTTGGATAATCCATGTGACACTTTCAGGTTGTTCAGCCTATTATGATTATCATTTGAAAATTGACTGAGGTCTTGTAGATAAAGGTAAAGCAGGAAATTCAATTCACAGTTTGAAGTAGATAAAATATTGTGTCTATGTTACCCTCTAAACGAAAAGTTTTAGTATTTTCATTGTCGAAATTAGCACCTGTTCGTATCATTGCCAATGATAAATTGTAGCTCCCGCATGTTTTTCAGAACATAGGAAGACATTCTTCTTCTCATAAACAGATGTTCTTCTGCTTGATCTGAGATCTTCATGCGGGCAATTTTTTAAATATATACTTTGATGAATGGAATAGTTGTACAGGCATTAGGATGCTCGCTCATCTTTTGTGCACCAGAATTTTCCCATTTTTCATGGTTCAGCTTAACACATTTACACGCAAGCTGTCTTCAAAAATATTTTTCAAACACCATTTTCGGGTGTTCTTGACATCGCATGAGATTGGGAATGGTATCATTGCGTCGTTCTCCTCTTCTTTTTGGCCATATCACAAAGATTTGCAGTTATGGGGTCGACGTTGACCCATAAACTTTTGGGCGAAACATTCTTCCATAAAAGTATTTTGTCTGAAATGGCTAATATAATACATATTGACAGTACAAAAAACTTGACAGCCAATACCGTTCTATTCCAATGAGATGAAATTTCTCCCAACAATGTAATTGCCTTTTCGAAATCTAGTTTGTAGCAATGTGACATAATCTGATTTTACATAACTTTCATGGACTCTTCCAAGGTCGATATCTGATCAGGATTGTGTTTGCAGCACACCGAAATGCCTATACCTGTTTAATTGACATGATGGGGAATGCGTTTTAGTTGATGGCTTCCACAATCAATATTAATCTCGAAGAAGCTCAGCGGACATTCATGATATACATGTAGAGTTAATTATTTAATACTTTGAGAATGGAGGCAGTTATGTCGATATTCGCTGAACACAAAAGTGTAGGTTTTATGTCCATCGACTGCGCATCGATTAGATGATTCTTGCCTGACATGCTGGACTTCGCATCATAACTTTTTGGCGTGAATCAAAAGACAATTAATGAAATTGGTATTATTAAAGCTCAGCTGCTACTATTTGCTCCTGATCGTGGACAGAGAATTCGATTTTGTTGACTCTCATTGACCGTGCTGCTATTGAAAGGCATATGAATATTTTTACATATTAATATGTGACACTTCGTAATAATGTAAAACTGAATAATTTCACAGTCTCTCTCAGGACTTTTGCGACAGTTTTAGTGAAAAACCAGATGCAGATTTGAAGACGAAGCATCAGGGGAACTAAGTTGGGGCATGAGCCACCAATGAAAAGCTTAGAATTGCACAAGTCACTGATTCTAAGCCAATGATTCTGCCGTTGACAAGTGGATCTAAGTGAAAATGCGTGCGTTTTTTGTGTCACTGTTCTGTATTGATGAAGCTCTACTTTCATTCTAGAGGTATTACTGTTGTCAATTTCTATGGGATTTAATGAAAAGGATCGATTAATTGACGCATTCTCGTCATCTTTGTTCTCATCTAGTCATTGAATTGCGAGCACCCCGTGAAATCCACGTCTGCCATGATAAACAGCAACGATTTACATTTCTTTTTAGTTTTGACTGTCTTTAGCGATAGTTTCGACATTTTCAAATGCTGTATCATTCTACTTTCAGAAAAATCATTTTATGGACAAATTGAATCCTATCAAGTTCAAAGTCAGTTGGACTTTGGACATCCAATCACCATCACCTTTGAAAGCTGGCAGCCCTCTTCCACCCATCAACAACTTTCCCGTCTATGACACAGTCAGCAACTACAAGAATGCATCAGTGAGTATGAGGCTGTTTTGATATTATTCAAGTAGTCGAAAAATCAGGTAGTCATCTTCCTTAATGCGAAAATGGAGATTGAAGAAATTCATTGGACGCAAGAAAATTGAGGCAATCTCATATCACCTATTTAGACGGATTGACTGCGTTGGATTTCTGGAATGTTTTTGTCATGTATATTGTTCTGCATGATGACTTCAAGACTGGTGGTGGGCAGGGAACAATGCTTTTAAATACCTACTGCCAAAGTTAATTACCTTTATTATTAATTTATTTGTATGTTCGCAGTCAGTCGCAGCATCAAGCAGCCATCATCTGTGAAATTTACATGTATGACTTCTTCAAAGTGCTTCATCTGCGCTATAGTCAAATTATCGAATATATTGACCGATCAATCTTCTAAACTCAAATAATACTGTTGACAGCGAAGGGATTGTTGATGTCGTGCACCTGGTGAAGCTCCATCCCAATCTTTCATGTTAATTTTCCATCTTGATGGCAAATCAGAATCATAGATCTCTGAGGATTTTCTGAACTTATAATGGAACACGTTTGGTTATCCGCTGAATCCAGATAATCGAGATAAGGTTGTCGAGTAGAATGCATTAAGCAAATATGAGGAGAATAAATTTCATGTCAAATGCAGTTCTTCTTAAAGTACGAATTTATTTAGCAGGTAAGCAATTGATTTTTTGTATTTTTCTATGCCTTTTTCCAAGATGAGTTGTTCAATTCCATTCGGATAGATAATGGGTGCAAAAAATTGATGAATAGTTCTTTCCAAAATGAAATTTTTAATTTGCATAAAATCAACCACTTCAAAGAAGTTCTACGAATGCACAAAGTAAGAACTTATCAAGTTTAGGATTAAGTCGATGTGGCTAAGACATTGCTTTTTATGAAAATAGACCAAAATCAATTCTGGGTTGAGACAAAATGGTTTGATAACAGGTGTTTGTATTATTAAACTCATCTATCCTGAAGATCTAAATTCCGACATGTCTATCAACATCAGCGAATATATTCGCGATAAAGATCACATGACCGACTCCGCTGGATCAGTTAGATAGGATAACTTCGCTGGGGGGGGGGCAAGTTAACATATCCTCGCGAACATATTATCAATGTGCATGCGTTAGAGATGGAACCCATTTACTGGTGCCGCTCAACTTAATGCGCCTTCCTGTACACGCAACATAGAGTCACAGTGCAACAAATGAGGTTCTGAAACTCAAATATTTATAAAGACTAATTAATGCATGCACAGTAAGTGCATGTACACACACACTTTCTTCAACTGACATCTGAAGATTGAATTGCTTTGATTGACATTCTGTTTATGTCATTATTTGTCACACACGTAACTTTGATGCTTTAACGTTTAAAACCGAATAGTGCAGGTTCATTTTTGATCAGTTGATTTCATCGACCGGGTACATGGGTCCGCATGCACGCGTCAGGCACGGCTCCGGTCATATCACGGACTTCTTGACAGTTCTTGACGATAGAAGTAGATAAGTTTCAGGCTTAAGGCGTCTTAGTCTTTCGTCTCAGTTCTCCAAAACGTAAACAGTGTTAGACTGGATAGTAAATAGGAGTGTGCCTTTAGGTTATAGGCTTTCGTGCGTACTGATGGAAGTGTTTGGTGAGAGCTGGGGTGCGGACAGTCATGTAAGCATTATACCCGACATGGAAATCGATTAGCCGGTTTCATGTCCGGGTCGATTGACTTACTTCCGTTGAGATGGTCATCATTATTTTGTGAATCGTATTAATCTATGAATCGACAATTACAAGGATGTCCTCGGCACCTCGCTTGCTGTTTCCTCCGCGGATCCTTCTCAGAACTCTAGAAATGTAATAATTTTGATTAATTTGTCTCAATCGTCATCATCATCAGAAGGCACTGGTGTTTGATGTCGTAGACCTCCGCTGCACGAATATTTCTATTGTGATAATAACTTATTTTTAAACATGCGCGTGTAGAAGGACTGAAGTCGCATTGTACTTACACTAGTCTCTCTGTGTTTTGTTCAATGTCGTATTTTCTGAATGAAGTAATTTCATACTTCTTAATCTAATTGAAAAATCTCGCATAATAGACATCGAGTCTTTCGGTTGATGTTTTGCTTAATACACAGAAGAAGTGGCAGAAAATTGATCTGGTGACAATGATAAATCCGAGCGAGGAAATTTGTTTTTTGGAGAGAATGTGTAGCTCCATTCATTGGAACTTTACTTCACTTATACAGTCAACATTATTACACGATTATTATGACTTTTGTGCTGTGATAATCGTCATGATAATTTCCACTGAGCTCTCGAAATGACCACTGGCATTTTCTTCAAAGTTCATTTAGTGAAGGCAAAATGCTAATCACTATGAGAAAATGTCAAATATGACTTATGCGTGTTTCATTTCTCATTAATTCTTTACGCATTGATCAAAATCAAACCGATAGGTACCTGTTACTGATGATGCTACAGGTGCTTCCTCTGTGTGTATATACCTCACGACCACTTAGCCAGTTTGCATTACATCATTATTAACTCCTTCCTTCCTCCATCTGCTATGAGAAGGATGCATTGAGTTATCGTGTTTTTCATTCCACAATTACTTGTTTTTGATAAAGATGTAGCGACGTCACTTTGGTAATGACATTAGGTCATTCGAGACAGCTGATCTTGAATGTTTGAATTGAGATGTGTTTTCCTGATCCAACCTACACAAATTGTATTAAGTAATCGAATTCGATAAGATTGAAACACAATGTCATCAATGATGCCGACTCACTGGTGTTCGCTTCATTTTACTACTTCGATCAGCTGATCAAGTAGGTCGGATTCAATAGACAGTTACGTAAAATTGTTACTATCATTGATTCATGTAAGTGGACGCGTTTCGCCCCTCATTTGCTGGTTTCAATTCACTTGAAACTTGACCTTGTGATTTTCCGATCTCTGAAGTATTTCGGAAATTTCAAGCCGACGAAAAACATATTTTCAACTTGTTCATCTGAAAACAATTATTGGAAAATTGAGCATTTCATCAATATACAAAATTGTTGATAAGATCTGAAAAATGCTTGATGCTGTACACAGATGTTCATTTGATTTACATGCGTCCTGAAATATTCTTAAAACGAAGTTCAAAAAGTCGAAGATATGTCTTATGTCTCACCACCCTGCGGTCATGTAGACATTCCAAACACCGCAACAAGGTGTGCTCGATCATACTACCCTCCGGTCATGCATGCACCTTCCACCACTGTACCAAGGAGGCCTCGATCCTTCCACCCTGCGGTCATACAGACACGTTCCAACTACTTCACCAAGGAGGCCTCGATCCTTCCACCCTGCGGTCATACAGACACGTTCCAACTACTTCACCAAGGAGGCCTCGATCCTTCCACCCTGCGGTCATACAGACACCTTCCAACTACTTCACCAAAGAGGCCTCGATCCTTCCACGCTGCGGTCATACAGACACCTTCCACCACTGTACCAAGGAGGCCTCGATCCTTCCACCCTGCGGTCATACAAACACCTTCCAACTACTTCACCAAAGAGGCCTCGATCCTTCCACCCTGCGGTCATACAGACACCTTCCAACTACTTCACCAAAGAGGCCTCGATCCTTCCACCCTGCGGTCATACAGACACCTTCCAACTACTTCACCAAGGAGGCCTCGATCCTTCCACCCTGCGGTCATACAGACACCTTCCAACCACCGCACCAAGGAGGCCTCGATCCTTCCACCCTGCGGTCATACAGACACCTTCCAACTACTTCACCAAAGAGGCCTCGATCCTTTCACCCTGCGGTCATACAGACACCTTCCAACTACTTCACCAAGGAGGCCTCGATCCTTCCACCCTGCGGTCATACAGACACCTTCCAACCACCGCACCAAGGAGGCCTCGATCCTTCCACCCTGCGGTCATACAGACACCTTCCAACCACCGCACCAAGGAGGCCTCGATCCTTCCACCCTGCGGTCATACAGACACCTTCCAACTACTTCACCAAAGAGGCCTCGATCCTTCCACCCTGCGGTCATACAGACACCTTCCAACTACTTCACCAAAGAGGCCTCGATCCTTCCACCCTGCGGTCATACAGACACCTTCCAACTACTTCACCAAGGAGGCCTCGATCCTTCCACCCTGCGGTCATACAGACACCTTCCAACTACTTCACCAAGGAGGCCTCGATCCTTCCCCCCTGCGGTCATACAGACACCTTCCAACCACCGGACCAAGGAGGCCTCGATCCTTCCACCCTGCGGTCATACAGACACCTTCCAACTACTTCACCAAAGAGGCCTCGATCCTTCCACCCTGCGGTCATACAGACACCTTCCAACTACTTCACCAAGGAGGCCTCGATCCTTCCCCCCTGCGGTCATACAGACACCTTCCAACCACCGGACCAAGGAGGCCTCGCATCAGCATCCTACAGCCATGCACAGTGTACACACCTTCAAATCACCGCACCAAGAAGACTTCAATCTCAACATCCTGCGGTCATGCATGCACCTTCCAACCACCGCACAAAAGAGGCCTCGATCCTTCCACGCTGTGGTCGTGCAGACACATTCCAACCACCGCACCAAGAAGGCCTTAATCTCAACACCCTGCGGTCATACAGACACCTTCCAACTACTTCACCAAGGAGGCCTCGATACTTTCACGCTGTGGTCATCCATGCACCTTCCAACCACCGCACCAAGGAGGCCTCGCACCAGCATCCTACAGCCATGCACAGTGTACACACCTTCAAATCACCGCATCAAGAAGACTTCAATCTCAACATCCTGCGGTCATGCATGCACCTTCCAACCACTGCACAAAAGAGGCCTCGATCTTTCCACGCTGTGGTCATGCAGACACATTCCAACTGCTCCACCATAGACACATCGTTTTCACCATGCGTCTTAAATTACAAGTACTTAACGATGCTTATTTATGTTGAAATATTTCAAGTCTCAAACTTAATTTGGGATCAACGAATGTCGGACGTCTGCGCTGTTTAAAAAGGACATGAGGTCAGAGCTAAATGCACCTCGATTACTACTTTGAAAGAGGAAGTGAAACGTGTCTGCATTCATGAGAGCAGTCCATAGCGATGCGTATCCTTGGTCAACAGCATAGATCAGCTAGTTTATTCATAATAATGATCGCTAACGTCAAGCTATGTCTGCTAGGAAGGAAGTGCATCAAAATGAGATAGAAAAGCTTTATAAAATGTGCATTCACGAAGAATTCATTTCACCCTCTATAAAATCTATATCCTAAATATTGTGAAAGTAGGTTGTCTTTCATGAGAAATCTTTCTCGCATTGTAATGACTCCTCACGTATTTGACAAACCATCATGTCGTGGTTTTCTCAAATGAGTAACATTCAATGATGTTGCTTGTATAAATACAGGCATGTACGTGTATATCCTGTACTTTTGAATGATGTGTGATATCTGTCCTACAGGGCCTTGACATATCCTGTCCAAGCAAAAAATAGAAAGTTCCTGCTTATATAAATCATGTGCACTGTATGTATTTAGGCCTAGTTTTTGGTATTTCATGGTCTTACTGTGGTACATCATTTAAATCTGGAGGTCGAGCCCCGAAAGGGTTATTGGAATTTGGCAACAATAAGCCCTATCTTGACGTTAAACGGCATTACTTAATTATAATCTGAAAGATTCGGTAGGTGGCATTGTGAAGCGACAAATAGTTTCATTTATGATAACACTTCAAAACATTCCTCTTCTTGACTTAACATTTCAGACAAGACGGTAAGCAGACTTGTCTATTCGTCTATGGAAGTCAGTTGACGTTCCATAAATACTGGTGAACGGAACAATAAACAGAATACTGACAGCTGTTGTAAATGTGAATACGATGCAAATATTGTGTTTGTTTTACGGAGAAGAATTTGAAAATCAAAATATTTGCGGAATTTGATTTCATTTTGCTGGCTATTTTTTCATATATTTTTTCTGGCTGCCATATACAATCGTACTGTTGAGTGTTGGCCGTGTTGGATGACTATTGAAGAACTTACAGAGCAGTCATTCACCTATCATTAGAATGAAGTAATGAAGTTAAGGGGCAAATCCATTTTACATAACAACATTTGTCAAAAAACGTATCTTTCGCCTGTAAAATCCTTAGCTCTGAACCGATTTTTGTTATCTTGTTCCTTAGGATCTCCTCTTTTCGATCATGATAAATTAAGATCAATCTAACGAAGTTATCTTCATGAAAAAATTAGCTTAAGGCATAAAAAGTAGCAAAAAAGCCTGTCCCAATCATAGGTACTCTATCATTAGGAAGAAATATCGTTGGATCTGCATAAATCATAGAAATAAAACTCGGCAGACGCGCCGTTTCATAGTAGTCACACGGTGCGCATCATTCTGTGAAAGTCTCATTTTCGACCTTTTTCCTGCTAAAGGTCATGCTGGCGATAGTTTTTTGCTGATTGACGCGCATTTGACTTCAGCTCCAGTAAGACAGCTAAATAATTACAGACGTTGGTAAGTTGGCTAAGGAACACAAAAACTAATTGTCGCGAAGAAATTATGGTAGGCATTTCTAAGATTTAGCTATCACAAATCCGTTTGCAATGAGTGCTATTAGATCACCAATAATGGCAGCTTGGTAGCTTAGACCACCAATAAACGCCATCTGTCGATTTCACACAATAATTCTAAAATGCTAAGGCCAAATTTAGATGTGCAGAGTGTGTCTTAATGGCCAAATGTTTTGATGTTCGTTTTCTTTTCTGGAATAAAGTAACTCGGACAAGGGCACCCCTTATTCACCCTCGGAAAAAGAGAGGCAAAAAATTGTAGAAGCCACACAGCGCATATCTTCAAATTTGTTTGAATCTTAACAGAGATGCAAGTGCATACTTAATTAAGTCTCCTAGAAGCCACAAAGCTCGATATCTCAGCATTATGTCTTCAGTTCGAATCTTGAGAGAGTAGGCGAAAGGAAAATCGGCGGCAATTTACAATCAACACTTCAAGCGTGGTCTATTTCTGCGGGCATCAACTGTAATAAGCTTACGATATCCGCCCGTTAAAAGACTATACAAACGGATGCTTGACAACTTGGTATGCATGTTCTGTCTAAATGATTCCTGTTTACTGAAATAAAGAAGCAAGTTTCCCGTTTTTCTCCATATTCATCTTCCCGAGATCAAGTTCAATTTTATTGCTCAAGTATATGGAATTAGGCAAGTCGGTGAAAGGTTTGAAAATTGGTCTACATTCTCTGTGTAACTGCCTAATTTTGAGATGTGCAATTAACTTATGAAGTGAATATTTGAGCGATGATTCCTACCCTACTTTTTGGCATCACACTTCCTTTTATGACTAATAAGAAATCAAGTTGGGTTAGGGGGCCACTGGACACGCATTCATAGAGCACAATGTAAGTCTTGTTGAATCCCACCTAGATTGAACACTGGCCTCCTGGAGTGATCACTTTGCCACGAGGCCACTGCGTCAGTGAATTTTCAATGCTGTTCTAATATCACCAATATAATTCATCATCCTATTTGTAGACGGAAGTTGCTTCATCTGTCGGCTATGTAGGTCGAAGCTAATGTCTGTTTAGGTGATCCGATAACCGCCACCTTCCCTTCAACTACGATCGGATTTCCAAACTTTCGATCGAAAATATATACAAAAATGTGTGAGAAATATTCTGACAAGGAGTTTCATATGACATTGTCTCTACCGGCCTGAAAAAAGGCATGACCGTTCTTTGCATCTGTCGAAATAGCCGTAGGGTCGGTAAATACATCAATTTGTTGACTCCGTTTGGATCGTTCAGAAACAAACTTCATGTGTTTGCTCATTGCCAAAGTCAAAGGAATCGGTATATCACGGCAGTCGCATATTTTTCAACAGCTGTTGACATTGACAACATCAAGACCTGATTAGATCGAGATCTGGTTCATATCATTGTGACATTCTTCATTGAAGGTGTCAAAACTCGCCTCTCTGATGTTTCTTTGCGCCTTTTTGATGTTCATTCAATTGTACAAAATGTCAGATGTTAAATGTTAATCGAATGTTTCAGAATATTTGAACTGCATTCAGAAGGAAAGATAAAGTCGACCGCATGCCAAAGATGCGATTGAGTTTTGAGGGATAGGTCAGAATACCTAAGGCTTAGAGTTTGTTAATGTCATCAGATGCCGATTAGTTAAGATTGAGAAGCACTTTTGTATTTATCGCTATATATTCCATTGTTTTTAGAAGAATATAAATTACATGTTTCTTCAGTTTCTGCATAATGGGGGAAACTCGGACACAGTTTGTTAGATTTTTATTATTTCTGTTAGAAAAAACCTCTTTGTGGACGACTTTTAGTTAGTTCCGTAAAGCCTCTTCCTTGGCTTCATGAATATCTGGTGATAACAAAGAATTTCATCGAGGCAATTTTGCATGCATACTTCTGTGTCTTCAGCGTAATAAAAATTGGATAAATCATAACTGCATAGTTAAATTCTTAGAGAAATGTCTGTCACCTGTTTCATTACGAAGTCCTTCTCGGCAGGATGCGCATCTGTTTCTGTCGGGCTCACTTTATCCCGTGCATGAAACTGAACACCGCATCTTGATCTTAGCTTCATTGAATAATGAACAATATCGCTACAGGACAAGTGTCAGGGCAACGATTATACTTCATCTTACTGAAGAAGCAGCTATGTAGAATTTTTTAAGAATCTTCATTGTGAAAGAAGATTACCGAGAAAAATATCGTAATGTAAGTTGAAGAGATGGAAGTAGGCGATTGCCGACCAGCAGGAAGACCGAAGAAATCGTAGAGGAACTGCATCAAAGAATATCTGAAGAAGCTCGAAATCCATGAAGATCTTGCCTTGAACGGAAACAGCTGGAGGCGAGCCATCAACCGTCCAACTCCGTCAGGGAACTCAAGGACGATGAACGAGGAGTGAGAGAGTTGAGTATTGGCAAACATGTTCTCACCAAGGTGTCACACGAGATAAGCTTGTTAGAGAGGGAAAATGCACGGCTCAGAAGAGGATGAATGAAATCCGAAGGTCTAGAGTGCACGATGCATGGACTCACTGCCTCGTAGAAGCACGTCACTAAGCTGCTTCAGCAAATGTCTAGCGGGATTTACAGGTACCATCAAAGATTGATCGAATTTAAATTAATTGATTGCTCAGCAATTCCAAATTCAATTAATTGATTGGTCAGTAATTCAATTTTAATTAGTTGATTGCTCACGATTGCCAATTTTATTTAATTGATTGAAAAAGAGCAATTAAATTGCAATGAATGTTTGATGATTCCTGGGGATTTGAGGAAGGATGGAATGACCGCTGGGCAGCGTTGTCGACGATGGAATTGAGGGTCTCCACTCCACCACAAGGGCATGAGGAAGCCTCACTGTCTCGACATTTGGAGACATAGGCGACCAGGTTTCTCCGAGCAGCGGCTTGAAGGGGGAATGCCGACTTCTGAAGGGAGGAGATGGCTGTGGCATACCGTGACATGCTAAGCAGAAATGGAAATTCATTGCACATCATTTATTACACCTTACATTATGTTTTTGACTTCCATATTTCCTCAGTTCTGCTCAGATACATCGATTACTGCATGATACAGCCCCCAAATTTTAAAGGTCACAGTGGCACTCCATCCAGGATCATCAACAGATGACTTCTATTCAGGTCAATGAGTGGAAGCCAGATAAATTGCAAAAAAGCAGCTTTGAATTAATGAGCGACACAGTTTTGCAATGCCAATCCACATACAGACGACTCAATAGTCAATCATAGCTGCTAGTGATTTCTTTGAAAGAATTGCCACCACTATCACTGGACTTGAGAGAATATTTGCCAATGTAACAAGTACTTCTAAAAGTTGCGAGTTTTCCCATTTTAAGGTTGTTGATCAGAAAGTGAAAACGTGGATTCAAAAGTCAAAAATCAAAAGTTGTTTATTTCAAAAACATTGGAAAACAATATTACAATGTTGAGCTTGGGTTGAATATATTCCAATACAGCGTGCGGTCAGTGCTGAAAAAAATAAGCAGATCAGGAAGGAGAGGAATCAATAATTGCGCATTTATTTAGATTTCAGATTCTTTGTGGTGAGATTCTTTTATGACCATGCGTAACTCGTTGGCTTTTTTTAGAAATCTTGCGATGGATTTTAAATGCCTTGGAGTCAGGGTATTCATTAATTTATGAAATTCAACTATCGTGTTACACTAACATAACAATGGTGCAATTTGTTGCCGCATATTTTGATACAATGGACATTCGATCATAAAGTGATATAGAGTCTCCACTTTTGATTCATTGCAAAGTTCACAAAGACGTTCTTCATATCGCAATCTGTTTCTATAACTGCCTGTTACAAAATCTAATTTATGATTTTTTGTCCTAAATTTTAGTAACATATTTATATCACTGCAATCGATGTCAAAATTCAGATATGATTTCAAGATTTCTTCAAACTGGCATAGTTCTAAGTACGTCAGACCAGAATGGCTCTCTTTTGCTGTAGATATCCATTTTTCCCTGTTATACTGACATATTCGGTCTTTTGTAATTCTCAAGTATGCTTTCTTATCAGCCGTTAGCTGTTCATCCCATAGCTTTGACAGGTCTAGTTTTGTAAGCAATCTGTTTATTCTGCAACACCATGTGTATCTACTCTCATATCCAACTGAAAGCATATTGAGATGTATAGCATTATATACCTGTTTAATTAAGCTATTTCCATCCTTTGTAATTAATCTTATCCAAAGACAGATTACAGCTTTATAGAAATGAATATCCATAGGACGTATTCCAAATTCACCGATTAAACAAAAATTTGGTGTAGTCGGCTTTAAGTGATAGTATCGTTTATAAAACTGGTATTGAATTTGATCCAAACTCTTTGGGTTATTGAAAAAACAAAATTCGGCACAGTATTTCATTCTAGACAGTGCAAGCATTTCAAAGGCATTTTTCAAAATTTCGCCAGAAACTTGACCAAATTCTTAAAGTTGTTTAGCCGTGAGATAAGCTGCTTGTTTACCTTTAGCCATGAATTGTTCCAAATGACATATATTATTTTTCGATATCCACATTCCTAGATACTTAAATTTATCAACCACTTCAATGGATATCTGCTTACCACTGAGACTAACTTCAAATTTGTCTATATTTGTTTTGAAATTTTCAGTCATGATTTTGGTTTTTTCATAATTTATGCTAAGGCCATTTTCTGCACAAAATTTGCAAAGTATTTTAAACTGACTATTCAAACCTCGCATACTCTTACTCATTAAAAGTATATCATCCGCATATATGAGTGGTGACAGTTCCAAATCAAAAAGTCGAACAGAATCATTTTCATCTTTACTAGCATTTAAGATATCAATGAAATCATTTATATGAATACTAAATAGGGTTGGTGATAGTACGTCTCCTTGTGGAATTCCATTTTCAAGTTTGAAGGAATGCGTTTCTTTTCCACTGTATAATACTTTGTACTCTTTTTTAATGATGACACTTATAATTACTGATAAAATCTTGCATTTGGGGATCAAGGGTCTTAATTTATCAATCATTCTGTTTTTAGGAATGGAAAAATGCCTTTGACAAATCTACGAAACATAAAACCAGTGGACGTTTTGTGTTTTTATAAACTTACATAATTTCCTTAACAAGCATTATCATCAGGATTCCTGTCATCATTATCAATGGCTGGCTGAACTGTGATATGATTGTGCGACCGTTGAGTTTTTCACATCATGGTTTAGCAATGAAATCAAATAATTTGTCTCCTATTCTACTTTGCCAAAGAGATAATCATTGATAAACAAAGATGAAATGAGCCGAAAATTTCATTCATCTAATAATCATGAATTTTCAAATCTAAACTAATTTGCTTTTGTCCAAGTAGAATAAATAAATCATTTGAGTAGGAATGAATGGATAATGATATTTACGTGATAAATATTGGATCAAAGTCATGTGTTCGCAATGACTTTCCAGAAATTTCCCTCGGACCCTTTACATTATACGAGTATTGTGCCATCTTGTCATTGCATCACCACTTTGTAAGACAGTCCCTTCTCCGCCCACTGCGGGTTTGCACTGTGAGTTAGTGCTGACACAGTCAGACTTTATCTTGATGGTTGTGTTACTTTCAGTCCAGCCAGATGTTCGTCCAGCCGACTTTCAATGAAGCGCACGGGGCTCGAACTCCAGACCAAAAGATCGCAATGCCAAATCGCTTAACCACTGTGCCATGAAGAACACAGTCAATTTAGAATGTTTTTGTATAAGACTACGTAAATCTGGTGCTTTTTGATCCTAGGGGGTATCGCTGTGCGACTGTCAGTAGGTTGTATTTCAGTTGAAATGTTTTCTTAACCCTGACCATCATGCTCGCTTCGGCGGTATATGGACTTTCTTATGCTTGTTATTCTGCGGTCACAATAATGTATTTGTCATTTAAGATATTGTGACTACTTTTCGAAATGTGATAGGCTACTGCTAGTAGCCAAGGCATTACTGCATTTATCTGTATTAGCTGTCACTCAAACGTGCTACGGTGGCGATTTCTTTATTAATTTTTCCAAAAGTTAACGCTATAACATGAGACAATTACATAATCTTCCAAGTCTTGTGCAAAATGAGAATGTCAGGTCAGTTTTTAGTTTCATCAAGTAACCGATTCTTTTTGTTCAATTAGTTAATTTAGTAGACTTAAGTTGTAACCAAATCAAATGTATACAGCACAATGACAATTGATACATAAATTTAAACCGAAGCACATCTCAGTATTCTACTTGCAACGTCAGCGAATGTAACTTCTTGATGCAACAGACTGAGCTGTACTCAGTCTGTACTCAGTCAGACTCAGCTGATACATCAGGGTTACATCTTTGATGATGATGATGATTTACTGATAAGTAATATTGCCCATTTCACGAGAATGATACATAACGGTCAATTTTTCATGACATTTCTTTTCATGTTGAATCTGCTGGAAAATGTCATATGCGAAATCTGATTACTCTGTGATTATTATTTGACTGATATAATTATACCCAGTTCATCAGATTTTTGAATTAAGAAAAATTTTATCCTCTGTGATCTCCAAACCCATTCAGCAAATGGCTTTGATGAAATAAAATAATTATTCAAGAAGCATCAAATGGCTGTACGAGCATGCAATGTAATCGATTCTCGGGGTTGTGCTCTGAAATTTTGTGAATTTCGACCAGTTTACCCATTCAACATTCTACATTTTTTATTTAAAGTTCAACTCATTCATTCCTTATTATTTTTGTCATTCTATTTCTTTTTATTCATTCATTCAATTTATCTTATATATGAAGAATTGCAGAACTTTATTCTACAAACTTCAAATGTTGTCCGAGCAAGTAAAAAGTTGCTTACTGACGGTTTCATGCATTTTGTTTTGGATCAACTTTGTTTGCCTTCACTACAGTGCTTCTTAATAGAATTTAGAAGTGGAAACAAGAAATCTAGTTGCAGATTACAAATAATTCATTGAAAGGAAAAACATTCATTAAAAACTGAATTCTATAAAGATGAACAATTTATGAACATCGATGATATGTGCCAGAACTAAGTATTTCAATAATGTGTTACCATCCTTTTATCAAAATTCTGTTGAGTCAAAAAAAAAGAAAATTTCGAGTTATCGTACTGCAAAAGTCGTTAGAACAAGATAAATGAGTACATATCACATTCCTTTCACGTGGAATTTTCACGTGGTTTTAGCAGGCAATATCCCACATGTGTTTTAGCAAGCAATATACCACATGTGTTTTAGCAAGCAATATCCCGCTTGTGTTTTAGCAAGCAATATCTCACATGTGTTTTAGCAAGTAATATCCCATATGTTTTTTAGCAAGCAATGTCCCACATGTGTTTTAGCAAGCAATATCTCACATGTGTTTTAGCAAGCAATATCCCACATGTGTTTTAGCAAGCAATATCCCACATGTGTTTTAGCAAGCAATATCTCACATGTGTTTTAGCAAGCAATATCTCACATGTGTTTTAGCAATCAATATCCCACATGTGTTTTAGCAAGCAATATCTCACATGTATTTTAGCAAGCAATATCCCACATGTGTTTTAGCAAGCAATATCTCACATGTGTTTTAGCAAGCAATATCCCACATGTGTTTCAGCAAGTAATATCACACATGTGTTTTAGCAAGCAATATCTCACATGTATTTTAGCAAGTAATATCCCACATGTGTTTTAGCATGCAATATCCCACATGTGTTTTAGCAAGCAATATCCCACATGTGTTTTAGCAATCAATATCACACATGTGTTTTAGCAAGCAATATCCCACATGTGTTTTAGCAAGCAATATCTCACATGTGTTTTAGCAAGCAATATCTCACATGTTTTTTAGCAAGTAATATCCCACATGTGTTTTAGCAAGCAATATCCCACATGTGTTTTAGCAAGCAATATCTCACATGTGTTTTAGCAAGCAATATCCCACATGTGTTTTTTAGCAAGTAATATCCCACATGTGTTTTAGCAAGCAATATCTCACATGTGTTTTAGCAAGCAATATCCCACATGTGTTTTAGCAAGTAATATCACACATGTGTTTTAGCAAGCAATATCCCACATGTGTTTTAGCAAGCAATGTCCCACATATGTTTTAGCAATCAATATCCCACATGTGTTTTAGCAAGTAATATCTCACATGTGTTTTAGCAAGCAATATCCCACATGTGTTTTAGCAAGCAATATCTCACATGTGTTTTAGCAATCAATATCCCACATATGTTTTAGCAATCAATATCCCACATGTGTTTTAGCAAGCAATATCCCACATGTGTTTTAGCAAGCAATATCCCACATGTGTTTTAGCAAGCAATATCTCACATGTGTTTTAGCAAGCAATATCTCACATGTGTTTTAGCAAGCAATATCCCACATGTGTTTTAGCAAGCAATAACTCACATGTATTTTAGCAAGTAATATCACACGTGTTTTAGCAAGCAATATCCCACATGTGTTTTAGCAAGCAATATCCCACATGTGTTTTAGCAAGCAATATCCCACATGTGTTTTAGCAATCAATATCCCTCATGTGTTTTAGCAGGCAATATCCCACATGTGTTTTAGCAAGCAATATCTCACATGTGTTTTAGCAAGCAATATCCCACATGTGTTTTAGCAAGCAATATCCCGCATGTGTTTTAGCAATCAATATCTCACATGTGTTTTAGCAAGTAATATCCCACATGTGTTTTAGCAAGCAATGTCCCACATGTGTTTTAGCAAGAGATATCCCACATGTGTTTTAGCAAGCAATATCCCACATGTGTTTTAGCAAGCAATATCCCACATGTGTTTTAGCAAGCAATATCCCACATGTGTTTTAGCAAGCAATATCCCACATGTGTTTTAGCAAGCAATATCCCACATGTGTTTTAGCAAGCAATATCCCACATGTGTTTTAGCAAGCAATATCCCACATGTGTTTTAGCAAGCAATATCCCATATGTGTTTTAGCAAGCAATATCCCATATGTGTTTTAGCAAGCAATATCCCACATGTGTTTTAGCAAGCAATATCCCACATGTGTTTTAGCAAGCAATATCCCACATGTGTTTTAGCAAGTGACATCCCGCATGTGTTTTAGCATGCAATATCCCACATGTGTTTTAGCAAGCAATATCTCTCATGTGTTTTAGCAAGCAATATCCCACATGTGTTTTAGCAAGCAATATCCCACATGTGCTTTAGCAAGCAATATCGCACATGTGCTTTAGCAAGCAATATCCCACATGTGTTTTAGCAAGCAATATCCCACATGTGTTTTAGCAATCAATATCACACATGTGTTTTAGCAATCAATATCACACATGTGTTTTAGCAAGCAATATCCCACATGTGTTTTAGCAAGCAATATCCCACATGTGTTTTAGCAAGCAATATCCCACATGTGTTTTAGCAAGCAATATCTCACATGTGTTTTAGCAAGCAATATCCCACATGTGTTTTAGCAAGCAATGTCCCACATGTGTTTTAGCAAGTAATATCCCACATGTGTTTTAGCAAGTAATATCCCACCTGTGTTTTAGCAAGCAATATCTCACATGTGTTTTAGCAAGCAATAACCCCCATGTGTTTTAGCAAGCAATATCTCACATGTGTTTTAGCATGCAATATCCCACATGTGTTTTAGCAAGCAATATCCCACATGTGTTTTAGCAAGCAATATCCCACATGTGTTTTAGCAAGCAATATCCCACATGTGTTTTTTAGCAAGTAATATCCCACATGTGTTTTAGCAAGCAATATCCCACATGTGTTTTAGCAAGCAATATCCCACATGTGTATTAGCAAGCAATATCCCACATGTGTTTTAGCAAGCAATATCCCACATGTGTTTTAGCAAGCAATATCCCACATGTGTTTTAGCAAGCAATATCCCACATGTGTTTTGGCAAGCAATATCCCACATGTGTTTTAGCAAGCAATATCCCATATGTGTTTTAGCAAGCAATATCCCACATGTGTTTTAGCAAGCAATATCCCACATGTGTTTTAGCAAGCAATATACCACATGTGTTTTAGCAAGCAATATCCCGCATGTGTTTTAGCAAGCAATATCTCACATGTGTTTTAGCAAGTAATATCCCACATGTGTTTTAGCAAGCAATGTCCCACATGTGTTTTAGCAAGAGATATCCCACATGTGTTTTAGCAAGCAATATCCCACATGTGTTTTAGCAAGCAATATCCCACATGTGTTTTAGCAAGTAATATCTCACATGTGTTTTAGCAATCAATATCCCACATGTGTTTTAGCAAGCAATATCCCACATGTGTTTTAGCAAGTAATATCCCACATGTGTTTTAGCAAGCAATGTCCCACATGTGTTTTAGCAAGAGATATCCCACATGTGTTTTAGCAAGCAATGTCCCACATGTGTTTTAGCAAGCAATATCCCACATGTGTTTTAGCAAGCAATATCCCACATGTGTTTTAGCAAGCAATATCTCACATGTGTTTTAGCAAGCAATATCCCACATGTGTTTTAGCAAGCAATATCCCACATGTGTTTTAGCAAGCAATATCTCACATGTGTTTTATCAAGCAATATCCCACATGTGTTTTAGCAAGTAATATCTCACATGTGTTTTAGCAAGCAATATCCCGCATGTGTTTTATCAAGCAATATCTCACATGTGTTTTAGCAAGTAATATCCCACATGTGTTTTAGCAAGCAATATCCCACATGTGTTTTAGCAAGCAATATCTCACATGTGTTTTAGGAAGTAATATCCCACATGTGTTTTAGCAAGCAATATCTCACATGTGTTTTAGCAAGCAATATCCCACATGTGTTTTAGCAAGCAATATCCCACATGTGTTTTAGCAAGCAATATCCCACATGTGTTTTAGCAATCAATATCCCACATGTGTTTTAGCAAGCAATAACCCACATGTGTTTTGGCAAGCAACATCCCACATGTGTTTTAGCAAGTAATATCCCACATGTGTTTTAGCAAGCAATATCCCACATGTGTTTTAGCAAGAAATATCCCACATGTGTTTTAGCAAGCAATATCTCACATGTGTTTTTTAGCGAGTAATATCCCACATGTGTTTTAGCAAGTAATATCACAACAGTGTTTTAGCAAGCAATATCCCACATGTGTTTTAGCAAGCAATATCCCACATGTGTTTTAGCAAGTAATATCCCACATGTGTTTTAGCAAGCAATATCCCACATGTGTGTTAGCAAGCAATATCCCACATGTGTTTTAGCAAGCAATATCTCACATGTACATTCATAAAATGAATTGCACCCAATTGCAGCCATTTCTTGTATTTGTACTCAATATGTATTTGAAAATATTTTGTCGATAGTAGAAGGATGTTAAAAACCACATACTAAGTTGGTTTCCAATTTCAATAAGAAATGCAATCTGCAGACAGTTTTTTGATTTCCTGAAAAGTTTGTAATTTGATGGTTCTTTCTATAATAATTCTGTAATCTTTCTATAGATAATTTTTGAAATAGAATCAACAGAAAGCAAATTTTATGTTTATTTTTGTTAGCGAATTTCATATTATAGCTCGATACTTTCCCGAATGAAAGTGTATGGATGTGCACATGTAGTGTTAATTGAGGTCTAGGAGCAGATGCATTCTTCTTGTTGAGGGTTCACTGGTCGTTTTCTCCAATACCCACATGAACTATATTATCTTTGCTTATGAATGTTTCCTATGTAAAGCATTTTGTACTGTAACTTTGGAGACAAAATGAATTTTCTATTCTATTTCACTGATGTTTGTTGGAAGCAACAGTTTCATCATTATGCATGATCCATGGTCATCCCAGAACTAAATAGAAACATACTTCGTTTTCAGATTGAATGGAAGAATCCTTGCAAGGGAAGATGTACTTCAGATCTCAAACTGCGTCTTGCCACGTCGCTAAAGAAGTGAGTTATATGATTCAGATTTCTGTCAATGATTCAGAGATTGCATTGATGGTTGATTGACTGCCTTTGCAATGCCGATGCTACTCACCATCGTAGCAAAACATCGCACATTCACTGAATTTGGGGCTGAGCATCACTGAACGACAGTTTCCAGCATTCTAGAGCACTAATTGGCCTATTTATTACACAACCTGATTATAGTCTCCACCTTACAATTGATTTAGGTTATGATGCTTGATAATATTGTCAAGCACATGTGTTCTATAATTCTTCAACGGACTTTATCAAAGCATAAAGTGTTCTTAAAAAAATTATTCAATCATTTTTATTTAACGTTGCCAGTAATGATTTTGATTTTCTCTATTGAATGGCGTTTGCAACATAATTACAAAATCACTCTTGTTGAATACAAAATGTCATGACATCGGCTGTAACAGTAATATCTTCAAAAACATTCATCTTGCGACAATTGAAACATTTTCTTTGCAAATCTCAGCTTTGCTTAGCTTATTACTCTTGTATCCGTTCGATCATTGAATATTGTTCACCAATTTTTATAGATCTTCAGGCAGGTCAGAGCAATTTGATAGAAAGAGTTCAAAATCACTGTCATAAGATCATCTGTAATGTGACCAATTGTTCTTGTGCGGATTTTGTATCTTTGTCTTACCGACGCACTGTACAAGGCTTTAAGCTTTTTGAAAAGATCTCGTCAGATAGAAATCATCCAATGTCGGACTTAATGCCATCCAAATTGTTTCACAGCGGTAAATACATGATCTCTTTCATTGTATAAAACTGCAGCACGTAAAAATTCTCTATTCATTTCCATGGTCAGATTATTTAATTATGGTTCTTTAATGTAAGAGTGTTTATTTTTCTATCATATATTCTCTATGTTTCACTTTTGATGCACTATGCGACGCTTTTTCTGAAATGTTGACTTATCTTATATTGTAATGATTTACTTTGACTTTTATAAAATGAAATGTATTACTTGTATTCCTCACGATTGTCATTATTGAGGTTTGAAGCAAATATGCTCTATAATAGTAATAAGGATGAAAGCAGTCTACACGTGCTCCTGATATTCAATAGGACTTCGATTTCATCTGACTGTACACAACAGTGTAAATTCCACCTTTTTGTGCACACAGTTCACTCAAGTAGTAAACGGAGATGATCATTAAGTAAAAGATGATCATTCAAATGATGCACTGATAACAACTCATCACTCAACATATGATTTCATCCTTTTAATTGCAGTACTAACTATGTATGGAGCGGCTGACATTTTACTTGACTGTGTTTCCTGATATCGTTTCATGTGGTGTTACCCTGATGGTTTGTGGACTAGCTAGTTTGTGTTTCCATGAATTTTATGATGTATATGAACTGTCTCCTTTTTATCTTGTTTGTATGAATCCCCCCTACCCCATTTATATGGGAGAAAGGACAGAGTTACGAGGTACTGCCCTCATTGTCGACCGCTCTATTCGTGATTCACAGCTGATCACCAACATCACGTGTCAGTGAAGGAGTTGCGTTTTACAGAGTTTGGCAAAGTATTAAGGAATTGAGTAATTAGCAAGTCATGGTACAAGTTAATCTGCATTCAATGAGTACGTGATGGTTTGTGGAATGCGGCTAGTCAATGCAGTGTCAATTCTCAACGACAATGACAAGTGGAGAGATCACCTCAAAATGCGAGGAGGAGTCAGGTTTCTGGACCGACTTAGTCAGAGATCAGATGCAGTGCACATGAGGTGTGGGGAAGTTGACTCCCCTCTGTAACAATCCTCTGAATCTCGAACTCGCTCCTTTGTGAGAAGCAAAATATTTAAGCTGTTATGTTATGGGTCTCCGTGGCACGGTGGTTAAGTGCTTGGCCTAGCGATCTACTGGACCTTCTACTTGACATTCACATTTTCAACATGTCACGTGAAAAATCGCTGTAAACTCGGTGTAAATTATACCGAGCTGTACAAAAATTAAAACTACGAACCAAAATCGTTTCACAACATCAAGGCGACATGCCGTACTAATGTTGAATTGTATTTTTGAAAATTGTGCTCACATTGGGATATTTTCTTAGCGGAATATGTAATTTATTAATGGGTTTCGCGTGGCATTAGGGAGAAAATTCTGCTTTATTAGGATGCAACAACTTATCAAGTCCATTAAAAATAGATGGCCTAAAATACTTAAGTTGCTATTGATTTTTAATCAGGTTTTTATAAACCATGAGTAACTGAAATTTTTTGTTTCATTTTATACTTACATATACCCTGAAGCAGTTCTTGTGACCAACACATTTCAGAAGGAATATAGTCGCCAATGTAAATTTATTAAAACATATAGACATGAAGAATTTGGAACTAAGTGCAAAGACGTTTTTCTCCCATTCACCGGAGATTCTCATTCTGGTGTTGTCATAAAGCGTATATTTTCTTCTGTGAAACAGGCTTTTCTGTGTGTCAATCCTATTTTCTCCTTTGATGCTAAGCGTATTCCTGTCGGTTCTCTTAAGGATCCTATTCCTCTTGTCAGTCGGTCACATGTCATTTATGAATTCAAATGTGACTGTGGATGCAGTTACATTGGCCGTACTGACAGGAACTTAGGAAAACGGATAAAGGAACATTTACCTCGTTGGCTACAAAGTTATGTGAGAAGGTCCTGTTTTGAGCTACCGTCACCTGTACGCAGGCACGAAGTCGATTGTGATGATCTTGATGGTTTTCCTTTCCGTTTTGTTTTTCTATTTTACGTAGTTCTTTCAACGTCACTTCCTTGCGTATTTTAGAAGCCTTGTATATTTTGAATCGTGCACCACCCCTTTGTGTTCATAAAGAGTTTGTATATAGTTTATTGTTGCCCTGGCAGTATTGATCGTCAATATCTTTTGTGCCATCTCACGTCCGTCCGTGTCTTGAGTTTTATTCATTGCATCTAACTGTATACGCATTTCACTGTAATGTCACTTTAACTCGGCCGTATCGCATGACCAGAGGCCTCGAAAGCGCTCGCGATGTCCGTATGCTTTAATAAATTTACATTGGCAGTTACATATACATTTTTTGTTACATAGCTACACATACAATTATAGTTTGTTTACCAAAAAGCACAGTGTATTTGGTATAATATATGCTCGCCAAGGACATTAAAGAATTCAAAGCAACTCTAGCATTGTTATGTTTCTCGATTTATACATGTAATGTAGCTATCATTAGAGACAGCTCTAAATTCCACAGTGAATATTGAATACCTGTAATGTGAATATACATGTAATGTAGCAAGTTTGCGCCTGCCACTCAGATCAATTTGCTCTCAGTTTTCATTGAATAAATTTTTGCGTTCATAATTCGATTCAAATTATGTTTAGGAACAGTCTATCTTTTTTGGTGTTACTGTAAAATCATAAAGGCCCTACTTACATCAGACAGGTTGAAATTAAATGCATAAATTAGTCACATATGATATCTTTGCCGTCATGATTTGTTTGAATTTCGATTGATTCTCGATGTCAAGTAAATTGCGTAAAAATTATTGGCCTGCGCATTTATTTTGCATTTGAGCCGTTGGCAACGCTGATCACAATTATAAAGTCGAATGTGTTGTTATAGTACACTTATTCCATCGCTTATTTAGAAAAGTAACCGATATTGAGATCTTATGACAGCCGCTTCTTGCTTTTTAAGGCTTCTACGATAGAGGACACACTTTGTACTATGTTAATGTTCTTCCGTCTAGATGCGATGTAACTGTCCACTGGTGGTGATAACATGTGTTACGCAAAGTCGGAAACGCACCATTCTTAGATGACTTGAATCGCTAGGAAATGTATTCATTATTATAGAGATAATATCAAGAGTATAATGAAGCTCAATTCCTACCGCTCCGAAATTTATTGCCAAGCTGGTATCCATAGATGAGTGTTGGCCTATGTCTTAGTTTAAATGTATTCGTAATTTTTATTTATCAACGTGTTAAATATTATCCAAATATCTACTCCACTCATCACGGAGCTTGCTCTTTATACAAATTTCCTATTTGTTATCAGCTTCGCAAATACATTTTGAGCGCCATCAACACATCCTTAGCCGATTTTGTTGACTTTATCAAAAAAATATATTTCTAAACTTCTGTTGGATTTATAGCTTCATCTAATCATCCCAAATGATGATTATTTTTATTGAGTGTCTATTGACAAGGAGCGGACGGCTATGTTTTGATAGGCAGTAATTGACAACTGTCGTAAACTTTCTTTTTAATGTTATCTAAAATTCACTTAATATCCTCTCCTTTGTTTATGTAATTGATCTCTTCAAATCAATCCACAAGGACACAGGAAAAGCCGAAAATCGCAAGTAGAATTACTTTACATAGGTTTCAATGATGACTGACGCACAGAATATTCCGTAAGCGATGGATTAGGCCCGATGTGTCATGGCTTGTAGATGATTATGATGCAAAGCACGGAAGATGGGTTATGACTTCTACCCTTGACCTTGCAGTCGACTTAACTGTGTACGAGTCAGTTCTCACTATAATAATATTTTTAGTATGTCAGCTGTATTGATTTGTATTTGATTTCAATCAGATTGAACCAGGTCCGATTGAAACTATTAGTTCAGTTTCCCTTTCCATCAAGTGCTGTTGTGAATCGAAGAATTCCATTTTTTGCAGTCACTAGATTTGCCATGCTTACTAAATTTCACGATCAAAGTTGATACAGTGCATTCAAATGGTTCTCATGTATTTCTGTAGGGAAGCTGATAAATCACTCGACATGGTGAAGAAAAATGGTAAGAGTTGCATAATAACAAAATGCAAATCAGCCACGCCCACATCAATTTCAAGATATATCAGAATCTTCCGAGTTTCATTTTAGATGTCAATGGATTATTTTGTTATGAAACAATCCGTGATACGAACAACTGAGAAAGCATTCGCGAGTCATTATGAAGTTCCATAAAATCGGGCAACCCTATTCAAACTATTGTTCAACCATGAAAGAAAAACTGAAAATCTTGAACGACAAAATTAAAATTTATAATTATATTTTTTTCGGTAATCTTAATTATTGCTGACACTTTTTTTAATGAAAACAAGTGTTCACAACAAATAATTTCCTCCACATTTCATAAAAGCATGATTGAATAATTCGGTTGTTGAGTCTTTGAGTGGCCAGGATGAAGACAGTACCAAAGCAGAACCGGTAAATGGCAAGCATGTTCTTGAGGAATCACCTATGAATAAGTTAGTGACTAGGTTTTTAGGCAATGTGACAGTGCTAGCAAAAGTAGTTAGTGTATGTGGTATGTGGTCTCCGTAGCATAGAGGCTAAGTGCTTGACCCTCCTACTTTTCGGTCCTGTGATCAAGTCCTGAAAATGTCATTTGAAGTCGACAGGGAGAGAATCTGAATGCATCACAGCGCTTCAACGTTATGTGACCACGTCTTCACTGCACAAGCCACCAGTGCATGTTCTTAGAAAGTTGGCAAACTTCGATGGTCCTGCAATCCAATGGTTGGTAGAAATGTTTGGCTCTAGTAAACACTTTCCGGTGTAACGTCGTCTGTTTTAGATATGAAAATATTGGGAAATCAAGTCAATTATTTGTAAATTAGATCATGTAATTAGCTCAGTGCATGCAATAATCCAGCTGCAATCTGCAGTCATTCACTTCAGGATTTGTGACATCGTCGCTTTATTTTCAAGTGAATAGAAGTCATCAATCAAAGTAACTCCTCAGCTGTATTCATTGAGTTGGAGAAATGTTTGCTATAGAAGGCTAAATCGAATGTATTACCGTTACCAGGGTATTAGATAAGCTTTTACTGAGATTTTAAAGTAATTTTTCTACTTTTGTATGATTTTACATGAAGAATAAGAAAAGTAGAAAGCATGAGCCTTTATCTGTTACTCAATGCTCACACTCTGTTCGGGTACTACATGCCATTACTCTACTATGGATAATCAAGCATGAACATCAAATGCCATATAAAATCTGAGCATCATCAGTGTTTGACTTGTGCAACGCCTCAAAATATGTGAAGACATCGATTTGTATTCGACTCGACGTTTTCCGTATGTTGTTGTCAGGTTGATGTTTGTTGAGGTATTGACTGCGGGAGAAAGTAAAAAAATGGAATAGAGCATCTGTGAATACATTGAGCCTTTTTGTATGCAAATATTGCAGTTGAATGGGAAATGTGTTGATGCAGTGAAAAAACGAAGTAAACATACGTTGCAAATTCATTGAGATATTTATGACGTAGCAAAATAAGATAATTTCATGCGAAATAGAATTTCTCAAGATCAATTAGTTGACTGAATTATCAGTCTACATGTCACTGTAAAAGAGCTGTATCAAAAGCAAGCAGAAAACTCGTAAGCGCTCTTGCTTGGTCCTCGTCAATCGTCAGAACTAACCATCCATGCGTTAACGATAATCTTGAATTTGCCATCATTGTTCATCATGCATCCTGATCGTACAATTAGCATATCTTACGTCTCATCTAAACACTGCATTGATCTTGTATAGATGACGTCGTACACGTATCAGATTAGAGAGCAGATTGATCAGAATCAGGTGATAGGATAGCTCAGTTGGTTAAGGGCCTCGCTTTGGCACGGAAGTGCAGATGGCCCAGGGCTCGAGTCTGTTCGCCGAGGGAGGTACCCCCGCTCTCACTATGCCATAATTTGATGAGAGTTGCGAATGTGTGGAGTCTGCCTGATTCCCTATCTTTCTAGAGTGGGTTTAGCTGTGCCTTGGTTGAGGTAGGGATGAATTCCATTCCCGCCGACATCCAATGACGGTCAAGAGGGAGTTCGACCGCATAGTCAAATGTTCATAGGGCCAATCCTTAACCACTTAGTCATGGACTTCTCTCCACGTAGATTTGCAACGAAGTATTACATGTAGGGTTCGTAAATGCGCACGATGAATTCATCTGATCTGCAATTTAAGAATCCGCAATGCTTGTTTATAATGTCTGGTTTTATGATTTTCCTTATTTTCAGAGAGGAGAACGAGGACTCGATAGCTAATTATACTTATTTCATGGGAAAGGATAATTCAGTTTGGATGAATTTCACCACAGAGAATCGAGGAGAATATGCCTATTCTCTTGAATTGGTGCTGAAGAAGAATGACATGATCACCTTGGATTCCGCCATATGTCAGGTATGTTTCATCAAAAGGTCACCGACTCCAAATGAATGATAAAGTGTTGAGTTTGTTCGATGCAAACCCATCGAATAAATTTGATGAAAAATGATGTCCACAGCACTACTCTCTGTTTCTTTTGAAAATCTTGAGGTCGGTCAGTTTCGACTTTTTTGCTCAATTGATACGAATAGAAATAGAAATTGTGTAGAATATTTGAACATGATTGTAATTTCCGGTGACCTTTTACCTTCGACATTTTTTATCAAACGGCTAAACATTATTGAGATGAAATATTGGAGGAAATGATAGCTGTACAGCGATCCATGTCCACTTTTGGTCTCAAGTAAATATACATAGCACGACAGTTTTAGTTTTCAAATACCTATTCCAAAAGATAAATTTGTTGCAGTCTGATCTGAACTACGAATCACTCCTGGTAATCGATATTTTCTGTAACTTTTGTCGACATAGATGTCATAACATTGTAAGCAAACATTTTTGTAGGTCCGCGAAGCTCGGCTCTTTGTCAAATTTACATAAAAATCAAGGAAATTCGAACAGAATTTATGAAATTTTCCGATTTCTTTTAGTTCCTATTTTTAGGCAACTACTTTATCGAGGAAAGTTGTAGACATTTCGCTGAACCGTTCGCATTACATATTTTAAGTCGAGCTGATGCTTGATTATGAATTTAATGAGAGCAGTAGGCCTTTTCATGCAAATTATCCATTACTTTCATGTGTGCGCTCTGAAGTCGATCATGATCAAGTGCCGAGTATCATTGAGAATTCCAGGTCTGACATGGAAACATTCATGATCCAGGGCATTAATTTGGAGATTCTGCCGGTGATGCATTTTCATTAATTGATACCTAAGATTCTCTCTGCATCAATGGCACTCAAATCAGTGTTGAAGTTGAGAGAAAACATTCACCATCTGTTTGACCTTTGAATCAAATCAGAGATGTTCAATGTTGACTTTGATAATTCCTCAGTGATTTCTCTATACCGACTGTGAGCAGGTTATGAAAACCATTTTGTAATATCTGTTTTATAGATGTTCACTGGTGTGTTAATCGGGGACTCTGATCATTGACTTTCCAGCATGTACATGCAAATGTGACCCCTACAATCTGCTATCTCATTCATAACGCATGAGTCGGTTCCCTTGTGTCCACTGAATGATGATTTAACGTCACTAAACACCAATACTGGAAACTTGGACGGTGCTGACATAGTCAGACTTTTATCTGGAGCGTTGTGATCATTTAGTCCCACTTCCAGTGACACTTTCGGGGTTCGACCACTGGACCAGAAGATCGCTGGGCCAAGCACTTAACCAAGGTGCCACGGAGACCCGGTTCTCGTATGTCTACGTGAAGAAGCATTTCTGTCTCGAGCGCAGCAAGTAAAACGTTATACGCTAACCATAGGGTAAAAATACTTTACATTATGTTAAGAATTCACTCTTAAGAAGTAAATCCTCTAAGCAACACAACATAATCAATGCATGTTAACAGGGGGACAGGTGGACCTGTTTTAACAAGACATTGCCCCATGAGATTGGTGCTAACATCAATGACCACTCCATCTGCGGAGAATACCTCCAGATCATGTGATCGCATACACCATCAACGACAAAGATGGTGACCTTGTGACCGTTGATATCCCGAAACGGATAATTAATCAATTTACTGGATTTCATTAATGTAATGAACTGTAGAACTATTCCATATTTGGATTTTGTGTAAAGTTTGATCATGTGAATTTCAGTGTATAAATTAACTTAATGCAACAGTTTGGAAAGCATATATTCAAGTCCCTGTCGTGGATTTTCGCTGAACCGGTAGATGTTGTCGCTCTCTTAAGCTCATAATCACAGCGGACTTGTCCATCCGTCCTCATTGAACAATAGCCATGTTCCTCACGGTTTGCAGCTTTGTATATTCAGAAGTGGATCGTTGCTCGCAGTGTCTTTGCTTGCAGATCGCTATGAAATAGACAAAATAAAATGAATGAATATTGATTGTACTCGGAAGCACATCGGATGGCGCTTTTTATGTATGCGGTTTTCTATCTATTCATTTATTGATTCCAATCTCATTCTTTTTTCAAGGATGCAGAGTGTGTCGATGCTGAAAGTCTTGGCTTTAACCCGACCTAGGTTTGAACTCACGGCTTTCAGACGGTCCATGCAACGCATATGATGACACATCAGAAGATATTCATGTTAGCAAGTGGAAATAAAATGCGACCACGAGTGAGAAAATAAACTTGACAATCATAATATTGGATGTTTTTTGGCGATTTATTTCCAGTGGCGACATCATTTTGCCCTTCTGCATCAGTTGGTGACTTGAAATTATTTTCCTTGAATTGCTACCTGAATGGTGCGGTCTTTGTGGCAAAGTGGTGAAGTGCTTCGCCTAGAGATCTTTTGACCGTGTGGTCGAACCCCGAGAGTGTAATTGGAAGTCTGCAGGAGGGGACTGAAAGTATCATAATGCTCCAATTAAAGTCTGAATATATCAGTACACTCCAAATTTGGGAGGAGTGCAATGTCGTTTAAACTTCATTTTTCATAATATGTTCACAAGCTTAAGAATGCAGTCAATCGATTCTCTGGTTGTTTTTCTATAGGTAAAAAATCAACTAATGTCAGCCGCGCCTGTAGTGATGGGTTGGACTGAAATAACGTCACAGATAAGAAGGAGTCGCGAGAAATAAGATTATTGAGAAGGAAATGATGAAATTCTGTTGTTGTGGCATTCATTGTCACGATTAAGTAAAAGGATATACAACCTCCAATGTTTTGGCTGAACCCTACTTCAGGGGTAATAGTGTTTGCACCGCTGCTCGGAGACCTACAACAGAGAGGTCTGACTATTGTCATTGTGTGATTCGGTTTTTATGGAGATCACCCAGGATGCACTTGGAATCGTTAACCTTCTACAGGTGTGAAATAATAAAACTTCCGTCAAGATACGACTTCCAAGGTGCACAAGTATCAACTCCGGCAGCTGTTTATGTGTAATATCACCTATTCTCTCATAAGTCCATAGTCATTGGAAACTCCAAAGAAACTGTATGGCGTACACCAGATAGATGTCGGACGCTTTGGCTTCAAAGCAATATTAAATGAAAACTATAGATTATTGATCCCGAATTGACTGAAAGCAGTAGTTTGTCGACTGAATGACTCAATGTATACTTTGAACGCTCCAGAACATGGTGCGAATCCATTTGTACATTGTAGATACACGTGCGATCAAAAAAGCAGAACAAATGACAAGTGGCCTGTGCACTTTTTCTAAGTCATTGATAGAACTGCTCAAAATGATAACCTCAATATCGATCAATATAAGTATCTCAAGCCAATGATAAAAATCTCAGCCTATTTATTGCACGTGTCTTTTATACCAGTGTCATTATGGCGCAGTCACCACTTATTCGATGACCAATCTTGAGACACATATGCACCGTCTAACTTAGTGAACGTCCACTAAGCACACCATACACACATTCTGCTTCGAAGCGTATGTCGGTCAAGTAATAAGCTACGTGTGACGGACCACTAGCAGATTATAACAGCACTGTTAGTCAGAGATACACTGACATTTTCTTCCTAAGTTCGCGCACGAGCTTCCTATTAATTTAGACGTGTAGATTGTCACCCAACATCAATAAAGCGAAAAATCTTAAGTTATAGTTCCAGTCATCTTGCAAGTTTGGGAGCTTCGAATATTTTTAAGTCCCAGTTGTTTACATAGATCCATGTGCACGAGTTTGGTGCACTTATTACGGCAGTGGTCTAATATTCATTTTATCGCTCATCAACAGATGTGTTATCTTTATGATTTTGATGCCTCTTTCAAGGCAGATATCTCTCACAGTAGGTAGAAATATGACATTCCTCGTAGCCGCTTTTTTGACTGATCTGCCTTTAAAGTTAATGAAAGCGTGATTACAACAAACATTATTGTTACAGTTTAGCAACCACACTCGGCTGCTTACAGAGTTTCTTTCAAGTACGACAAGTTCTACAGATTGTTTCATAAAAAATGGATCACCCTTAAACATCGCCTTAACTTCAACTTTGTCTAACTCCGCCAAACTTGAACGAATTTCTCTGAAATTTGGAAGATATGTCAGTTGTGCTTACTAATATCATTGTTGTAAATTTCAAGCATGAATATTGAGTTGTTTTCCTGTTATAGATAAAAAAGTAGTAGATAATTTGATCTTCATTTAGCAATGTTACACAAAATCATACCTCACTCTTATAAAATTACATTTGTTTCCTTTGTTATGTAATATGTTGTTCTACAAGCCAAAAGGTATCAAACAAAACAAAAATAAAGAAAATCGGTCAATCAGAGCCAGTATAGCACCATTATTCATCAACAATAATGTAACTGCTACATGTGATTAACTGGACTTCATGTTCCATAGCTTCCTGACTTCGTTGCGGTGGTGTTGGCAGCACTCCTGATTGCTTTCAGCTAGAAATCTATCTCTTACCGGTTGAAAACAATACAAAGCACAAATGAACAATAACGAGATCGCATTCACAAAAGGCAAAGTGTCACCTTTGCTAGAACAAGGGTTTTCTTTGCGAGCTACAAGCAAGCGACTAAATGTCCCTTACACAAATGTGCATCGATGGCATAATAATGATTTTCGACTCTGTCGTAAAGAGGGCTCTGGCCGTCCAAGCAAAACATCCAAACGTAGAGACCGCCTAATTTTGAGATTCGTTAAAGGTGATCCAAGTCTCTCTTTAGCTGAGATGGCTGCACTAGACTCGTCTATTTCTAAGTCCACTATTCGTAGAAGACTTATTGAGTCGAATTTCAAGAGCTGTAAGAGGCCCTCTCAGATCGAATTATCAGATCAGCATACAAAAAGACGTCTCAGATGGGCAATGAGTCATTGTCACTGGCGAAATCAATGGGATCGGGTTGTCTGGTCTGATGAGGCATCAGTCCGTCTGAAGGATAGTGATGGTCGATTGAGATTATGGATAAAATCTGATCAGGAAATTCCGAGACATTTACATCGTCCCCGGGTACAAGGTGGTGCGACTCTACTGATTTGGGCTGGCATTTGGACCAATGGCCGCTCTGAACTTCACATACAGCAAGGAACCATGAATTCTGAACGCTATGTGAATGTTTTACGAATGAACATTGGCCAAATGACAGATCAACTTGATGATCCATCGACTTGGTTATTTATGGATGATAATGCTACGTGTCACAGGAGTAGTAGAGTCAACTTATGCAAGTCTCAATTAGGGCTTAGGACATTATCTTGGCCAGCTCGTTCTCCTGATCTGAATCCCATAGAAAATGTATGGAGTATTCTAAAACGTAACGTTCGTCGTTCACTGCTACCTACAGATGGCGTATCACAACTTACGTCATTGTTAAAAAGAGAGTGGAGAAAGTTAGATCAGTCAAAAATCAACGATATCATCGAATCAATGCCTAGACGAACTGGTGATGTCATTGACAATAGGGGTAGGGCCACAAAATATTAGCTTCTTAAGAACTGCTACTGTATCATAGCTTATCAGATTATATAAGGACATTTAAATATATTAGGGACATGAAATAACATGAAAAATGCTTTCTGTATCATACTTATGTTTTATTTAGTCAAATTTTAGGATGATCCACTTTTTATGAAACGGACTGTAGTTTCATTAAGTAATACGCTCAGAAATAGAAGACAACGGAAACGATGCTCGAGTGAAGAGAAATTTATCACTTCACCGATTTAATTACACGTGAGAAAGGAGAATATTAGCGAATTGAAATATTATCAAGTTGCGTGATATTAGGAAGAAAACGTCAGGAGCTCTCGCACTGAATTCATTCTTTTTTATTCACTTTCGACATGTCTTACTGCCTGCATCGGCATGCCTGGTGGTTTACACGAGCTTCGTTTACATGGGTTCAGAAGTGACCACACAATAGACACACACACAGCTGAACACACAGAGCAACTAGGTAACGTGATTTATTGCTCGATGGACGATAAATGACCCTCATCGTGCAATAAATATAATCGAAGAATTTGTCGCCACATGGCTGTTAAAATTTCTTATCGCACTGTGGTTGTGTGCAGACGTTCGTGTACTTCAGGACATATAAATAGAACAATTGATATTTACAATGATCAAGTATGGAGTTATTCTGAAACACTTGAAAAATATTTCGATGAACAACGCTATGATGACGCTAAGATAGCGCTCACATTGAGATTTCTATGATGAAACATTCGACAAGTCATAGAAATCCAATTATTATCAATGGCAATTATCTACCGAAATTGTCCAAAAAATTCTACTGTGACACCGAGTCTAATTGACATAGCGCCATTTCATGAAGGAATACGCTACGAGGACACCAACATAGCGCTCTATCGGATACTTCTTTTTCCTGTTGAAGGACAGTAATGATAGGATAAATAGATTTAAGCGTTATCTGCAAATAATTTTCTAAATGGTTGATTAAAGTGTCGAAGTATGACAGCGTGCTGAAACCGTGCAATTCGTCTCCGCCGCGCTGTCAAGCAATAAGGTAGTTATTTGACCGCACAGAATTAGACAGGTCGTCTCTTCTTCTTCCTTTTGACTAGAAGGGAAGCATTGAAACATGCTACGTAAATGAAATGGCACACTCTCATGACTAAATACCATAGGAATCGAACAATGAGCAGCTAGTTCAACATTAAACACGCCACATTGTGCAAAGTTTCGATCGTGGCGATCGGAGTATTTTGAAGGAATTCAGAGCAATCCGCAAGCGACGCACGCCTATTTTCCCTATCTCTGCAAGGTATTAAAAATTTCTTTTTGCCCACTTAGTAAGTTCCTGCATGTGCCATCTGTTTGTATCAGTTTGCACTTCTAGCAAGGTGATACGATTAAACAATCTAATTCTGTGTTTGACCGATTTCGTGGATTCCAGTGAATCAAGATGATGGCGCACCCGCGATTGGATGTGCGTGTATGTGTGTGTCTATTGTCCGGTCGATTAGTGAACTCCTGTACATGCACGTCATGATTTTCTCGTCTTGGCTGAGCTACACAAACTTTCATATCGCACAGTGGTGAGCATCATCAAATATGATTGATCTGATAGGAAAACATCGAACTCTGATCGTCTGTTAAATGAACGCCGATTATTTGTTGACATTTCTCATCATATTTTCTGATGATCTTGTACTTTTATCAATGTGTTAAGATTGCACGAACAGAAAGTTCCTCATGAATTGAATGTTGACTTCTATGACGCTAGGAAAATAAAATGAAATGTTATGATATTTACGTGTCAAATTTAACCATCATTCGTAACAGCTGTTCTGTTCAAAGTTCTTAACGACATTTTTATTTCTGCGATGATGATCCAATGTGACATGAATGAATGCAACTCCTTACGATCCAATGTGTGAGGTCAGAGTTTCTAGAGAGTTCGATCCTTCATTCCTGACCACAGCAAACGGCGAGATGAAAAGCCGTGAAGTTCTGTGTTATCATTTAATTTTTTTATAGGGAAATTCAATATGTTATCCAAATGCACCACGTTTCTTCTACTCATAGTAAGTAATCCGAATATTAATTCACATAATTTGACAATTATGAAAGCGTGATGAACATTTGGACGCAACAGTTCCCTCGGAAAGGCCTTTATTTACCGTTTTTCTTTAAAGGCCGCCAGTACTTTAGCTAACTAGAATGTATCCCAGAAAGCAGATAAGGTACAGGGATAAGTGAAATAAATTATGATGAACCACAGATATTTTGCTTTTTACATAGAATGTCTACGGGGACTCGTACATTAAATCTATGACTCAGACTTTCTAAATGTGTAAAGTAAAATATCAGTGCTTTAATTATATACTTTTTTGCAACAATTTAATACATCAACATTCTCCATTTACCTCATGCATTACCACCAGCACTTTTCCTCTCGAATGCTCTGACGTCATTGATGAAGATAAAGTATCATTCAATAAGTAAAATCTCTTGATATCGTCAACTGAAACTCATAAACAAAGGATTGGCTGTTAATTCTATTGAATTATTTTTCGGTTATGTATTTTGCATAGAATTCATTGATGACTTCCATGGATATTGACTTTGTAATGATATGAATCAACCGCATCTTAAAGAATTCAGCTGATTGATGAATTCATCAAAGTAATTATACAAGAATCAGCCGCTGCAATAGCCTGTTATTTGTTAGTAGAACCAGATGACGCCACAGTGATCGCGTGGAGTTCGATTATTACTGCTAAATGAAACCTGTTGGAGAAATCTGCTGTTGTTGTATTCTTTGTTTTTGTTAAAGTATAGGAATAAACAGCTAGAATAAACTAGGAATAAAGAAAGCTAGGAATAAACACTAGCAGTTAAGGTTAGCCCTATCTAGAGTGTTTGCGTTGTATCAAAACCCGCTCTCCGCACGTGTAATAAAGCGGTGCCTTACTGACAAATTGCCCTGTTGGCGGATGGTTCGCTGCCCATTTTTTGCTCGAGGATATGTATTCGCATCCTTTAACTCCAGCGACACTGGTTCAAATCCAGACATTGACAGAATCAGTCAAGTATCTCTGAACTAGTATAGTAGTATGTTTGTAGCTTCTGATATGTGATTGCGCTTCGGCGGTTGTCTAATCGCAACTCATCAAACGTCAATGACATCTTCCTGTTTTAACAATGGATGTATTTGTTCAAAAACGTTCAGTTGAACGATTTGCTGAATTCAGCAAACATTTGGATAAATTTGCTTCTCAGATACAAATGAAATATCTGGTTTTCAAACCTTGAAGCTCGTTACGAATTTCTTTGAATTGTCTATCTGTTTGCTGATTTTACTCGATTGGAGAAGTATTATGAGACTTTGTTTGAGTTGTTGATAAGCAGTTCAGGCTGACCAAAAAGTCAGTGACGTTTTTTTCAAATAAGTACTACAACACTGAAAATCGAATTAGGATCATTGATTTGAAACTGTCCACTATATTTCAGGATCCTAAATCTGAATCGAAATGGGGTAAAAATCAGGTAAAATGACGGAAGCTATGTCATTGCAAAGCACGCGGTTCCTTGATCACCAAAGATTCGCAGTCACTTATTGAAGTGCTATATTTCAAGCGTTGATTTGCAATGACACCTTTATGAGAAGATTATTAAACAGAGCTGATAAAATTGTGATATACTTAATTAACAAATGATGTATATCTTCGGATCGCACTGTTTGCTTATCACTTAGAGCACCATATACAGCTTCGAGATGTTCCTCTCAGAGCAGGGATCTTAGAATGACGAAAAGTATTATTTCATCCACAATTAAATGATAAAAGAAATTTGCGGAGTGGATAAGACTGTATTTCATAGTATATTAGCATGACGAGTTAACTCGCATGTCGCGCATATAGTTAGCGAGTTAACTCGTCATCTGGTGTTAAGGGGTCAATCAACTCGCGAGCCACTGGATCAAGTTTTACCTTCTCACGGGTCGCAACCCCAGAAGTACGTCATTACAAGTACATCATTCATAGAAGTTGTTCATTGCAAAACGAATCTTCATTGTAAGCTCTCATTGTGACTTCATTTTCCAGTAAAAAATATGGGGTGTTTTCGGACAACAATAATTACAAATTTGTCAGCAAGAATATTTCCCTGTTGCCACCGCTTCTCTTTTAGAAGTCACAGAACCAATTCTGCATATACGGGTAATTATAGAACCGGTATTAAGATCTAAGAATCACCAACTGAGACATATATAAGAAATTACTTTTCGAACTGATTCCTGGAGAATATCCTTACGACCTCATTTTCGCATGATTGATAAATCGCACTTGCCTGTCCACTCACTCACGCTTCAAATTGAAACATTGACATGGGAACTATATTGCATGTTGAAAGAAGTTCAAGGCGTTCTAGATCCGACTGCCTCTTAAGATTTGTTGGCTTACAGGAGCTGTGGATGAAAATGATCCAAAAGTAATATTTGTGACTAATTCTCACACACATCTCTTTTTGTAGAAGCTATATTTACTGTCTTGATTTAGCATTGATTTCTACGGAAAAATTATTTTTCTACTTACCATGTACGCGTATGTATTTTCTTGAATAAATTGATCGTATTCAATCATTTTTGGGAATTATTTCGCCGGTCTGACCGCTTCAGCTGTATCATTTACGAAGATAAATTCAAAGGTGTGACGATAACATCAAAGTCAAATCGTATTTCATGGTCAAGATATCTTTCTCACATAATTATGTAGCTAGGAGTAGAAATCTTGTAGGCTGAAAATTACTGTGAGATCACTAATCCAGGCAGATTCAGTGAATGAAATTCATGCTTCGTGTTAATTAAATTTTCATTGCTTGTGTGTCTTATTTCTACTGATTCTGCTATTTGTCTTGTAAATGGCATCGCTGTTGTACACTTTGACAATATTCATTTTGAATTTCGTTACTTTGCTTTCATGTCTCTCTTTACAATGTTTCCACAAAACTGAGTTATTATTTTTCTGTTGCAACTGTTGCATATGTTTTTTCCCTCTAATCTTGCCAATTCTTAAAGTCTCAACAATGTATCACTGGATCACAGTCTTCACATTTGAGTACATAAGTCACTCCAATTTTGTTACAAGGACCCTTACCTTCTGATTGGAATATAGGACAGCATCCATCTTTACATTTTTGACTTTTCAATGGATTTGATTTTTGCAATTTTTTTTTAGATAAGGACCAACTTTTTACATAACTTTTATTTTCACTTTGCTTTTGCGTATTTCACGTTGTAATGATACAGCTGAAGCGGCCGTTTTTTATTCCGTTATAATCGCGCGTCGAATTGTTCTTTAGATACATGTACAATAACTTCAATGATATGATTTCCAAACAATTCTTTGAGAAAGTTATTTATTTAACACATAATTCGAATGTTACCTTTAGAAATGCAAATGACGTAGCTGTGCATGATTGCTGTACTAAAATCTGTGTATGACATGCACTCACCTGTGATGGCAGTGCCATTATCAATTCTATTTCTTTGAAATGTGCCAAGCAAGGTAAATATGGTAAAGAATGAATTAATTTCAGCTTTTAAAATTGTAGCCGTATGGGCTATGTTCAATGTAAAAAGTGCTATTTACAATCTTGCTCGATTCGTGCTTCTACCATTGAAATTCCAACATCCTCTTCATATTTTGGGATGGAACTCAATTCAAACAAAATTCCCAATGTGGCTGTAGTAGGACACGATTTTTATCATTATACTCTTGCACTGATAAATACATAGCAGTTTGGCTTACTTATGTTTGATTTTTATTTCACGTGCAAAATGCTGCTGCGAATCCATTGTTATTAACTTGTTGTCAATTATTCATTTCCAAATGTTGGCTTCTTTCTTTACAGTTCGGATGTCGCACTGTAGACGATAAAATCATGTGTAGAATGTCAAATCCTCTGGGAATCAACAGAATGGTAGTCTGCAATATATTGCTGTCCACCTCAAATCTACGTCCGGATATGCGCTACCTCAACTTCTCAGCTTCTGTTTCCACGTAAGACAATTGCTTCATTAATGAGAACTTTGACCTTCATGGTTGGAAACGGGCTCATTAGCCGAGGCCGCGACCTATAATTTTCAATTTAAAATCGTATTCAAACCCAAACCCTTTTTATTTATTACTCGTAGCCATTTAGTTGCTACTCATACGTTAATGATCAATCATCACATTTTCCTGTTCAGAATTGAGGTATGGTGAATGAATTAACCTTGCCTATACTCGGAAGCACATCGGCACGTAGCCTTTCTCCCATGTGTTCGAGTTGTCATTGAACTTACTCTCATTCTTTTTGTGCAGAGTGTTTAGCAAGAATTCAGAGTGTACCTATTTTAAAAGTCTTAGGTTTGACCCGACCAAAGTTAGAACCAAGGTCTACCGGACGCAGAGTGAACACTCTACCACAAGGCCACAACGCCGGTAGTGAGAGAAAGCAATGCCAGGTAACGGGAGTCGCTTTGCTTCAGCAATAATTGTGTCTCCCACTTTAATCAATGCCAACAAATCAAAAACACCTTTTTATATAAGCGGACGTTTTGGACCCTTTTCAACGCAAATGACAAATTACAGATGAAGAGCGTATTTATACAGAATGAAAGCTACTCTATGCTGCGCAACTTAAAACATATCAGCTAATTAGCGACAGTTGGTAACGTCGATTCAGGCTCGGAGACCGAGGCGGAATCAACCTTACCTCCCACAACACTCATTCAACACTGTCCTGAGCACGCCTCAAGAGCTGCTTTCATTTTGTATAAATGCGCTCTTCATCTGATCTGCAATTTCTGTCATTTGCGTTAGAAAGAGTCTGGACCCGAAAGGTTCGCTTATACAAAAGTAGTTTTTTTATTTGTTGGTATTAATTAATGAGGGAGAGACAACTTATATTTTCAATATCGAAAATAATTGCCGCAATAATGAGTGAGTATAAATTCATATACTTAGCCAATAACTAAATTCAAATTTTTAATGAATGCAGTGTGTGTATTCATATTCGCAATATTCACAGTTCGAAATATGCAAACACTTGCTGCTTAAAAATCCGTAATTATAACTGGCGGATGACATATAAAAGGAAATTGACATATTATCATTATAACGTACTTTCATTAAAATACTGAGAAAATTATGTCACATCTCGTCTACGAGTATTCTGTAGCGAGACAGTACATAATGCATGTTTTTCGACTACGGCACACTGTGTAAATTTGCAACAAAGGTCTGTTGTAATAAATTGAATATGCAAAGAAGATGGCAGCTATTACGTCAATTCATATACGCTAACATCCTTGATTCCTCGACTGCACTTGCGCATCGACCTGTCCACCACTAACCGCATCTTCTGTTTTGCGGTTGAGATCTCGTAATGCTACAGTGGGAACCGCGGATCCGGCTTTGATTAACGCTGTCATCTAGCGCATGACCTATCACCCCTTGATCGATTATTTTAGACTGCAGTCAATGGCGTATCGACCAACCTCTGCATAGTGGGAGGTCACTTTCTGTAGATGACCTTACACAGCAGACAGCGAGTGCATATTTTCAGTTCAGCTGACGGAAGCAATTTAATGAGAGAGAAATCTTGATTACGATGTGTAGTTGGTTTATATGAAAAGGACATTAAGTTCTTTACCAAATTTGCTAGATAAGGATCCCGAGAGCAGTGGTTGTCGCATGGTCCACGGATTGCTCTACATGTCAATCTTTATTCTACAGGCATTAAGTCAGGTATCACTCCTCACTCTACTAGTCAAGCTCTTTTCTCTCTTTTATTTTCTGTTTCTTTCCCTTTAATCTTCTGCTGAAGGACACCTTTGGTGTATAGGCTCGTTCTCTTCACTCAAGATTTGATTAAAGAGAATAAAAAGTAATTATTATCAATGAACTTAGGCTACAGAATGTGATGCTTTTATGTCACAATTCCTCCACTGGGGACTTCGACGGTGCTGACATAGTCAGCTTTTGCTGGAGCGGTGTGAAACTTCTATTGCGGATGCCCTTCCTGATGCCGTCTCTCGGGGCTCGACCTGTAGACCAAAAAATCGCTAGATCAAGCACTGAACCACTGTGCCACGCACGGAGACCAAAGAATTCAGGCTACAATTCTGTAATTCCGTGATCTCATCATTCCATTCACGCTCTCTATGAATGAAGTCCTTCCGTTCTTCTTGACTAGTTAATTGAACTCAATTTTACTGCTTCATATTTTGTTTTCAGGCTGAGTAAGAATCTGAACAATTATCCAACGACACTGAAGTTCAAGGCATCAGTGAAAATTCAAGCTAACATTCAGTTGACCAGGTAAGAAATTGACATTTGCTGAGGTCATGATGTGTGAAGGTGTGTGTGCTAATGCGAAGTCACGGAATGATGTAACTACTCAAGATGTGTTTTGATGAATGGTTGTGTGCAGATCTGTGATGAGGTCTAACCTACTGAATTAATGGAATCAGTTTCACGATATTGTGATCTTGCGAGATCTAAGTCGTCATTCATATCATGTTTCATGTTACTATTGCATCCTCTCCCTTCTCTCGTGTTTGACACAACGAAGATAATAAATTAGCGTGAAACCTAACGGAAGATTGAGGAGGAAATTTTGGACATTCAATATAGCAGTCAAATATCGCTGACTTTTGATTGTAATTGAGTTTTAGTTGTTTTCAAATTTACGAAGTTTCATTTGAAACTTTTGATTAAATTCATATTCTGTGATATTTGCGGCCATGAAAATTTAAGGCGAATACAAAAGGAGAAATTTAGTACCCCTATCACATCCTTAATCGAGTTCGCTTAACTTAACAGTTCAGTTGTTACTCACATGCTGCTCTACCCACACACCATTATCTGCATGGACCGTCTAGTGAGAAGCAGGCCTTCAACAACATGTTAACTGGTACGACTCCTGTACCCACACACCACTATCTGTATGTTGCGTCTTCTACTAACCCATACTGCTTTCTAGTTTGATCGACTCTGTACAATGCAACGGTGCACGTTTGTGCTCGGGTGGAACACGAAAACCATAAAGAACCAGGAATTCTTACTGGAGCATCAGACAAGTTCCTCATGATTAGAAATCACTCAGAAATTCTTCACAGATGGGCATAGAACTGATGAAGTAACATCTTAGATTGAAGGTTGAGTGACATTGCAGCATCAATTAACTGTTACAGTCTCTTGACCATTGTGATGTCTCAACCGTCGGAGTTAATTCTCACGAACACTTGATTTTCCAGCCGATGAATGGTTACATCGAAGTGAGATGTTACACGCAGACAATCATTGTGCTCAGATTGTTATTCAAGTAGATTCACGGTCGGTCTGATTCTCAGACGGTTATCAATATGATGCATCGTCCCATTTAAGTGACATTATTGGAAGGAATTAACGGCTGATTGGATGTTTGAATGTCTGGTATATTTCCGACGCTTCTTTTTGTCAATATTTGTGAAATGAAATGATGCATTACCTATCTGGATAGTAATGTTATGACTGGAAAGTATCAATTTTCAGCAGATTCAGGATCACTGTCCATGTATCATCATATGGACATCTAGGTATTTCAATTAGTATAAACAAATAAGTAAAACACTGATAGTCCGATACTACAATTCTGCTAGAATTTGACATTTTCTTATTCTTCAATAAGAGATAAGAATTCTATCTATTAGGATTTTGTCAATTCTTAGTTTGTCAATTTGATAGTCTGTTCAGGTATTTCTGAGATGGGATGGTAAAGGAAACATGTTCGACATAAAAGCTTAATTTCTAGTGGTCATTTGTGGTCGATTGGCGATAATGAAATTCAGTCAGTGGACGTATTCGACAATGTGCAAAAAAGGATAATTCCTAAAGCTGTTCGTGATCATTCCGACAATCCTTGTCATTTTTTACGTCATTTATCTTTCTCCAAAGTGTTAGACTTCTGATAATACTGCGTTTGTCATGCTAACCTCTAACCTTCTTCTACGCATCCATTGTCACGATAGGCAAAAATACCATGGTCTTTGTTATTTGTTCTGCCTCTGTCTTTAGTTTCTTGTTCATTCCGATGGAGACAAGCTCGAGGATGTGTCCTTACTCTGCATGTTCGAGTTTTGAAACACTTTCTATTCCATGTTCAGACAAGTAACCTGTCAATTGATGAATTTTATCAAATATCGACAGATATAACCACCGCGAGACATGTTTCGGCCTGTTGGGCCTCATCAATCATGGGTAGGTTTGAACCAGCGACGTTGGAGCTAGAGGACGTGCAAGCATACGCTCTAACCACAAGGCCACCGGACCATCTATTGAGAGCGTGAATTAGCCAAGCAGGCACGTGGAGGGGATGCTCACTGATGCTCTTGTTATTGTCGACTTGTAATTTAACAGACGGAAAATAACTGCGCGTCTTGGTGTATGTGAACCACCGACCTCTGGCATTCTAGGCCAGTGCTCTATCAACTGAGCCATCGACAGCCGACAGTAAGAAACAAATCCTTTTTGAAGAATCTGCGTGATCCAATCAGATGGCTTCATCCTTTAAGCCAACATAGAAAGATGGAGTCTTCAAGCGAAAGATGGAGCTCTACCTCACGGCAACCATTCGCCCCCTGCTATGTCTACCTCTTGAAGTTTGAAATTCGATATCTATCATACAAATATCTATTCAGCGAAATGAAGGTGATGACAAATGCGCAGGATGATCAGACAGCTTCCCATTCAGAGCCGCAGATTCCCACTAGAACAACCCAGTACTCCAAATATTTGGGTTTTATAACAGATCAATCCGCAGTACGACTTGAAATCCGGACGCGACCAGGAGCTCCCAGTTGAAGTCACTGAGCTCTATATCGAAAGACGGAGCTCTGCCGAGAAGGATCAAATTGAAGCTCATCAAGACAGTATGGCCGTTGGCCTTGTTCGGCGCAGAGGTGTGGAAACCTCGTTATGGCGCCATCAACTAGTTCCGGTCATTTGAAGTGACATGTTACCTACGGGCACTGAACACCAACTGAACCGACCGTCGTGCCAGCGAATCCATCCTGTAAGAGCTAGGAACTGAACACGAGATTTTGAAAACATCGAGGAAAAGCGAGCCGCATTACTTTGGCAATGTAATTAGAGCTCAGAACTGATCAACTCTCATTCTCGAAGTTCGAATCAGAGGCAACAAGTTAAGGTACAACAGGTGGATCGGTGATGCTAAGGAGTGGATCCGCACGCATCCATGGTCCTCGACCTCATTGGTGAGGTCGGTCGTTTTTAAGGTTAGGCAAGGCAGCCCTAGAACGATCTAAAATATTCCAACCAAACGGATTATTCCTGCAAACGGATTATTGAATACATGTTGCTGTCTTTCTTCGAAATTGCTTTATCTGAATGATGACAAATTTCAGTCAATTTCGCATTTGACTCTTTCCACTTGATTTTCGAATAAAACAACAATGTCATGATTCTCTGTTTGATTTCACCTATTCAGCGCCCCTCTCTCATGATTATTCCTCAAATGCCAATGCTCGTAAGCTGCATTCGATTGTCAATGCTATCGAAGGTGAGCAAATAATCACAGCAATCAACACTCAACATTCCGTTACATTAGTCGACCGATAGCTATCTCTATGACAGACTCGGTTGCTATTCAAACAGATTAATACTCCGTTGATGTGTTAGAGTTTTTATTTATTGAAGCTGGTAAGAGAGGCCTGTGGCTGTTCATCAAAGCAGTGTTTGAAAAACAGGTGCTCGCCGAATGATGTAAAGATTATGCATGTAGTGAGTGCAGAATAAAGTAATGTTGGGTTGATAGGTGATTATGTTTGCCTCACCTATTGGGGTCTTGAACGATGCTACCATAGTCAAACTTTTCTGTAGCGATTTGGCACTTCTATATTGGGTGCCCTCACTACGGACTTCTTTTGACACGCTGTGGGTTCGACCTCCACACACAAAGATGGCTAGGCCAAGCACTTAGCCTTTGTGCCACGAACACCGCAATCTGTGCCGCGTATAATTTGATATTCTGGTTCATAAAGAGTCTGTATGTTGAGTGCGACATTTCACATCACATCCTATCAGAGCTAGCGAAGGTAGAAAAGTTGACTTGTAGTCAAACTACAAGCATGTTAGTTGACGACATTATAGGCTGCTGCAAAACAGGTGATATTTTAATTGCAATAATTATAATATAAGTGGATACCAGCGTCCATGGCACAGTTGTTCAGGATCTAAATAATATCATTTCGAAAGTCAACACGGATTTTTCCACAAAGCCAAAGCGGCACCATTTTTGGAGACTCATGTCAGGCCCTCTCTACCGTCACAAGAATGTATTAAGCGATTTTTTCGCAAATAATACACGGAACATTATCAAATCAATATTGTTAGAGCACAGAACTAATTTGCGCAAAAGCACTATCAAACATTAATATTATATGATGGGAATTCATTGAATGTTATGCCAATATGTTTTTTAGTTGCTTTAATTTTCTGTTTGATTAAAAAGCTAAAAAGTCTGAACCTAGTTCTTCACATGCTTGACTGAGGTCACTGTTTTGGCGTCCGTAATTTCAAAGCATGATGAATTGATTTTCCTACAACTTCAACTCCTCTAACTACGCCCATCATCTCTGAGTTCTGCTATCAGGAGACAATCTCTCATTATGAAGTGTTCCTAAAAACTGTAAACTATAAAGCTGACAGTATTACTTCGAATTGACACTTCACTCCTCCATGTCACGACGCTGCTAAGTCAGTAATAGTTGTAAATCTGCTGTCGGTGACAACCCTGGACTAATGTTTGGAGAGGTTTAGAAGACAGGTGACGACCGATGCACGCAGTGGTTCCTGAATTACAACAAATCGCATTATGAATGAATGAAGTGGCACACGGCAGGACATCGATCAAATCAGTGCAGTGATCCGCCCGTAGTCTACCACGTGAAGACCACAAGTGATGAATGACAACATTTTTCGATGAAGACATTAATCCGCACCAATTAATTTGTGCCGACTAGAATTACATTGCGTTTCTTCAGCTTCATAAGCTGAAACTCAATTTCACTGTACTTTTGTCTCCTGCGTTCTTCTCGTCAAATTCCCGTCGATCCGGGGTTCGTTCCATGTCAGCCACTCTCACGATCTGAAGCCATGTCAGGGTGTGAGGTCGAATTCCTCAGGCTGCTTGCAGAGGGGATCAACCAGCCTTTGTTCTGGATGTCTTCTTGGTGTTCTGCCGGTTATCTGTACTCTTGCGGACTACTCCGATGATGTTCTCTTCCTGTAATAGGAGACCATGCTGTCATCGCACGGATGTCTGAATTCCAGAGACCACCTTCGCATATTTATCACCATGACGTTAAACTATGTTTTACCTTCGTTTGTTAAAGGCCAGCGTTGACATCAGTTGAGGTTCACCAGCCTAATTACTGCTTTCCAGATCTTTCCTTTGACTTGAAGGAATGTTTTTCAATCACACAACATCTCACTTATTTCCTTTCATTTTCTCCATGCTGCCGTAGTTTGAAGTCCAATTTCTTCTATAATTTAACCATTTGCCTACTTTCCCAGATATGAAGAAAGATAACATACACATCTCTGCCATCGAGAGCTTCATTATTGTGAAATTGTTGTGTCTTTCGATTGTTGATCTTCATTCCGAAGGTCGAGAGCCTCTTTCAATGCTCTCATACACTTTTCTTGTATCTTCTATATTAAGAGCCGATGAAGTGAAAGTCACAAGTGATAGTCACATTCATTCGACAGGCGAGAATCGCAGCATACAGGCAGCAAATTCTTGCCACCTCAAATGACTGCCAATGTGTGATTTGTTAGCCCGGTCTCGCCCTGTATCACATTATCCACCGTCAGGGTTAGACAGAGAAGGGGATGTCTAGTTTCTTGAAATGGAGATGCTTAAGCGGTAGAGCTCTCTGTTCTTCCTGCACACGGACTTTGTTGTGCTCAGATTTCGACCCTTTTTACTGCTCGATTAACCACGGAAGACCTGAGACATAACGAGGCTAGGTTACACAACCATACGACAGCAGGCAGGACCAAATCACAAAGCGAAATTTAATACTTTATCTGGTACGGTATTCAAGTGAATGTAGGTCTAACTTCTCTACTCCCCATTCTAGACAGTGCTTACTTGCTCAGACTTTTCTGAAGCGCTGGTGGGGCTCGACCTCTCGACCTAAATATCGCCAGTCCAAACACTTAGCTACTGTGTCACGCAAATCACAAGTGATATCCAAGAAGCTAGAGTATGTTTACCTGATTGCGTGTGTTCATGTGCATGTCACCATGCACTTGTAGTTATCATTGCCAAAAATTAGATTCATAGCAAAAAGATGGGAGTTTATTTCAATTTTGATATGCATGCTTCTACCACTTCTAAAGCGACTGTCTTTGTCTTGAGAATTTTACAATGCTTCGATAGTTCGTGGAGCTTTTGATATTGTACACTGTAATGTCCCAAAAAAAGTCAAATTAGAACAATTGCTGGTTAAGACAGGGGAAATGAATATTTGTAGGCCCTCCCTTGTCAGTTGGCGCATCTAGTCACCTACTGCAGCGACATGATGAATCTTGCACATTATTCCAATCATCAAATGCCGATAATTGTGAGAAATTATCATTAATTTTTTTCCTCAAGAATCTATTTTTGTAGAGCACTAATTCCTCATGAAAACATATCCGATTTATTGATTAGCTGGCTGCAAACACAGCGTACAAATATGCGATGATGGTGTTGATATAAATTATGTGTGTATTAATTAATATACTTGCAACTTTTTTATCGCAGCAGTTAATAGCTAAAACAAGCAAGTTTAACGCAAAGCCTACATGCATGCCAGACCAACACAGCAGTGATATGGGTGCAGAATTCTTATAACTTCAGCAGGATGAAATCAATGTCTATGCGGGTGGCTTAGGTCGTGAGGTATATGTCAAGATATCAAAATTCATGATAGCATGATCATTGGTCTCCGTGGCACAGTGGATAAGTGCTTCTCCTAGCGATCTATCTGTCCAGATGTCAAGCCCCGAAAGTGTCATTGGAAGTCGACAGGAAGGGCATCCGGACTAAAAGTACTACAACGCTCCAGAAAAGTCTGACTTTGTCAGCCCCTCCAAGTTCCCAGTATGGGGGAGCAGTGACGTTAAAACTTCAGTCATGATAGCATGATCATTCCAATCACAGCATTCTATTCAAGACTCTTTCAAGCGATAATTTCAAATTCCTAGATCTTATTCTTCATAGCAATATCAATGAAGTGGATATTTTGACAGTAAGTGCGAGTATCAAAGTCCATGAGATAAATATATCATTGTTTATAGCGTGACAGGAAATTCGACTAACACCTTACATGTCAAGTCTCAAGAAGATCTACAGCGATCTCGGAAATAGCCAGATAGATTGTTGTCGAATGCTAATTGAATGCCAACAATCTCAGTGAATAATAGGAAACATTCGAGGAAGCAGCTGACGCTTTTGAACAGCCAACTCTTCGTTAACGTTCCATTATTCTTGAGACAAATATTTAATCAGATATAATAGTAGAGAAAATACGCGAATGAGAACAAAACGAAAACTGTTTAGCTCTGTCCACAATAAATGCACAGAAAATTACAAAAGATTATTAGGAAAGAGAATCATTGTAGAATTGATTCATCGACCCAATGGATGTATATGAAATTTATCTCAGTATCATTACGTGTGCGATTTATTGATTCAATTATGAGAAATGTATAAGTCTCAATTTATTCTTCAGTTTGTTGATGATATGTCGTGTATACAAATTCTAGCTCATTAAGTATAACTGATAACAGAATGATGACAATTTCCCTGTTATCATTGGTGTAATCGACAGTTAATGTGATGGCCTGGTGCCATTTCTATTCATTGCAATTTTTATTAAGTTTGACGTTTCGCAACTTCCCCACCATGGGCATGGACGGTGATGACGTGGTGAAACGCTACTGGAGTGTTGTAATACTTCCAATAAGTCAGACTTCCAATAACATTCTCGGAGCTCGACCCCCTTCCGAAACATCCTTCCGAATCTACTGAAGGAAATAATGAGCATGAAGAGTCCGTATATTCATTGTGATATTTCACCTCGAATCCTATCAGAGCTATCGAGGGGAGGAAAGTTGTCTTGTGGTCAAAATACAAGCATTTTATTGTGCTCTTGCCGGGGACATCGAGTTCTAGACGATCCATCAATCTTGCCTTTTGAGCGCTTTGAATTTGTTTCAGTCGGAAATTGTGCAAGTTAACAAATGTTGATATTTCCACTTGAAACGGATCACTGTCTCTGTATCACTAATAACATCAGACTTGGGAGGGACATCGAAGGTGACAGTGTGAAATATAACGGATATAATCAGCTCAAAACACTTAACACTGCTTTAGGAGAAGGAGGTCGATAACACAGTTTTGATGATTTACCCGTTTCCAACCTAACATTGACATCCTTGAGAGGTCAGCCACTTCTCTGCTACTAGGCAGTATTGACGATCCTGCTTCAATGACAAAGGACGAATGTCAACCGAAAAATGCTTCCGTTGCTGTAATGGAGAACTCTCTTAGATCGTCTAGTAGTCGGAGAATGTTTCTAAGAAGAAAGAATGGTCCTTGCAAGAAGCTTCTCCGGGGAAAGTCTTCTAATTTTAGAAATAATAGATTCCACGATGGATGACAAATGTCCTGAAATCAGAGCTGATTTTCTAATTTGCAGTGAATGAAATGAAGCGCACACGATAGATCAAGTTATCACGCGGAAGATGTGCGCCTAGTAGGGCTCGAACCTACGATCCCAGGTGATGAAGGTTCTAAGCAATAGATATGTCATGCACTGCATGATGCAGTTTGGTGGTCTCCGTGGCACAGTGGTTTACTGCTTTGCTTAGCGATCTATCGGTCCAGTGTTTGAGACCCGATAGTGTAGATGGAAGTGGTCAGGAAGGGCATCCGGGCATCCATCTAAAAGATCTCAACGCTCCAAACAAAGTCTGACCACGTCAGCATCATGGAAGCCCTCAGTATGGGGGAGTAGTGATGGTAAAACATCATTCATTACATAATATAGTGAATAAAAAATTAAGGGTTTTGTTCGCATGATTTCAAAATTTTGTAATTAACTGACCAGTAACCGTCCTTGTCATGTGAGACCTGGTATAACATCGCATCCATCTCGACATCTGCTATATGATCGCTGTCACTCTATCATAGGGAAAATCCATTGTTCTATTCTAAAGTGAGAAATGACTTTGCAGTCAAATGCAGCTGTCCGTGATACACGATGGATTTTTTCTCGTTAGAATGATGCCGCCGTCAGTCGTGACCGAAAATAATGGCTTATCGTTGTCCAGATAAGTGAAATTTAGAGAAATCCCATTACAATGACACCATGATTCAGTGGTGTGTGCTTTTATTTTATTTACACAATATTACATAAAATTTGTAGTTTCTGGTAACATTTGTATATATCTGTACCGGTTGAGCTTGGTAAATTCACCAGATAACTTCAGCATCTTCCGTAGCTTCATATATGATTATTTGACATGTGTTTATTGGCCGAAATGGAATTAATTTTCTTCAACCACAATAACATAAATGAGCTTTGAATTTGAATTTCTTCTTATCTTCAAGATAAGTCACAATTGTTTTGAACTGAAACAATAATACTCGATTCGTCTGATGCAAGCCCGATTTGTAATTTATCAAGATGATTTCTTGGATGTACTGCCAAAATATATCGGTTGATGCGCCTCTTTTCTACAATGCGCAACTTTTTTTTTAATCTGTGGAAGCGTGGATGAAGGACGAGTATAATGTCAAATTTGTATGTCAAACTAACTTCGCTCGATTGCAATGAGGTGGTGATTTAAGAGTTAAGTCCTACTTATTACCTGTTAAATCGTTCGTTATCCACCGACACTTACCTTAAGACAGGTTGGATATTGACGATTTGCGAGCAGTTCAGTTCTTCCATCCAGACCTTTCCCGTGATACTTATGGGAAACAAAACATTTTTATACAAAGAATGATTAAAATGAAGGATAATTCACCACTTATCTCTGTCATTCAGAAATATGGTCATTGAAAAGGAGTAAGTATACGTTGGTTGTCTGTTTTATTTGATATTTGCTCGTTTACAAAGCTTTTGAATTTGTTTCAGTTTATTTTCAAATGCCGCGTGGATTTTATATTTTGTTATCATTGTCTACTTTGATGTGTGTTTGTAACTGTTTATTCGTATATTACATGATATAATGTATCGGTCGTATCCCTGCAGACGGTCTCCAGTATGTTTGATTGTTATAAGTTGATACGATAGTGTAATAGTTTTTTGTTCTATGGTAAAGATAGCTTCGTCCATTTTTCGAAAACTTGTCGCTACCTTAGATGGTATCAGTTTAGGAGTTGCGTCATAAGAGATATATTTGAAATCGTGTATGTTTGCATACAGAGTTGGTTCAGTTCATCCTCGCTGACACTGAGCCATTAGAATTCGTCCCTCTCAGAGATCAACGCTTGTGTGTATTATTGGCTTGATTCAGTGTCCCTGTGACTGACCGGTCACGCGTAGACTCGTAAAATAGAGCAGATGTACTTCGGCGTACCTGAAGAGGCTGTGTTGTTTGAGTGAACACGCATGGCTGAGAAAGGAATCGAAAAACAGAATTTTTAATGCGTGAGACAGCATGCAGTGACATGCAATAAACAGTAGTATCTGCTGTCACGAAGCAATTGCATTCAATGCTGAGTGATACCGTAATGTAGGCTACATTATGATGTCTTGTGCATTCATATTAAAGTGACTTTTCGATGAATATGGTTGTCATCAGTGTTGCGATTCGCGCGTGTTTACACGCGCGCGCGTTTTTTGACAATTTGCGCGTGTAAGCGTGTTTTTTTCCATTTTTATCCATTTTGCGCGTTTTTTAAGTTTTCGACTTCTATTTTTAATTTTTGATAATAGAAAACTTTGGTTCTAAAATATCAAAATCAAGATATCAAAATTTCAAATTACATGCAGTTTCTAGATAAGCCACTTGTATAGCCTATCAAAGATCATTTAGGTTCATTAACATCTCACTCAATGGATAGCCTATAGGTCCACTGCTCGTATGCATCTACCACTTAAGGCACGTGTGTATTTGACTTGTCCTGAAAAATACCAAAGCTCTTACTATCTGATCTGCAAATTTATGCTTTGTAAAAATTCGTTTCATCAAATATTAGCGATCATAGTTGCCATTTTGGCTTATTTGTAATGAAATACATGTGCGCGTGTTTTTCGACCTTGCGCGTTTTTTTTTACCCTACGCCAAGAATCGCAACACTGGTTGTCATTCAATTCGAGAAGCGGGTATTTGTGTTGTCTGCTGTGGACTGCCCACCAACAAAGCTGCGACAAACATTCGGTTCCTTTCTTAGATGCCTATGTTCGACCTCAGCATGCCACCAGTGCTAGTCCTTCATTAGACAGGTTTTCTTGAAAGCCACTGAATCTTATGATGAAGCACGCAGATGTACTCAGATTACTCCAGCATGTGTGACTATGTGTCAACTGCTTTCCAGTTGCGACTCTGCATAAACTACGAGTGGATGGTGAAAGCTCTAGACTTGGTAAAAGTAGTTATTATTGGCTTGCGGAAATGCCAAGAAATAATATATGGTGGAAAATTAACACTATGATAGTCCCACCAATGCTTTCAAATATCTATGTTGTCATACCAACTGTTGCAAATGCTGGTGAAGAGAAAAACATTTCCATGTTAGAGATATCATAGCTGAAGACGAATGATATGCATCATTACAGAACTCCGCTATCATCAAGCATCTATCTTCGCGACTGTAGATCACTTCCCATTGTGTATCGATTTTGGTATGTTTTGTTGTTTTGGATATCCGGTTTTGCTGTCATCACCATTTTTCAAGCCCATCATAGTGAAGCTGATCGTCAGGCATTTGGTGCGGATTAGTTTCCGAAAATGTGTGTCCTCAGAAATATCCATGCGAAATGTATAAGCCAAGTAGCTAGCTGTGGTGATTTCTCTTCGTGCATGTTTGCAGACAGATAGGTTCGTCTCCAAAGTGAATTGGTCCGAATACTTTGTAGTTGCAGCGCATTATGTCATTTTCATATGATGGCATTATTTGCATCTAAACGTATAGTGAATTGTCTACGCATCCGAAACTTTAAATATGTTGTAAGAGGAAAAGGTAGGCTTCTTTGTCAGATTTGACTCAATTTTGAAATGGCTCCGCAGCCCTCGTGTAAAGGATGGATACATTTCATGGATTTCCCTTAAGGAAGATCGACTGGAAGAAAGGTTGCTCCAATTGTTGCGAAGCCATTAGAGGAAAGCAGGAGTACGAATATAAATTATGACCTACATGTATAATTGACAAAAGACGTGTTAAATAAGATATATAAATCTAATTTCAAGAAGTCCAATTCGGATGAAAATGTCAAATGTTACACGAGTCCTACTTTGTGCAAAAATCTCTCTTGAAAATTAATTTTGGTAATTCACTATTAGATTGAAAATAGCACCAATGACATTGATCCTTTCCAGAGCTCTCCCGACCTCTGGTCAGGAAAGTATGGCCGTGCATTCCTGACAAGAGGTCACGAAGGATCTTGAAAGAATAAATGACATTACATCAATGTCAATTGCATTGTCTTATTTTGAGTCGGTAAATTAATAGGGCCCTGGCAATGGTTAACTGAAATCATCGGATCGTCCTTTATTGAAGCTTCGAAAACAGAAATTGTAACTAGTTATTGAGATAGACAGCTTTTGAGTTAACCGATTGCTACATATTCTTTCTTCCCTAATCGGATAGTCGCTTGGTGAATAAGCAAGTAAATCGAGGCGAGTAAGTTAGCTAGCTTCTCCTGTTTCTTGTATAATCTCACTTTCTTCATTGAAAATTATAATTGTCAATGGATGAATTTATTGTTCCTTCTTGCGATGTATTTTACTTTTGCCATAAGAACATACTATACTCATTGTTTTGGATGAGATTCTTCGCTTTGTTTGTCAAGTTTTTCAAGTAATGTTCTAAAGTATTTTCTGTGCTGTAACAGTTATTGCATGTTCATAATGTTACTTGAACAGTAGTATAGAAAATAATCTTTTTCCGCTATGTTATTTGTTAGACCTAAGAAACTCGTTAGACGTCTGTCGCGCGTGGTAGTGCAACTTAATGTAAAGTTAAGGAAAATGTCATTTTCATCGACAGAATGATGGATCATTATCAAATCACGTACTCAAATACTACTGTCCTGGGAGCTTCAGCGATTACCCACGAGAAGAGAATCGGAGATCAACGCATCACAGCCTCTTTCAAGGTTAGTCCTCATTTTAGCATCACACCTTGACGTCGTCGCTGTGATGATTTTTTTATTTCGATTTCATCAGTTGGAAAACCGAATGCGGAGTTTAGTTCCATCGTCGACTTTGACAATCCTCTGGCCGTTCGAAATTGCTGGGAATCCAAGCGAGCCACACGGAAAATATCTTCTCTACATGTTGACAGCCCCAGAGATAGAAAGCAAATCAAATAACACACTGGAATGCGACAAGAACGCCTTGAAGACTCTCGTCAACCCAAATCATGTGCGGGTGAGTGAGCGATGATCACGTATTACTTGCCTCAAAGTTCTTCTCATAACATAGAACTTACGCATCTTGGACTCCATGAATAACGGATATGTACATGTATGCTATGTTTCCATCTTACTTGAATATCTAAAGAGAATGACAACTATTAAGTCAATAAAAGACGCCAAAAACCTTGATTCCGCAACTGCACTCACCTGATCCAGGAATCGATCAGGAGTCCGTGGTGGAAACAAGCTTGCACCTTCAATAGGCCATGCGAGCGGTACAAAAGGAACATGACTGAATGCAGAAGTCATCTCCAACTGATCTCGACAGCTATTGTCCTATTATTATTGACAGAATGCTACCAGAATTCATATTGTAGCGAGACAGCATATCAGCATGTCATTCGACTACGTCACACAGTAGATTGACAATAAAGGGCTGTCGATGTAATTCTCTAGATATTAAATAAACTATGAACACAGAATTACAGATTGTTTATCGTGTCACCTAGCTAGAAGTGCAAACTAATTGAAAACGATGGCACATGCAGAAAAAGAAATTTTTAATACATAAGAGAGATAGGAAAAATAGTTGTACGTTGCTTGCGGATTTCTTTGAATTCCTTCAAAATGCTCTGATCGCCACGATTCCTTCAGATTCGAAGAATTCAGATCATTGCGCAAGAGTTTTCTCGATGATGTTTGCCCTTCCTGTCATTATTAAAAATGTTAGCAGGCGCACGAAAAAACGTTAACAATCTTCTCTGTAGATCTTAACATCATCCTGTGTCTCTTTGCTGTGTGATTCCGTTGATAGCAGACACTGAAACTTCGCACAATTTGGCGTGTTTAATGTTGAACTGGCTGCTTATTGTTCGATTGCTATGGTATTATGTCAGCAGAGTGTGCCATTTCATTAGCGTTATGTGTACCAATGTTTCCTTTCTTCGCAAACAGAAGAAGAGACAACGTGTCTAATTCTGTGACTTGCTGTTTTGCACTCTAGACCGCATGACATTATCAAAAATACTTCAAACCACTGGCAATGAATATTTAAATTCTATTAAAGCTTGTTTGGAAGACGTAGTGAGCCACGTGTGCCACGGCGATTAACATCCTCGCTGTCAGCATTTTCGTATTGAATAATCACTGAAAGTGTCCTAATTGTGCCACCATCCATGTCTATGTGGTTAAACCAGAAAGTAGAATCACTGGGAAGAAAATGTCCATATACAGATTGTTTCATAAAAAATGGATCACCCTCAAACATCGCCTTAACTTCAACTTTGTCTAACTCCGCCAAACTTGAACGAATTTCTCTGAAATTTGGAAGATATGTCAGTTGTGCTTACTAATATCATTGTCGGAAATTTCAAGCATGAATATTGAGTTGTTTTCCTGTTATAGATAAAAAAGTAGTAGATAATTTGATCTTCATTTAGCAATGTTACACAAAATCATACCTCACTCTTATAAAATTACATTTGTTTCCTTTGTTATGTAATATGTTGTTCTACAAGCCAAAAGCTATCAAGCAAAACAAAAATAAAGAAAATCGGTCAATCAGAGCCAGTATAGCACCATTATTCATCAACAATAATGTAACTGCTACATGTGATTAACTGGACTTCATGTTCCATAGTTTCCTGACTTCGTTGCGGTGGTGTTGGCAGCACTCCTGATTGCTTTCAGCTAGAAATCTATCTCTTACCGGTTGAAAACAATACAAAGCACAAATGAACAATAACGAGATCGCATTCACAAAAGGCAAAGTATCAGCCTTGCTAGAACAACAAGCTACCATGAATTAAAAAGTACAGCAAGGAACCATGAATTCTGAACGCTATGTGAATGTTTTACGAATGAACATTGGCCAAATGACAGATCAACTTGGTGATCCATCGACTTGGCTATTTATGGATGATAATGCTACGTGTCACAGGAGTAGTAGAGTCAACTTATGCAAGTCTCAATTAAGGCTTAGGACATTATCTTGGCCAGCTCGTTCTCCTGATCTGAATCCCATAGAAAATGTATGGAGTATTCTAAAACGTAACGTTCGTCGTTCACTGCTACCTACAGATGGCGTATCACAACTTACGTCACTGTTAAAAAGAGAGTGGAGAAAGTTAGATCAGTCAAAAATCAACGATATCATCGAATCAATGCCTAGACGAATTGGTGATGTCATTGACAATAATGGTAGGGCCACAAAGTATTAGCTTCTTGAGAACCGTTACTGTATCATAGCTCATCAGATTATATAAGGACATTTAAATATATTAGGGACATGAAATAACATGAAAAATGCTTTCTGTATCATACTTATGTTTTATTTAGTCAAATTTTAGGATGATCCACTTTTTATGAAACGGACTGTAATAGTATGATGTCATCGTCGTCAATCTAGCAGTTAAAATGCTGAACAATGTCAGACTTTTATGAAATTTAGTCGCTCAAAGTTCTACTTAATGAAAATATAAATAAGTAGCAAGTGAAATACATTTTGATAGCTAAGAGAGGTAGAAAATTGTAAATTTTCTAGACATTCGGATCTTGATTGATAACGCTACAAAATCAGTTTTGATTTTACAAATTGATGAAGTGTTTCCGCTGAATTGAACTTAATCCTTTTTGCTAAAAGCAAAGTCCAGTAATCGAAGTCCATTCTCTGCAAATGACACCAGGGAACGTCGGAATAAAACCCATCTGTTGATGTGAGAATCCTCGACTCAGTTTCACCATCTGGAACGTGAATTCGTGTCTGATTTTTTCATGCCGTAACTTTCCTCTTTGCTACTGATCGTCACTTCTTGCAAACTGTGCCTTCAAATCCTTATGGACGTAAATCAACTTTTACGGAAATTCGATCAGATAGATTTTAATCATTTTTCATTCCTGTTCAAGACAAGTACTTGTTCAATTTTTGGATATATGTCTATATAGATTGAAAGGTAAATGAATGAATGATGTATTGAATAGTTGTTGCTCTTTGCAATGCTGCAAGGTAAATGATGGCAACTGTTAATTTTTCTTAAGCAGTATTGCATCAATAATATGAGTATGCGAGTAATTACAGGATAAAGTCACATACTCTTGTGTAATGTATTGCTGATTCTATTTAGTGCTACACTGTGTGTCCAATCTGTACAATAGTCAGATGTCACAGTGAAGCCGCATAACTCAACTGTAAATCAGATCTCGGTTTATCTTCGTGATATCATCTAAAGAAATTACTTTTGTAACTTTTTAAAACTGTAGTTCTCTACAGCGAACACTTATTAACGCTAAGTATAGGCGCATGACCAATTCACATACTCTTGTCATTTATGATAATGAACTAAATGTTCTAACTATCTAAGTCAATGGTTCCCAACCTTTTAATGTCTCAGTACCATTTGAGATCTTACACGTTCGCCGCGTACCACTTAGTCTCAAAGAAATTCTTTTTATGCTAAGAAGGACATTATTATTTTTTATTTCAAAAATATGTTTCGAGCAATCGATCTCTGAAGATCACGTAGATATTTGTATGAATGTTGCTTCAAAATACTGTGTCAAATATCTACGATCAAATACAGGTTGTGTATCGTTTTTTAAGAAACGTAGCCAATAGTATTTGTGAATACTTTCGACTGGCTAAAGTTAGAGTTGTGTGTTATCCAGTTTTAATCCGGTGATTTCCCCGTGTCCGAGGGTGGCCGGATGTAGCTTATCGTGCCACAATCGCCTTCACACCTCGTCTCCATTTCCCTCTGTCCAATGCGTCCTTTTTCGTCAAGCCTATCCTGCGACATTCCTCCTCCACTTGCGTCTTTCACATTTTCTTGGGTCGCCCTCGCTTTCTTTTACCCCCAACTTCAAAATCCAGCGCTCTCCTCAAAGCACTACCTTCATCCTTCCTCAAGACATGGCCATACCATCTCACTCTATGTGCCCTTACTGAACTATCAACACTTTCATTCAACCTCAGCTCTTCAGTGTTCCTATTATCCATAATCTTGACACCACACATAGTCCTCACCATCGCCCTCTCCGTTCGTCTCATAATGGCCAGCTCAGTTTCTCTCAAAGTCCATGTTTCGCTTACATACATCATGCAAGGTCTTACACAGCTGCGATAGATTTTGCCCTTCATCTTCAACGTGAATTTTCTTCCTGTCAACAGCTCTCCGCACTCACTAAATTTCAACCATCCAAGTCTTGTTCGGAATGTTACTGCAGCCTCACATCCACCAGAAGCATTTATGCGGTCACCCAGGTAACTGAACGCATTCACCGTTTCCACTTGATCATTCAATGTTTCAATCGTCTCTTCAGTTCCTTCATCACTGCCTTTGCATTTCTCACATTCAAAACTAAGCTTAAGTTGGCTAAAGGTGGCTAAAGTTGAAGGTAAATGTCTATGCCATAAGCATCTTCAAAATATGTGATTTTGGCTTGCTGAGATTCAAGCATAATCTAAAATGCATCGTTTTGTTTCGTAGATTTCGACCTGTCGGTCACTCAATACATGTCATTACATCGCCTGCTACATTGATGTCTAAACAACATAATACAAAGTTTGGTGTGACAGGGTAAAATCTATGAATAAGACAATGGAAAGTGATAAATTGCATAGAATTTGTCGTCGATCTAATTTTCTCGAGCTGACCAACACTTTTCCTAATAGAGTTGGTCTGTGACATAAATAGATGAAATTATTATCATGGCACATATAACCTGTCTCGGGCAGGTACTCGCGTGCCACAGGTTGGGAACCTATGATCTAAATTATCCTTATCGTATGCTTTTCTTGAGTTTCTTTCAAGCTTTCCACTGAAATAGGATAGTAATAGTCATGCTCATTTAGCGAGCAAGGTCATAATGTAAGATCTGCCTCGCACTTCTCAGGGAGTTATTTTTATCAGTTTTTTTTTATTTCGAGCTGGATTTCAAGAATGCTTCCACAGTGCATCGTGCAAGAACCCTTAAATTAAAATAGTAATAAACTTGAAAATTACATAGTCGAAAACCATCACATGATTGAGCCCACAGCTGTTGATTCGTGCATGAGGAAACTGGCCATCAAACACATGCAACAGGCTAGGAAATGAGGGCTGTCAATCAGCTGAAGCGGCGAACAATTGGCGCTAAAGAAAGTCACACTTGCCTACTAAGTCACATCGAGACTTCTTCGACGCACAGTCAGGGAACGATATTGTTGTAAGCTACCGCTATCCAGTGTGATTGCCATTATGATCTGCGATGTAGTGAACAGTAACATGATTTGCGACTAGAAATGTTCAACTGAAATGTCAATAACGCGTCAACAATAACGCGCTGTTCGTCATTATTTCTGTATTTTTAAGTTTTGTTGAAATAGTTTTATTACCTTTTAAATTTTATCATTTATTATTTTCATTCCAAAATTTTTAGTTGATAGAATTTCTTCTCATCTACTCAGTATCATACATTTATCTTTAATTTGATTTTTGTTGCTTGAAATTTTTGAGTATTGTGTTCGCATCTAATTACATTTTTTCTTTATTATGAATTTCCTAAATTTGATGATATTTCAATTCATTCTTTCAGTTTTGCTTGTGTTTTTTATTTGATTTTGAATGATTTTTTATTATATGATATATGCTTCATTTTTTCATTATTGTTTTTCTTTCTGTCATTAATTTATGCTTGCATTTTCTGGATGTTTTTGTATATTTAACTTCTACGGACGTTTTAAGGTTTTAAGTACACTGCACGAATGTTTTTGACACATGGCTTTGTTCGTGCTGCAGACTTGTGAGATTTCCTGGTATAATCAACTAGAATATGTCACACTTTGTGTAAACGCACTAAATTAACTGCATTTAGATTTGTCATCGTTTTCAAGTGTCTGACATCGTGCTCGTGTAAAATGAACTTCAATAAAAAAATAACTTAAAATAACTTAATTTGCTACAATGCACAAGGCGATACTACCACTTTTTGCATCTGAACAGAGAACCAATGCGACCATGAATCAAGCAAGAAGTTTTTACTTAATGCGTTTGAATGTGATTGACGGCGTTATCACAGTCTGACTTGCTTTTAAAAAATCAGCATTACTGATTGCCTTAATAAACCATACAATTTATTCCGTTATAAGTTATAGTCTTACACGGGAGGTTGACCATTTGGTGAAAAATATGAAAAAAGAAGTTCGCTCCCAATTTACGACTTTATATTGAAGTATAATACAACTTTGAAACCCGACGTTTCGTCCTCCTGCCGACTTGGTCACGGGAAATAGCCGTCTCTGCACTAAAATCGGCTTTATATAGAACATTTGTAGACCAGTCAACAGCGCTCATGTTGCCTGTTTAGTTCAGGTTTGCATTGATTGATAAATTTACTTTCTGACAATCTCGTGGATATCGGATCATTACAAAGGTAAAGTATGTCGAGGATAAGCATCAGTAGATAGAGAATAATTATACGCAATAAAAGCAAGACTGCCCAGATTTATTTTAGAATGAAAACTATTCACTTTGAGGGTCAGACATGTTTCAAGCAAAATTGCTCATCATCAGTGACAGGAGGAACACATGTCACATTAAAATGGAGCTTATATACAAAAGAAGGAAGGTGAACTACATTCCATCAGTTCATAGGTCGTCGGTACATTTGTAGTGCATGAATTCAGCACCTAACAAAGCGAATTTTAGAATTTTTTATAGAACTAAGCCGTGGTTGACAAAGTTGGCTGAAGCTATGCATATTCGCGAGATTAATGACGAAATATTGATGAATATTCAACTTGTGACGCAGTTGGAACTCTGGTGAATCCATGCACTACAAATGTACCGACGACCTATGAACTGATGGAATGTAGTTCACTTTCCTTATTTTGTATATAAGTTCCATTTTATTGTAGCATCTGTTTCTCCTGTCACTGATGATGAGCAATTTTGCTTGAAACATGTTGGACCCTCAAAATGAATAATTTTCATTCTAAAATAATTATGCGTTTTGGAATGTTCTGAAACGTCGAGCTTCAAAGTTGTATTTTATTTCAATATAAAGTCATAAATTGAGAGCGAACTTCCTTTTTTCATCCTTTATACTATGGTTGGAATTTCCAGAGCTAATATGTTTTAACGGAATTCACTATATGATGCTTTTGAAATTTCAATAATCAAATAAGCCATTTCTACAATTTTGATTTTATTCTCGGAAATAATGACTTGCAGTCGAAAACAGTGCTAGTCAGTACATTCTGAATAATTCGATCGCATTATTCACTCACGCATTTCCGTTTTATTCTTTATGTTATAATTCTCTAATCCGAAGTCAGACGGGAACGAGATTGACAAAGTTCACTTCATATAATTACAACTAAATACGTTTGGAAAATGAAGGAAATCTCTGAAGGGAATGAACCTTTTAACAAAAATATTTGGTTATAAACAAACCCTTCGTTCTTAATACACTCCGGATGGAAATAGATTTTTATGTTCTGAAAACATGAAAACATTCACTCAGCGATGTGTGCTATATGCCACTATCGAAGTGGAAAGAATTATTTGTGTAGTGTGACAATAGTGGGGAAATTCCCTATCACGTTCCTTCATTGTCTTCCACTGACAACCACTGACATCCACTGACTTTGTCCGGATTGTTAATATATTATGATGACAGAAGTCAAAATACTTCGAATTGCATTGACTCACCTGTGTCTCGTCCGTTAGAATATTCACGATTTGCAGCTCACTGACAGCTCGAGTTGAGAACGCCTACAGTTGGACCTTCTACTTTGATTAATTCTTCGATAAAGTCCTGACAGTATAGGTTGACGATGTTGCCTACATATTCTACCGACTCCTTATCTCTGACTTGATGACACCCTCATGCTTGATATGAAGAGGATATTATGACCTTATCAAAATGCTCGTTTACAATAAGACGGAGGTGGTGCTGATCTTGCAATAGCTATTTATTTACTGTCTCGAATAGTAATCAGTCCCAAGGTTGCACTAAAACGTGTACTCCAACCAATGTCTCTGTCAAAACTTAAGTAATATCGCAAAACTAAAATCCAAATTTGAGTAATAAGCTTGCTTCAAACTCTTGTTGTTCGTGTTGATATACAATTTTTCTATTGTTGAAAGTTGTATTTGACGATGAATTTACAGCAGAGAGAAGCTCCCTTGTCTAGACATTATACATGTAAAGATCGTTATGAACATGGGAAAATCAAGTAACTGACTGCAATTTAATAATTAATTTAATGGTCCCAGGATAACTTGATATTCCGGTTGAATAACATTTTTTAATAGAGATTTTTATATAGTCGGTGGTTTTCGTGATTACACATTTGATCTCAAATTTTCATCTACAAAGATGACGTCAAGAAGCAAGTAATTTAAAATCTGAGATTAAATAAGCCATCACAAAGTCAGTATCTAGCCAATATAAATGCATGAATTCGATGGTTACTTGCTATAACATAGCTATCAGTCACTCAGGTTTCCACTTTTTATGTTTTAATCTGACGATGACGATCTGCTACGAAAGTTTTAATTTGAAAGGGCTTTCTCTCCTACAGCTGACATCTGTCTATTTTTGTCTAGTAATTATTATTAATGATAATCCATTAATTGATAAATTATTATTCTAATAATCATATTAACTATAATCTAAAAATTATTTGACAAAAATATTTTGACTAGATTCTGACAATGATAAGACTTATCCTATTATGTGCCTATATTTGCCATTGTAACATGGAACCTCTCTATTCAATCATATGATGCGTTTAGAAAAGCGTCTGTACAAAATGTTCAATTTTTCCTGCTATGAGGACATTGCACATTTTTGTTGTCGTTTAGCGGAGCAGCTTGCATTGAAGGCGAAAGACAAAGATCATCCTCTAAGTCTTATTTATGATTCTCAAGATAGAAGACATAGTGTAGGCATTGGGAAAAGTCAGCGCCGACTGATGCCTCGAACCCAGAGATTTAAGAAGCCGTTCATTCGATTTGCATGACATGACCTTTGCTTGTGATTTCTTATCCCATACCTATGGAACGATTCTTCTGAATAATCTCGTATGATTTGTGGTACGAATAAAGCGATACTTATTATTATTATATTATTTATCAGAATTTGATAGCATCTTCATGTCACGATTTTTTGAGACGATCCCAGCGATCGATTCTAGCAAAAGACGACTTCTAGCGATGTTGTGTTTGATCAGAAATGGTAGTCATCTAACAAGCATCAGACCCATGTCTACGAAACGTTTATATTCAATTTGTCAACTTCTCATTCGTTTGGTGGGAACCGTACTTCATTGCAATAGCTGCAATTAGTAATTCTGCCTTCAACGTTTTGTTTACGAAATTATCTTTTTTAAAAAATTTCTGTTTGGTGATCAATTAAAGTTTAGGTGATTCTTTTCACTCTCCGGTAAATATTGCAAGAACTAATAACAGCAATTTTTTTTCAAAACATGGTTAAAAATGATAGACGTTCATCTATGAAATATAGACGAATTTTCGTCACCAAAGATTAGCAATTTTAATAATCAATAACTGTGAATGTTTTTTTCATGTGGCCCTCAACATCTTCATTTCAAAATATCAAATTTTGTGATTTAATTCCTATGCAACATTCATTAAAGAAAGCTCATGTTTGATAAAAAACCTATGATCCAATGTTATTGGACATTTTGACCTATCGACCTGCTTGTAGTATACATGTACATGCTTGTTCAATAATATAACGCGTCAGTTAATATTTTCTTTCTTTACATGCTATTTGAAAATGTGCAATCATGTTGCAAGAATTTAAAGAACTTTCTAGTGTGATGTAGTTTACTTATTTTGTTAATCGCCCTAAGAGCAGATTGAGGTGAATTTGCAATTTTCATCTGCTTCAGTAACTTTCAAATACTAGTAAAAGGAATTGTTTCAAGAAGATCTAGATATTTGCCGAAGTATATGAATTTTATTGACATTACTTTGTGTATTTCGATGCACTCATTATAAAAATTGACATTTTAATGAGCAGATGTTGCATTTTCGTCTATAATTGACTCAAAAGAAAGAATCGAAAAAAAGAAGATTGATCGAAAGAAATAAATTTGAGCTCATTTAAACGTTAGGTAAATAATCTATGCATCACTCAGTGATCTTTGTAAATAATAGATTTGCTTTTTATCTCAAAAAGGTCACTACAAAGAACTTGTTTCAGTGAACATGGCTAGGAATCATGAATTTTTTATCACATATGATGATGCGTGAATCTACGAATTTATAATAAGAATGATTTCTTCTTGCAGCTGTATTTTTTCACAAAATAATATTAAACTTGAGATGCAATGAACAACGAAATTGTTGACATATTACGTGCATGAATTCGCAAGACAAGTTATAAGCGATCAAATATCAAATTTATAGTTCAAATAGGCTTGATTTCATGTTCAGAATTTCCTCCTCAACTTTCGGTTTCATTTCTTTGTAACTGCAGCAGATTTAGTTTGCAGCACATGTACAGACGTCATGCAATATTTTTGTCCATGTACAAACTTTCAAGGCGTCATAAGGCATAGTGGCCTTTTGAACTTGCTGTACATCCATGGAGAGCTAGTTTCAGATTTAGTTCGCATTATGCCTACAACATGTAGAACATGCAAAGAGCCTTTCTTCCGCCAGCTTGTATTACGCATAGATATGTTCTTTATTTCGTTTCAGTAATTTTCTGCGATATGTTGAATCATTCCAACACGGTGTCTCATATTACTTTGATGAATCTCTTTCATTTTATAATTTACTATGTCTATCATCTAATATTTTTTCTGTTGTCAAGTTACTTGTAAATGTGACGATTAGACTCTTTTTTGGTGGCGGCATCAATGGTGTTACTTGACGCAGGTTTGCGCTTGACTAATGTTTGTATTGTTTCCATCTAGCTGGCGAACTTGAAGTCCTTAATTAGCAGAGAAATCATCACAAATATCACCTGATTACTATTTACTTAACAAGAATGGCGTTGGCCTCGGGGCAGCGACTCCGTCCGATTCCTGGTCTGCATTGTCTTAGTCAAAGTCGTATTGTAATGCCATGGTTATTAGTGCACTATATTGATTCACATTTTGAGAAATCGCATTAATGAGATAGAAATGACACAATAACATCTTTTTTCTTTGTTTCCGAAGCCTTCTAGAGACATAAGTATGCTCGCACCACCCACAGGGGAATGGATAAAGATTTACCGGGTGCGTGCGGATGCGGGTAGAGACCTCATGTTCACGGGTTGAGAGGGTAAGGATATCTTCGAGTATACTTGAGACAGACTGCTGCTAGCAGAATAAAGGTGACAATCTAAGGTCCCCGCTGTCCGTTCACTTGACGCCGCTCTGTCGTGGGCCTACTGTGCGTCATCAACTGATAGCGGGCACTGGAACTAGACTGCTATTTATAGAAATCAGATTGCTTCGATTCAGTCGTAGATGGTTCAATCAGCGCCGCAGATTTCCAAACGTTTTCACGCAGCATTGATCATGACAGCCATTTATCAGTATAGCTGTTATCACAATTAGCAATTGCGATTTTTGACGTGTCTCACCACATTTAATGCTGACATTTATTAGTAGTTCGTGTATCAATATAATTATACAGTTCTAAGCGTTGTGTGACTGTGCGAGACGACTTGTGGCTTCACATCATTGTTAGCTACAGCTAAAAGTGGTAGGGAATATAAGTAACAGGCATCATCAATTGGTAGCCATAAATGACGGCAGCATTTTACATCCGAAAATTTTTAAAAAGTGCTGCAAGAGATGTAGCCCTTTAATTGATAAAAATATCCCAGATTGAAATCCGCGCATGTAGAATCTCCTGACGATGAAAATTACTCAGACCTAAATTAGTCGATTACTTTTCAAGTAACTTTGCGGTCTGCATTTTCTACAAGTTATTGGAGTATAGGTAATTTGGATTTCTTGCCGTAAGGTTTTATGCAAAGAGTACTCTAACCTGTTAGCTTGCATTTCAAATTTCTTTGTTTTGATCAGTAAATGATTTATCACTGAAAACTGTCCACAGTATTCAGATACATTTTTTGACTAAGAAAGGAAGTGATAAATGAGTCTTATTTACATTTCGAGGCACGAAGACTTTTCCCCGATCTTAATCTTTTGTCTTTAGCAAGAATACAGATTGTAAATATTTTACAAGACTTTGGTTTGACCGGACCAAGACTTGAACTCAGGCCTCCTGGACGCAGATTAAAACCTCAACAACAGGGCCGCAACACCGGATAATATCCAAATCTATGTCGCCTTGATTGATAGCAGATATCAACATCGATCCATGCCTTGAAGTTTATTAAAAAACTAATAAGTCTGTGCACATTATACAACAGCAAAGTCACAATACACAACAGCTTGAGTCATTCGATAACTACGTAATATATTTGATTGATATTCATATTATTCAGACAAAAGCAGTTGCTTCAGTCTGCTGCTGCTCTGGGCGTACGATAAACAATGTTATCATACGGGTGATATGCTGAAGAAAATAATTTGCCCGGGACAGCTTTGTTCTGTACACACCATTCACTAGAATGGTTTACATTGATCAACCCGCATGGAAGATGAGAGATAGCCGATCAATGATGACAATCATTATCAGACAAAAGAAATGAAGTTCAAACATTGAGATATATCTGGCAGCTGACGCTTATTCAAGCCCTAAATACGCAAAATCGTAGCAGAAGCGTGTACTTATTATTTAAGTTTTCGGTGATTTGGTGACCAATAGATAGTGCTTCATGATCGACGCTGCGCCCAGTTAGCTTACTTTAACTATAGCACACCTCTCATCATTTGCCGCAAATATTCGGGAGAGTAGAGCGTCTTACTTCGAACATTTAATCTTAACATCGACTCCTGGCACAGCTTGATTAATCAAGGTTACTTATCATTGAATCGCAATTGTTTATTGAATTCCAATCTTGAACTATAGTAAAAATCGACTACATAGACTCCTGCTATTGCATTGAATCGTCTCCGAGTTTGACTGTGATATATTTGCAACGTCTCGTGTTCCTGCATTGAATCGTCTCCGAGTTTGACTGTGATATATTTGCAACGTCTACTGTTCCTACATTGAATCGTCTCCGAGTTTGACTGTGATATATTTGCAACGTCTCGTGTTCCTGCATTGAATCGTCTCCGAGTTTGACTGTGATATATTTGCAACGTCTCGTGTTCCTGCATTGAATCGTCTCCGAGTTTGACTGTGATATATTTGCAACGTCTCGTGTTCCTGCATTGTATCGTCTCCGAGTTTGACTGTGATATATTTGCAACGTCTCGTGTTCCTGCATTGAATCGTCTCCGAGTTTGACTGTGATATATTTGCAACGTCTACTGTTCCTACATTGAATCGTCTCCGAGTTTGACTGTGATATATTTGCAACGTCTCGTGTTCCTGCATTGAATCGTCTCCGATTTTGACTGTGATATATTTGCAACGTCTCGTGTTCCTGCATTGAATCGTCTCCGAGTTTGACTGTGATATATTTGCAACGTCTCGTGTTCCTGCATTGAATCGTCTCCGAGTTTGACTGTGATATATTTGCAACGTCTACTGTTCCTACATTGAATCGTCAGCGACTGTAACGAACATTCTTGACATCAACATAATTTTTTATCAGTGAAATCTTCTGCTCGGTAATTGGTTTAAAAATATGGCAGATTCAGAGTCGCGACCATTGTCAGCCTCAGATGACTCGGATCGTGACTGTTGCACTCAATGCCGCGCTGTATTTCGTTTCCTGTATGGCTGGATAGGTGTCATTGACCTGATTTTCTCATCCTGGTATTTATCCAAAGCAGTTAATGCGTGTGAGCAACATAAAATTCATGGATGGGCTGTCGTTCTAGGACTCCTGAATCTCAATACATTTCTGCTTTATATTCTATTTGCATTTATTTTTCATCCATTTGCTTTTGGATTGAGTAATTCGATCGTCTACTTGTGCAAATGCTTTGCTGCTTGTTGCTGTCCATCGCTTGTAATCTTTGACTGCTGGACAAAATGTGATGCCACCACGGCATCGAGGAAGCTTTCAGATCGTGTGGACTGCTGCAGAGCTATTGGAGATGTTTCTGAAGATTTGGATCGTCGTCTTGAGAGACCTGTTGAAGCAGCCATCGCACTGCTTGTAGGCGCTTTATTTGCGTCATTCCGTGCTGCCGTTGTTTTGAACTTTGTGATTCGCTTCTTCGTTATGAATATAGGTGTGATGATCGCAGCTATCGTGGTAATATTACAATATCTTCATTTTGTATTCATGCAGATCTGTTACTGTGGTGCAATGCGTACATTGGGAATGGGTGCGTGTGGAGCTTTCTGTTTTGGATGTCTTTTTGGAATCCTTATAATTTACGTTTTTCCCATCGGTATGTCGTATTTGTTGTGGAGGTTCAATGACATCGGTGCTAACATGTGTGTTGCACATTGACAAGTGCTCATAAGAGGTGATTGGAAACAAAGATCGATATTTTATTTAACAAATCAATTTTCTCACATCATTGCTGTTCTAGAAACTGATCCTGATGCCATAATCTTAGGATTTCAATATCCTTCATTAGTCGGATGATGAAAGGCACAATTTTGTCTCAATCTCTGAAATCAGACCACTTGATATTTCATGAAAATAAAAACTAAATAAATTTGTCAGTTTTGAGAATAGGATTCCGGATTCAGGTGCTTGGAAAATCAGGAGTATTTGCAATCCTTGATCTGAGGAAGTAGGCCGGCAGGCAGAACGAGTTTCTGGAGGGAACGAGGCTTTCACAGAATGATGCACACATCATGCTTGTCACGAATCTGCGCGGCTGCCAAGTTCTAGTTAGCTCCTCTTCTTATCAGACAGGAGAAAAATTCATTGGGGCGCAGCTTGCACTAGTTTTCTGGCTTGTTCGCATTCAGACTGACGTGTACATAATGCTGCAACTGAATGTGAAACACTTTGTGATGTGACAAGCGCTGTAATCACAATGATTACCTCCAAAAAGAAATGTTGCCGAGCTATTTTGATCTAAGACCTGTGAATGACACATACGCCACTTCGTACGTTAATATTTCTCTTACGATGATGAAAATCATCCCAGCAGCCATTTATAATAGAATATAATGCTTACTAATTTAAATTATTAATTGAAGTAGTCCTAATGAGGACTGATGGTGTTCTCCAATCCGGAAGTGTACAATTGCAATGCTACTGACTCTATTGGATTAATCAGTTCTGAAAAGAACTCAATGGAGCTTTCTCGTGGCAACGAATTAAAATTGATCAGCTTTGGTCTTATATCTGGTAAAATGGGAAATTTTAAGACTTGTAACACTTCTCATACTTAATGTTAATATACTACTACCATAGATTCCAAACACTGCCGCATACACGGTCAAAACAGACGTCTATACTGTTCCGACTACAGATGCTGGTAGTGAGTGGAAATAGAATAGGACAATGGTCACCATAGGTTAAGGAAGATATAAATGCATTTTTTATTAGGGACATTATATTTATATATTTATAATTTTTTTTAGGGGAATTTTATTTAGGGGCATTTGCACACAGCCTATTATTTCTTTTGATCGCATGATAATTGTTCAAGAAAAAGAAACAAGCGTTTTCTTCTTGTCTTTCTGCATATTCTGTCTGAATCACATTTATAAGGGTTTTAGGGTATGAAGACTGACCTGCGACATTGGTCGGATCGGCCGAGTCTCGCTCGCTGTTGTCTCGAATATGCGTAACCTTGTTCGGAAACTCTCTTGATGTGACAAGTTTTGCGATGTTCGTGGTGTGCACTCTGAAACTGTTCGGAGTTGAGGTCAATACGACGCACTCGAGCTATATGGCCTGCATGATTAAAACGAAAACATCTCAAAAATTTTAATCAACAGAATTATCTTTCTGGGAGAGCTTGCCACCCGGACGAAAAATACGGGAACGGAATTCCGCAACGATTATCCGGATATTTGCGTTCCAGAAGCGGAAATCAAAGTTGGGAACCAATAGTTCGGTTTTATGCATTTCAACGTTTCCATAACCAGACTGGTAGCCAGTTGATGATGCTCGCGATAGACCGCAGGCAATTCTGCTATGTGTGATTCTGTACAGCGGGTCATCAAACCTAAAAGAAGAGGAATTAAATGGACGTGTTGCTCAGTGTCCATCGGTAAACATGGACCAGTTTTGCAGAGTGGGCGATGGGGAAATAAGCAGGGTCGGCATTCCACGGATGCGATTAAGTCACCAAGGAAAAGCAAGAAGAGAAAGGAATTTACAAAGATATTTATAAAGGGAAAGTGCTGAATCCACTTAACGCTATGTGACGGAATTAGGTGGCAGATTACGTGGCAAGATTTTGTGCGAGCATTTCTTCAGACCATGGGGAGTAAGGCAAGAGGCCAGATCAAAGCTTTTTGGCTAGAATCGTAAAGCGATGTCCTCTTTTCATTTTCGGAATATGCACAAGCATCAAGTCCGTGCCAATTCAGTTCTTAAGATGATAAAAAGATGAAGCTTTCACGCTACTACTCCGACGCTGGGGGCTTGGACGGTGTTGACATTGTCATGCTTTTTTTGGAGCGTTGTGGTACTTTTCGTCCTGATGCTCTTCCTGTTGACTTCCAATGACACTCTTGGTGCTCGACCTCCGCTTGAAATGATTGCTAGTCCACTTTTCCAGTCACTATAATAATAATAATAGTCTATATTGAATCACTGCATACAGAAACGGTGATCTTTACAAGTTCAACGATGACAATAAAGGTGCAAGACAAAAAAAAGAAGAGAGCATAAGTTACCACAATACAACGAGGAAATAAAAACAGTAAATAATCCCACCTATTTTCAAAAGTTAATAAATGATCTCTTACACATCTCTTAGTTTTGGCAGGTGGTGGAAACAGCTCACAAGAACGACGAGTGGTACAATTACACGTAGGGCGTAGGCAAAACATTTCACGAAGTGGATGACATTGGTTTTCAACTATCACATAAACAACTTGCGACACTACACCATGGAGACCACAACCTTGGCTAGATATGTGAACTTTAGCTGTCCCGTTACATAGTGAACATCGTGCCATAAATGTTCACACGTTAGTGCCGAGTTCCCTCCCCTCCCGGGATCCAGAATAGCCAACGGATAATGCAACCACTGTCACATAGATTTATTTGTCAGAATAACTATGTTAATGATATGAGTCGGCAATCCGGAACCACCGTGTCCGATTGAATGAGGTTTTTCTGAAACTTGTCATCAGATCAAGTAAACCTACATGTTGATGAGATCAATATTCAAATTTCAGTAAAAAAATCCATCATTTTATTAATTCTGTCTACTTTCTTGTACTTTCTTTTACAGGATTCTCCACTAGGGTAGTTGTCTAACTTTGGTATCTTCTGTTTCCTGGATCCTTCGAGATTTTTTTGACGGTGTCGTGTCTTAATTCGATTGTATTACGAGTGCATTTAGAATACGCTTCCGTTATAGCCTTTGGCGCTGATCGTCTTTTATTTCTTGAAATTTTCACCGTGGAGATTATCAACATTGCGGACCGAATCGAATTGCGATTATCTTGGGACGATTTTGGTTGTTTCACGAGTGCCCTCGTCTTAATGAAAAACAAAAATGAGGACATTTGATCGCATTCGGTTGATCGTTCAGTTTGATATTAAAATATTGATGGCAATAAGTTGAGGGTGGAGGATATTCTAGGCAGTCAAGTGTGATGTGTATGATATGGCAAGGTCGAGTGCCCATGCGCGAACATGACATGCCGTGCTTTCAAGCAAATTTCTAGCTAGGGCATACGATTTGAAGCATTTTTACAGCAGTCGGAAAAATGTTTCGTGTCGTTGAATTTCAGCCGGCGACCTCCAGCTTACTAGGTTACCGGTCTACCAAGTGAGCTACCGGACAACAATAGTCATCGACTCACGAATTTGCAACACAAGCGAAGGCTTCATCCTCCCAGACGATTGCAATGTCATCCGTCAAGTGCAATTCAATATCAGCAAGTCAAAGCCAGTATAACCTCTGTGACGTAGTATACAGTTTTCCCTTCTCTTAACTTGTTTGGCAAAGAATCAGCTTAATAAGTAGGTGACATGCTATGATCGGCAATGATATCATTTTACGAATTTTGCAAAATGATATAAAATGATATCATTTTAAATCATTTTAATTTTTATTATGATGATATACCATTTTTTAGTGAAATGTACGTAAGTCTACACCGTAAATAGATCTAGTCATACGAATTTTTCGATTTACACTGCTACCACGCTACTTTTACTGCTCTTAGCAATGAAATTGAAATTAGATTGCATGCAGCATCGATATATTCCAAATAATGGAAGACCGAAGAAAGCAGTTTAGTCATACAAAGCCTCTTGTATATCGAAACTTGCGTAGGGCCTATGGCCTACACATTAGACATCGCAAGTTTTGATTTAAGCTTTATACACTCGAATTACAAATATGCCTATAATATGCAGTCGTTTAGGCCAACAGTTTCTAAATTACGAAAAAAGCCTAAAATTATTTAGATTACAGTCAAGACTTCAAAAACATCGAGACAGTGTTATTATTGAGTTGTTTGACAGTTTGTGTGATAGACAGACTGACAGACAATAGCCTGTTGCTTTTCTCTAGATGAATCAACTAGTGAGGAAGGACATGTGTAGAACAAACGAAAGAGATTTGCTTAACTTAATAGAGATTGCTAAACTAAATAAAACTAAATTTGCTTCAGTACAAAATGCGAAGAATCTATGATTAGAAACTATGGTAGAACAAAAATTTTTGTTGGTATCATTTTATCATTGCCGATCTTTGGTGGCATGCATGCTCTCGCCTATTTCCATCATTTCTATTTGTTTGTTCACAGGAATTTCTCAAGTATGTAAGAAAAAGAGAAAGGAGTATTGCTCTAGCATGAATCACCTCCAGTTCGAAGCCATGGAGTCAAAATATATCTTTTGTTTGGGCGTCGGAAATTATTGAAACTGATGTTTACTTCAAAGTTAAGGTCCAATATCCCTGTACCGTAAATTTTGTCTACATCTGTAAATCATTGGACAGTGACCTAAGAATTGACCGTGCAGTTTCATTCGCAACCCACGTTTCCTGCGTAATAATCTGGTTGAAATTTATCTTTAACCGATGCATTTGCCAAATGTGGCTGCTTATCGATAGAGCTTTACCAGCTTACGAGTATAAATTTTAATTTTAGCAGATGACATTTCCGATTTCTTATTGGTCAAGCTAAGTTCTTATCCGTCCAGATAAAGGCGATTGCTTTTCAATGCCATTTGGATAAACATTAGTACTCTAACTTTAGCCTTGATATTTACTAATCAACCGATTAAAGGTTGAGATAAACACAGCGAATATATAGCGTGCTACCAGACGAGTCGCTTCATTATTACTTAGTGGTAGTGAGAGAAGATGATTCTAGCACTTCAAGTTCTTATGGCATTGTTCTCTATCAGTGCGGCCATCTGCCCAGGGATGGAATGGACAACTGACATCTACCTACAGAAAACTATCAATGAGTTCGCACTACTCTCTAACGTTACCCCACCTCTTATACCATTGAACATGCCATGGAACAAAACTACTTTCATAGAGTTTACAGGACATGTTAATCATAATCCATGCGCTACCTTATTCGGTATCTTTGTCAATCCGTCTTGGATGCCTCCTGTTCATTTGGGCCAACATTGTGTCGATAGCAAGTCTCTCGCGAAGCATAGTGCTTCAAGAAACAAGAATTTGAGTCCATCGGACATTCGGCGGGCGCTAAATGACCACATTGATATAAGACCACGGTGTGCAACGAAATCACGGAAAACGCTAGTGACAAAATTATCCTGTAATTCCGGTAAAATTACGTCAAGGAGAATTTTTGTTGACATTTCTACAGTGTGCCTGATGTCGTGAATCTGCTATATAAACTATTCAGTAGTTTTTAAAATGTCATTTTTTTAATCTTCAATATTTGTATCAATCTTCAAATCCTGCACATAAAATACACTTGCTCATAACGTCCATGACAAGATGTGACTTCATATCTTGTGTGCTTTTAATTAATTGGAAACATGAATGACTCCCGCATAGAGTTTCAGTGAACTAATCAAGAGTGGGGAGATTCAATTTGGGCTTTGCAACATTTCTAGCAATTTTGGAAAAAATAATTGCTATCGTAATAATTGACTTCTCTAATAAGAGGAATATGTAAGTATAGCGATCTATCTGTCGAAAATGATGTTACGCTACATGCGTCACATGTCTGCTGCTTCATCAATGTTGCGTCAGACCTGCGACACATGTAAAATGGCATTGCAATTAGGGCATGATTTTTGGCAGATTTTCTTGTTTTGGGTAATTTCATTTAATTTGACTGCTCTTGCGGTGCGAAAAATTAAGAAAGTAGAACAGTTTCAATTCAACACAACATTCAATACAAAAAACATGCTGAACACAATTATCACACTGATGAGCACGTGAAACTTTAGTTTTTGTCGTACCGAGGGAGATGAATTTTTGCTTGTCGGTCCTAACGAAGCTTACGTTGATCATAGCGAGCTAGTACGTTGATTATATCCGATTTATCAATCTTCATTAGCAATCATACTTAAAATTAACGGCCTCAGATGCCGAGTTGATTATACATGACTGTGATTTTCGTTGCGGTCGACATCGAGATGTAAGAGTGATTATTTTTATTACACGTTAACTTACGTATAACTTCGGCATTAAAGGTTCTCATTATTAACATTTAAGGGACCATGACACAGAAAAAAGGTAGAACTAGGCAACTAACTTAAAATTGAAAATCGAGTATTCGGTGGTGAAAAAATTGTGTTTCATTTAATACTCGAGTTTTGCAGTGACAATGAAAGAAAGACAGACACTGTTTTTGGTACTTCTGTTCTTCCCTACCCCCGACATTTTCCAATTTTCCCAAAGTCATTTAATTTCGTCAAACTTAGTCACATTTGATTTAGAATAGACTTAGTCTGTCACTGGGTGATAGTACATACCAAGGATGTGGAGTCGGAGTCCCGGAGTCCTATCAGTTTTGCTGGAGTCGGAGTCGGAGTCTCCAGACTCCGGCCTACAACTAGACCCGAAATAATATAATACAAGCAAATCATTTATTCTCGACTATAGCTTTCATTGTCTTGATGTCAACTTTCTCCGTCAAACAAAAGTACAGAGACAGCAGTGCATACAAAGCTTATAATAGTTGAGGGAATGAACCGTGATAGTGAAAAAAAGGATTGTCTTTTCACTCGGTGATTTAGTAGAGAAGACAAGCCTTCCTAGCCACGATCACACCTGCGCGCCAAAGGTCACATCAGAGACAAAAATGTAATACTTGTTTGTTTTTAGAACATTGCATGTTACCCTCACGTTAATCGATGTGTGATGGCTCCTCTAAAGCGCATATTAAAATCGAAAGTGTACTCATATTTTTTGGAGAAGGATGGGGATTTTCGTGCCTGATAGAGACTGGAGAAAAACCGTGTGAAGCATACATCAAGAAGATGGGAGGAGCCGAGTCGCATGCATCTAACTTAAAGCGAAATTTTATCAATTTTCATCGAAAATGATTGATAATTGATGCAATGATCACTAAATATCGATTCAGGAAAGCCTATAATGATCTGCGATCTAGGCTACCAGTTGATGTTTCAAAAAACTAAGCTTATATACTTGCCACCCGGAGTCGGAGTCCTATCAACCCCCGGAGTCGGAGTCCTATCAAAATGATAGGACTCCGCATCCCTGGTACAGACCCTTTCATAAGTCTTCGCGCCCATCTCAGAAGACGTAAAACTTAGTGAATTTTTGATACTCTTTTACTTATTGCTCAACAAAACCTGTTTCAGGTTGAATTCCAATGTTGCAGAAAAATTTTGTAGATTATGACATCATGCGAAAATGAAAATTCCAATTATATCTGACGCATTCGGTCGGCTTTGTCAAAAACGAGGTCGTCCAGAGGTCTTCGTGCCTAAAACAAATATTGATTTCAGAAGAGCTGTCCTAATCGAATATCACCAACTTGCGTAAAATGCGACGATGCACTGTAACAGACGCGTTCAACCTATTTTTGCGAATAATTTTGTTTCAGGACATTTCCATGGCTTTGATTAATTACTCCACTCCCGTATTGATAAAACAGCGAAATGAAATAAAAATCTACTGACATGGATGAAAACAATGTATAGATGTATGATAATCAAGCAGCAATAAGGCATTTCATGTGTCATCGATGCGTGGCGCAAGAACTCATGAACGGGTCTGTACAATATCACAGAGAACTTCTCAGGAAGAAGTCTTACTTTAACCCTGGGATGAAGGATTGATCACTTGGATACTCATTTAGATTAAACAGAACGTAGATACAGTTGTGATCATGAACTTCGTGAAATTGTTGTCTGCGACAAAGGAAGTGCTATAAATTTCCTATAAACCAGAGGAATTTTACTCACTCAACGCTTTTGCGACGGTAGTGAGACAGCACTTGGGAGTAGGAGAAGATCGTTGACGACGCAACACTTGCGGGTGTCAACAACAAAAATGTGGAGGTGGGGAGAAAAGAAGTACGGCACCCTGCTTTTCTAGTCATTGCATTTAAATCATTCAATAAGTGAATTGATGTGTCTGCAACTAAAGTTTTAGGCACGCCCTCACCTTATTTCTCAATAAATTCGACGAACAGGAGAGTCAGCTGACTAACTTCGCAGCTGCAGTCGATAGTGGCGGCGCGCATGAAGAATCACAGATATCTAAGCTATGGTAAAATTCCCATGCTTTTGTTTAAAGCTCCAATCAGCAACAGTCGAAGTCATCGTGAGTTTCATGAATGCATTCAATGAACACCAAATGATATTCAAGCCTATTGTTTGCCAGGCGAACGATCAGCGTCTGTTTGTTCCCTTTCAATTCGTCGAGAAAATCGATTTTTTCAGACACTCTAATGGACGAATGCAAACCATTCAATCAATTTTCGCTGAGCGAAAAAAAACTCGAGTTTCGACTACAGCAGTAGAAAAATGTCTGATTTCTTTGTATGAGTGTACGCACCTTGCAATAGACGACTTTCAAATAGCAACTGTTAACGTTAGTTTATGTAACTCGGCATGGTACACATTAATAAAAAAAAGGATGGGGTTGTTATCATTTGTGGCTTTGATTTTGGAAGACGGAAGCGAAAAAAAGATGACAAGCTTCTTTGACTTTGCGGCATATTTCTCAGCTATCATAGCATCCAGCTGCCTGATGATGTGAAGCGGACGCTTCGACGAACTATACTTACTCACTCACTCACTCCACGATTTATAGTCCCTTTTCTCGCGTTTTTCGAGTGCTGGACGTCGGCAAACGTCGGGCTGGTCTGATGGCGATTCTCCACGCATTCCAAACTTGAACATCGATGTGCCCAAGGCGGCTTGCTTGTTGTCGCACCACCTCTTCTTCAGTCGGCCTTTTGGTTTGCGTCCTTCTACCTCTAGAGTCATCATTACTTGGCCAAGAGTCCTGCATTTATTGCACATGACAATGCCAACGAAATCTTCCTCATCAAATGACAGCTTCCAATGGATGGACACCAAGCCCTCTCTTGAAATCATCAGTTGGAACACGATTAGCTAGCCGTTGAGAACAAATCCATCTGATCATTGCGTTGTCGCTGCGGCTCAAACGATTGAGGTCCTCAATAGTGATACGTCACGTCTCACTGGCATGTACCAACACGCTGTGTACGACATGTTGAAAACATGGCCGTGACTTGGGAAGGGAATAGCCACAAAGTCAAAAACATCTGCTATCTTTTTTCACCTCGGTCGTCCAAAAATAAAACGTTGATGGCAGCTTACATGCTTTCACTCAAAATTAGACTCAGACCGGCTTCAAATTTAATCTTGAAGGATAGAATTATAATTGTTGAATATCGGTAAGCTCCATTTCTTAAGCATCACAGTTGTGTCAACAGAAGATTTCCTCAGGTTCTGTCATGACACAGAGCTCGAAAAGCAGAAGTGTCACTTTCTACAGAGTTTTCCATTCATAATCGTGTCGAAGCGATTGAGAACAATAGTTCAATACGGTGAAAGCTTATCGATCTTTCTTAAAAGTCAGGAAAACATCGTGAGAAACGTTTTTAGGTGACTGCATGTTTTCAAAATTTTTACTGATGAAATCAATGCATTAAGAGAATTTGATTCAATTTCATCATCTTTCTTTTACATGTTGGTATAATGCAGTTGAAATTATGTTCATTCTTAACAAAACTGACTTCTATGCGAAATATAGTTATTTGATAGAAAGCAGCATTAATTTCGTGTATCAGTTTGTTACCAAAACCCTTGCAATTTTTCCTTGTTCAACGTCTTCGATTGCTGATTGTATTCCACTCTTGCAATATCTGCAAATCTTCCCCTATTGAAAATTAGTATTTTCAACATACATCAAAAGCAAAGGTTCTAGGGTGCGTAGTCAGGTAGCCTTGATGCGGGAAACCCCAACCAATAACACTGCCTTCAGTAATGGTCCGAAGCAATTTCGTGACAAGATCTCCACAACGCCGAGGTGCGTATCATGTTGGAATGTAACACTTTTCATTGATGTTTTCTACATAATTGATAACTTACATGATCCGCTTGTTGTGGTAGACTTGAGCAAGTAAAGTTTCAACTTGAACTCTCGGAAAAATGCCATGCAGTATCCTGGCCGGCGAGTGAGGTGGACGTTGATAGGCCGATGGTCTTTCATCTCCCAAGTACTGACCCGATGGATTCTAGCCGTTCTATTAATTTTGCAAATGCTGAGATAATAATCAGATATTTGCAAAGCTCGTGTTACAACTTAATTACCCGGATTGTCAGGACGGACCTTCGTTGTTGGCATTATAATAGGATGTCTTTTGGAGGAACTGTAGAAAGACAAATGGTCTAAATTTAATGTAGAACAAGCATGTATGCCTGTACATGTATATCGTAAAAGTGCACTAATTCATATTCTCGGTCTATGGACCTGCGTCGGGTCCTTACTTTTCCTGGCTGATAGTGTAAATGTAGAGCATTTTCACACATCATGGGCTCTTCTGATGATGAATGGAATTCATCGAAATGTAAAGAAATTCTTTGATTTTTTTATGTAACCAATTTTTCACATTAGGTAGCTACATTTCTATTTGATTTTTCATCAAGCATACGTTTGTGAATCGTTTATATCTGAAATGCAATTAAGACAATGGATATGTTTGATTACAAATTTAAACGGGAAAATTGAATCAGCTTCATCAGTGATTAACTGCATTCTCACAGGACTATGTTGGCGCGCAAACAGGTCCGTGAATCTCCCCCCTACCAGAGCATGGTGAAGCACTCAGGAGATCTTTATACATTATTCAATGCAGAGAGCACACCAACATGAAATATCTGTGTTCGATCTTTTCCAGGAACACTTAATCTAATTTTATGTGCACTAATCAATCCTCAATTCGTGCAAATGCGTGCCGAAATTCAGGAGGTCTGAATAATGTGTTTCAAAATAAGACTGCAGGAAACTGAATAGTTCTAAAGATAGCCGAGGAGTCATAATATTGCTAAGTTTAGCTACGGAGTCATAATCTATCGGAATGTAAGCATTGTCAGACAGAATCACAATGTCGATTTACCTCGGTCAAAATGGTCAATGACAAATGCACACGAGCCTTGAAATCTATGACATATATTATTGTAGCAAATATTTATCAACTTTACAGCAGACCGTTGATGACTCATGATAATTATTTTATATAGTGGATTATTTTGAGGAAGATGTTCGTTTTAATTGTAATTTGCGTTCATCAGTCCTCAAATATGCTGATAACAAGACTTCTGGAGACAAAGTCAAGTACACAATCTGCAGTTTAAAATCATAACTGTAATTATTTTTTATTATGGTAGCGTTAAGCTGTATATTTTGTATTAGAGAAAGTGATCGTATTTCTCATTCTCCTTCTCTCATTGATCATTTCAAGATAGCATAGAGTCCGTTTTGAAAAATCACTTTCGTCTTGCGATAAATTTGGTTTTAAAAGCCAGCGGTTTTATTAATAGGAACTTCCTTCATTACCGACTATGCACTAAGGAAAACTATGACAAGTAATAGATAAATAATAGTAATTGCTGCACTTATAAACTGATTTGTACCATGACCGCATGAATAGAGGTAGAGGTTCTTCCCCTCGCTGTGATAGGCCGTTGAAATGCTTACATGAGATCAACAGAGATGCGGACATAGAATTGAGGGAAGCCTACTATTGATTACCTTTGTCCTCCCTACTTCTCAGAACAATGCGTCAAACAATTGAACAAGTGGCAATGTCACGCATTTTGTAATTTTTTGTTGGTTTTTACAAGCGGAGTTTGGCTTTATTATCCGACGACTATCACATAGGAAAAGTCGGTACCATGAACAACTTGTTGCATAGACCGGTTGGTTTTACTAAACAGATTCTACTATATCTCTCCAGGGTTCCGGAATATTCTGCTTTTTGGAGCATACAGGGGCCTTTTTGGTACTTTTGGTACGTCATTCATGAGGTCTTTCAGCAAGCTTCCTGTCAGCTTTACAGAGAATTGATAATCTGAGGATTTTATCTTCATTTTTCTTTAGTTGCGGTCTATTTTCGTTCTTCTGTTTTAACCTTCTTAGTTACTGAAACCGAACATAAAAGTTATATATTCTTTGTTATTGATATTTTTCCTCACTTTCAATTAAATATTATTCTCTTCTTTTTATTCACATTTCTTCATTTTCTAATTATATACATTCTATCATTGTCTGTGATTCGATGGGCTCATCTTCTCTCGTACTTTGATTAAAATTTTGAATTTGAATGTTCTGCAAAAATATTCGAGGAAGGAAGCCATAAGATGAAATGTAGGAACTTCTTCATGACCACTACATACTCAGTCTTCTATTTTTTCTTTCAGTTGCTCGGTAAAGGGGGAGAGAAGAACTCAACGAAGTATTTGAGGACTGCGCGATATCGTCGATCGATAGACCTTTCTCCAACGTATGTTACGAAAAAGAAGAATTATGAGGTAAGACATTAAATGTAACACTGCTCTTAGGCCCACTCTTGATACTAGCCTATTTCCTGATGAAAAATGACAAACTGAAAGCGTTTTCAGGCTCGCTTCCTCCTCACGAGGACGGCGTCACATGGATGATAGGCAAATGTCGAGCAGTGTCACTATTATTTTCGAAAATTACTTGTTTTTGACTACACGATTGCGTAACCACTATTCCACATGATGGTGCTTTCAGTAAGTAAAGAGTCTAAGAGTTTTTTATTATTTAAGAACCGATTTACATATACTTTAAGAATTTGATAAATTTCGATATTGGCACGCAACAGATAAGATAAAATGCTAGGATAGGCCCCTTCGCAAAAGATGTAAAAAGCGAATCCACAATCCTTGCCAATTTTTCTTCAACAACGAGTATTAGTAAAGATGCTTTTCCTGTGTTTCTCATAATTCCTTGGAATTTATGGATCAGAATCCACATATTCCATCACCCAACTTATTATTACTAATTGTTTTAGCGAATTACGAATATTTTCATTGATTAGCTGCTTACATTTTAATTAAGTAACGAGATAAATATTTTATTATTCAACAATTTCAAAAAAAATGCTGATTTCTGTTTTTCAGATATGCTCAAACGGTCTGGCGCGATGCAGGCCGATTGTTTGTACAGTTCGAGAACTTGGGAAGCAATCCGGCCCAATAACTATTTCATTTTCCTTTCGAGTCTGGATTCACACACTTGTAGAGGTTAGTTTGCTTGTTGCTAAGTGTTCAGAAGACCCGTAATACAATTTGTATTTTGTCTTCAGGATTTCTCAAATGCTCAAAACGTAAAAATCGTCATTGCGGCCTCTTGGAAATCCGATCCTCGATATTCCGTCTCTCAAATCGCTGGTAGCAATACCAAAACCAACGTAAGTCACTACATTCTCTTTTTTGATTAATGAGACTTTTATGCAAGCTTCGTCTCGATCTTCATGAACATTTGAGGAGATTTAAAAAATAACTGCATTGATTTTATCAATTGACACAATGGTATTCGCACAGTAGCGATGTAAGAAGTCGCAGCCTTGGTTGTGCTAATTGACTTGCTACCACAGTAACTTTTTGCGGCTGACTATTACGACAAGTGATAAATCTTTGCAGGAGTGATGCATGTAATTTGTCATCACACTTAACATATACATAACTGTTCCACAATCAATGAGTTTCAAACAGAGAGGTCTATAAAGTTACTCCTTGATAATAACGGAAAGATCCAGACAAGCACATTGACCTGAGGGATGGGCTACCCATGCTCACGCCATCAGTTTGTTGGCATGCAGTCATTAAGTAAGAAGCTACCTGAGGTCGTGAAGCGGAGCTACTCTGTTAAGACGTGTCAAAAGTTCACTGTTGTATTCAGAGCTTACTGATTTGGCAGCAATTCATTTTTGGAACATTCGTTGAACTATCCATGGATCGAAGCTAAATACGAGTTTGACGGATAAACGGAGCAAATAAACGATTAAAAGAGGGTCTGCAAGCTTTGCCATCTTAAAGGATGTCACAATAGATTCAGTTGCATACTGCTCGGCATTAAAAGACATTTGATCAGATCATTTTTGTTTAAGATGATTATTTTCAACATCATGCTGTGTGGATGATCAAATGAAATGAATGCATTCTCAAATATGAATGAAAAATACAGAAACAGTTAACAAAGTTTCAGTCAATAGCTTGGATAATCCGAATAAAATTCAGGTTTCCGTGGTACAGTGGTTAAGTGCTTGGCCTAGCGATCTTTCGGTCCAGAGGTCGAGCCCCGATGAAAGTGTCATTGGAAGTCGTCAGGAAGGGCATCCGGACGAAAAATTCACAACGCTTCAGATTAAAGTCTGACCATGTCAGCACCATCCAAGCTCCCAGTAAGGGGTAGTAGTGACGCTAAACCATTCATCATCACATCAGGTGTCCCTAGCACATTTATTGTCAGGCTTCCCAATGATGTGGGGAGCAAAAGAAAAATTTCACATCTCACATTCACAAATCAGAATATTCATTTCACACTTTTGTGCGCAGATTTATCCATCATGATTGTTTTTGCAGGCGACACTCCTGGCGTCGAGTGTGATGGATTTGAAACCGCAACCACCGAAGGAGTTCACTCTCATCATCATTTTGTCCGCGCTAGGCGGTGTAATCCTTTTTGGATGTCTCGTAATAATCCTTTGGAAGGTAAGTTCCTATTTTCCACCTTCTGATTACTGTACGTTGCAGGAAGAATTACCGCGTCTTGAACATTGCACTCTGCCTAGCACCTCCTGAATGAATACGTTTCAGGGCATAATCGTTGGGCTAAAATGAATGTAAATCATGAGCAAAATCGTACAGCATCGCTGGGGCTGTTTTGAATCAGCCAAGTGGGGGACAGATTTTCGATGACATCGCGACATCGATGATACTGTGATGTAGAAAATATATGCGAAAACAATGAAAAATGCAAATTCGATGCTTATGGGCTGGCCTATAACTGTATTTGCCGCAAATGACAAAATTTGAAGCATTTCTTATCTTTCAACTAGATATTTGTTCATCTGTTGGACAGACGCGATAATTTTCGCGGATTCAGAAATGTGAACACTTTGCTGAATGCTATCGAAAGTCTAAGTAATCAAGCCTTCATTTTGATATCATTTTAATTTTCAGGTAACTGCACTTCCACATACATCGTTTAGTTTCATATTTTCCGTAAAAGTATGATCAGTTCAGGCTCTATCTATCACAACATTCAATCTGTTGACAGATGCGTTTGGGACTTGGGCATCCCCTCTCGTCTTTTTTCAGTGTTTCTATAGTACCTTTTTACAATGTACCCTCTGCTTGACATCATTGCTATGTTATACATGTATTTCGTAAGCAGTCCTTGTCTTTCATGTAGATAAAGCTCGCTGTTCCACTACGTCTGTCCGACAGATTATCTGAAAAATATAGTTTCTATCATTTGGCAAAATTCAATTGACAATAAAGATTTTATTAGTATTATAATAGACGAATTTCTCTGTGATCAATTCAGTACAGATGGCATTGATTTCTCCTAAAATCCCATTACATTTACTTAAGTTGCTGCGGAACCTCTACGAACAGAGGCGTCGCGACCGGGGGGTGTGGGGGACCGTGACACCCCCCCAATATGAAATTATTAAAAGATTCAGGTAAAATGAGAAATGTCAGGTAAACCGCCGGTTTGCCGGCGATTCAGCTCCGATATTCACTGCCATTGTTCTTAGCCACAAAAACAATTCATAATGTCGGGAAATTCTTACCCTTTCTAGACACCAGAAAGTATATGGTTAGTTGCTGTCGATGATATTGATTTGTCACGCGAAAGCGGTCAAACATAGCGCGCTGAAAACGACCTCTACCCGGGATGACTGTATATGCGAGCAGGAGGAACCACAGAATTAAATATTTTGTTTATCTGCTTCGGTTTGCTAGAAGTGTGATTAATGAATGTGATAGAAGAATGTGATGGACGGCACATTGAGGAACCTATTAGGTGGGCAAAAAGGAATTCCTTATACCTTACAGAGATAGGAAAAAAAGTGATTAATGTGAATGTGAGGATTAAAAGGATTAATGTGAGTTCCAGCAAAGTGCTTCGATTGCCAAAATTCCTTCAGATTCGAAGAATTCAGATCATTGCCCACACGTTTTCTGCATAATATTGGCCCTTCCGATCATTATTAAAGAAAGTAGCAGGCGTACGAAAATTAGTTCAATTGATGATTTCACATCCTCTCCTCGGCATTGCTCACTGTATGGTGCATACATTGAATGGAAGCCAGGCATCGATGTGTGTTTTGGTGTGTGCGAGGAGTGATATCACAGCACGCACGCATCTCTCACTGGCTCTTTTGTCCTCTGCTGACAGCTTATTGTTTGCCATTTCCAATAGCAAGCGATACACGAATTATCCATTCGAGAAGGAGCAAGTTGTCTAATTCTGTGATGTACCATTTCGATATTAAGGTTACATATAACTCTTCCTTTCTAGGAAACCGAAGCCCTCGCAGATGAATCTAATTCTGTGGGAGGAACAGTCGCCTCGCATTTTCTTAAAAATTGGAGCATAAGGCGATGTGAGTTAGCTCTGCTAAATTTAAAATATCTAAGTGCAATTGAAATGTAATTCCAGTACCCTACCTATAATATGGCCAGTGAATATTGGCACTGAATCACCTGACGCTGAAACGCCTGCAACTCATTCTGCCTAGCTGTGTAGTGTATATTTAGCCGTTGATTCATATAAGTTCTGGCTATTGTCCCTTGAGGAGATGACGTCATCTCTACGGTGGATTTCATCGAACCTTCCTCATACCGCGTCAGTCACACGCGCACCGCGGAAAGCGCACGATACGAATAAGGCACACCGTCCTCTCTGTACGTAGAAGTTTATTGTTAACAGCGTGTTAACTTTCTCGATGCAAACACCATCGAAAATTTCCTTAGCAGTCGAGACTACTCAATATGAATAATATTCGTATGAACCACCAATTAAATTATTCTTCATTTATAGGCGTCATTTCCGGCCGATTAGATGACTAGGTACCTCTTCTGCAGGATATAATCATGAAACATGTTGGAATGTGTGTGTGTGAGTATGCGTGTGTGCAATAATCAGGTAAATTTTGGTTCTTAGTTGTAAATCAGGTAAAATTTAGCAAACACCCCCCAATGATGTGTCCTTAGCGACGCCTCTGTCTACGAACAATAACATGTTGCCGTTTGAACGGCCGGCGTCACATCAACATGGTTCCGAGTCAAGCAAACATGTTCTCTCCCTCCTAGTCTGTTTAGCAACCTTGCAGAATAGCTGATGCGCAAAGCCTCACAACAGGCTTCAAGATCGGAGGGAAGACCATAGTGTAATCTGCAGTATACTGATGAAATAGCTTTATTGGTCACATCACCAGAAGAGCTGAGAGTTACGAAAAGCGCTGTTGTGGAAATCTGCGTATGATTTCAGCAGGGTGATAGATGTAACCAAAACAAAGGTCATGACGAACACTGATAGAGTTCTAGAAATCTCAATAGAAGACAGAACGCTGGAAAAAGTGGACAAGTTTTTGCATTTTGGAAGTGTCGTTCACGTTGACTCAGGCGGCATGAATGACGCAATCGAAATTTGTCATGGGAATGACAGCAATGACAAAACTGACCAAAATGTGGAGAAACAAAGCTGTCAGCGGAAACACCAACTTGCGCTTGATAAAAATCTTAGTTTGGCCCGTAGCAGCACGCGAATCCTGTACACTGAAGGCAGGAAATAGTCCGACAACAAGAGCTAGTTTTTGCAGGGAACGAGGTCGAAAATGAGATTTCCACTGAATGTACATACCTTCTACGAATCTGCGTGTCTGCGAGTTCTAGTTAGCTCATCTTCTTATCAGACAGTGTCAAAGAAGAACAGATCGTTAATCCAATTGGACGCAGCAAAAGCGAAATGTTCAATGTTTCTTCCTATCAACTGAAAAATACTAAGTTTAGAACCATAAGTTTTGACATGGAATGTCATCAGGTCATTTCCTATCATGTGCATGAACATTTATGTATGTAGCTACTCACATTCAGATTTGGCAAGCCTCCTTCTGTCGGCAAACACCGACATCCTGGCCAACTTTATCCACATTGAATCAGATTCTCACATGCATCGCCGATCAGAAGCATGATTTCATCACATACACATAATAGGAAATGACCTGAGAACGTACTTAGAAACTTTGAATTTGTAGAATAAGAAACTTAGTACTTTTCAGTTGGTAAGACAAAACATAGAAAAATTTATTCTAAGCAAAACTGCAATCTGCGTCCTATTAGACTAACATGCGTTTTTTATCCTGTCTGACAAGGAGAGGAACTAACTAGAACTCGGCCGACGCGCAAATTCGTAGTAGGTATAGGGTTTACATTGTGGAAGTCTCATTTTCAGCTGCCTTCCCAGCAGAAACTCGCTCTGGCTGCCGGACTAAGATGACAGACGCATAGAAGCGCTCGATAACAGATGCAGCGGGAATCTACTGTGGATAATGATCACAGAAAAAACTGTCCCCTAGCAGGAACAACTTGCCTATTGCTCGGTCACATCAAATCCCGCAGATTATGATACTTTGGCCACATTCTAGGAAAACTGCCAGAAAAGAACGAAGGCAGCACAATGCCGGCACTTCTGAATTGTGACATACTATATGGAAGAGCTGGTGTGTGCTGGTACGACAACTTCTGAACGCGGACTAACCTGTCAGAGGAGCAACTCTGCTAGCAGCTAAAAGAAACGGGAGACACTAGAGACCACCATCTCATCCATGCAGCCAAGCACTGCGAAGCAACGACAGCGCAGTGACATGACAGTTACCAAATTTGAAGATGAGATGCTCAAGTCCTAACAGGAAGTTACTTATACGACACTCCTACTACGATTACGTCGAATGCATCATCAGAAATTCGTTGAAAATTTTGACCTTTTCAAAACAAAATAAAGTACACCCTTTACTTCGTAATTTTGGCTCAATTTGATATTTCGATGACGAATGTGTTTCGTGTATCTCATTGCACTAAAAAAATCAACCGTCTTAAAGTCGCAGTTGCACTTGCACTCCTTCTTTCTTTCTACATTCATATGATTACCTTTTAGTACATATTACTTATTCTATTTCAACTTTGAGTAGTAACAAATAATCTCTTCGATTCTATCGAAGAGATTTAAAATTTCCAATAAGTTGAATCACGCAATGCAACAGAAAAGATTGTGTGACAAAATTTTACCCACTGTCCCAACAGTTTTCATTCTTTGATCGGCCTTGGAGGAGGAAAATCTGTGAGTGAATATTCTCATATTTGTATATCGATGATTCCATTCATTTCATGTCATAGTTGAATACGGGATTCACCTTGAACAACACCCTTTCAAGAAATCATTGTTTCAGTAACCCCTTTTTCATCATTTTTAGGTTGTGGGATTTCTCATGTTAGCTTTTATCATGGAAAATCATCAATCAGTTAAACTTTACATTGGAAACATAGAAACTTCATGGCATGAGGTACTGGTTATTTCACTTTCCTCCTTCCTTAGAGGCCAAATGCTTAAAGATGGATATTTTTTCATTGAAATCTGACAGGTTATTTCAGCTGTTAGGTGCCGTTCTGTGTCAATGGTGCTAGATCTTAAGAAAAATTAAACTTTTGAAGCATACAACAGCTGCTGGTTTGTGGCGAAAGGTGATATCTTGAATGCTATTCTCTCAAAATGCTTTAATATTGAAAGAGAAATCACAAAAACATTGGATTTTGATAAAGTGCAAGTATCAGTACCTAGTCATTGTCAACCACTGGAACCTGCCATCGCTACCGTTGTCATGACATCCTCTATACACTACGCAATGCTCATGTTCGTTCTAGTCTTTTGATATTATTAGATTGTCAGTTTTCGATTGACATTGCTCCAAAAATTGCCTACAATGGTTGTTCATGTAATGAATAGCGATCTTTTTATTTCATGAATTAACTTGCTGACAGGAGCGGTTAGGAGTGTGAATCTCAAATGATTTATTCATTGTTATTATTAGTCATTTATTTCTTTGAGCGCTGTATATTTTATTCATTCAGCGAAGCATTTTCTAGTAATACAGCAAATCACACCGGTGTAGTGGTGAGCTTAATATATCACTTTCAATTAGTGGACCAAATTGTGAATCGCCGCATCCGACTGCATCTGCATTTCAATTGTATTTCGAATTTCTGCGATAATTTATTCGTTTTGACGTTGTTTAGGAAATTAGAAGCAATGTTCTGTTGGTGTTGAGGGAACTGTGAACTGCTTATCTCATTTGTGCTTGTAATCTGAACCCCAAACATATATTTTCAATGGTCATTGGTTGTTCGTGCTTATATTTGAAATATTATCAACGTAAAATGTGTTTTTGAAATTAAAAATGCATTGAATCTATTATAAATAAAAGAACAAGTAGTTTTATCATGTAATAGAAGTACGAGTATTAGTGTCAATATTACTATATTGGCTGAATACCATTCTCCATCTTTCCGTTCTTTGATACAACAATAATAATTGTTGACTTTCTTTGGACCTCATTTCAAACAATTCAACTGCGGTGAATGCAAAGGACTAAAGAAACAATCTTGTCAAAATCAAAACTAGTATATTGCAAGTGTTTCGCAATTCTTCAACTGAAAGTGCTCGGCAGTCCGTCTCTTCTCTGGCGCTATTATGATTTCCTTTATTGTAACTGAAATTGATAGTTTTGTTGATCACTACGGGCATTGCTGGTGATGCCTAACACCCGAATGCGTAGAGAGCAATCTTCATTTCTACTTATATTCCTACTTTGCCTACAAGATTCATCAAGATGCATGTTCCCATGAGGCAGTCATACATATAGGTAGATAACCATGTACAGCAAACATCAATACTGTCTGCAAATGAGTCTATTGTCACAACTTTCCCATCAATTCAACTTAAACGTCTTAAAATTTTCACATGCGAGGATGAAGATTAAATTGTTATAAGGGATACAAGATGTGATCATTCTCTTGTAATGCAGATGATTAGCACAGATGAGCACATGATGCAGAAGAGATAGTAGGTCGACAGATTGTTGATAGCGGACATGTTTCAAAACAGCCTCGCCTGAAGACGCGATCTGGATAGACCGTGAAATATTGTTTAGCAACACCATCTTTATTTTTAAATAGATCGTCCGTAAAAAACCTTTTTTCAAACAGACATGTTTATAACATTGCAATTTGTTATCAAAATTGACAACTGCAAGTGCAAGTAATTTTGTATTATTTTTAATGGTCTTCAAAACGCCCATGTGCTGTCAATATCTGACAAACTAAGGAAACAACTCTCCGATAATATTAGGACTAAAACATTCTGATTAATTGAAGTTACAGGGGTTGGCAGTGTCATAATACAAAGGTGTTGAACTATCACCCATTAGACCTACTCGTCCCACACCGGTAAATCCTAAATCCGATAATATTAGGACTAAAACATTCTGATTAATTGAAGTTACAGGGGTTGGCAGTGTCATAATACAAAGGTGTTGAACTATCACCCATTAGACCTACTCGTCCCACACCGGTAAATCCTAAATCCGCCGAATACTTTCAATTCTGTCATTTTAGCAAATATGTTTGACCCTCGTAATTAAGTGAAATAATGTCATAGTGTCGAGTATTTTATAAAGAGTTTGTGAAATAAAATGGATATGTGGATGTTCAATCACCTCAAGATAAGACTTCTGCAACTATTCGGATAGCCAGAGCGAGTTTCTGCAGGAAATGAGGCCGAAAATGAGACTTTCATGGAATAATGTACACCCTATCCATGCTACGAAAAAGCGCGTCTGCCGAGTTCTTATTAGTTCATCTTCTTGTCAGACAGGGTCAAAGGAAAACATAGTTAATCCAATTGGACGCAGATTTCAGTTTTTGGCAAAAATGATATTTTCTATGTTTTGTATTTTCAACTGAAAAGTATTGAGTCTATAGCCATAATATTTGACATGGAGTGTCTTCAAGTCATTTCTTATCATGCTCTTGAACATGTACCTATGAAGCCACCACGCACATTCAGATTTGGCAAGCCTCCTTCTGTCGGCGAACACCAACATCTTGGCTCACTTCATTCACATTGAACCAGATTCTGTCATATATTACTGATCAGAAGCATAATAGCATCACATACACATGATAGGAAAATACCTGAGGACATGTCATGCCGGAAATGATGGCTCTAGACTTAATGCTTTTCAGTTGATAAGAGAAAACATCGAAATTTTTCATTTTTGTCAAAAACTGCAATCTGCGTCCAATTGCATTAACATATGTCTTTCATTGATCTGTCTGACAAGAAGAGAAATCAGGTTGAGCTCGGCAGACGCGCAGACTCGTAGTTGGCAAAGAATGTACATCATTCTTTGAAAGTCTCATTTCGTTCTGCCTGAGGGACTAGAAGTCGAAGACCCTTGCAGGACTGAAATTAGCACAATAATATTTGGCAAATCTTTTCTGTTCTAAAAATTCAAACACGATCCATTTATGAAAGTGCTCGCAGACTTAAGCCGCAGACGTTGCATTTCATCCGACAAGAGCTCGTGAGCACCACTGGGAATGGCCGAAAGTAGCTTGAAGTGCCTAGAGTTGTTGAACAAGATGAAGGACGGCACAACAGGCTACTGTGCGTTTATTTATCCTGGATTTGCCCCGCGGATTGTTGAGGCTTCGTATCGCGAAACTCAACGTCTACGGCAGCAAGGAATTTGTGCGCTTAAGTTGTTCAAATCTGAGGATATCCTTCTTTTCTATGCCAAAACAAACTAGCACTCAGTAATCTTTTCTATCTATGAAGGCGAATGTTATTTAGCCGCTTTGAATATAGACTTCATTAAGTCGATGTATCAAAAATACAAACGCTGAATCTTCAGTTGTTTCAGTTGCTTCTCATTGAGTATCGTCACCCCTGTGTAATGTGCGTTATTGATTCATGCTAAACTGATGTTTTGTTTTTTCAGTGCAATTTCTTCAAAAGAACAAATCTCCAGAAAAAACATCAAGAAATGATCAGACAAAGTCGGATGCAATGAATGAATTCGAATTCTGCAATCAAATTCCTGCAAATTTTACAACTGTCTCCGGCATTCCTGTGAACGATTTGTTGCTACATCTGTGATAAATTACTTGACTCCTACATAACGCGAGCATGAGGAGTCGCTTATTTGGACTGACTGGACTTTCTTGATGCCATTATCATTAGCAACACAGAACTTTCAGAAAAGTTTGCCCATGTGATTGGAAGTCAAGTATTAATTGGAGATTTTGATACAGCTGACTGTACTATTATGCAAAAATTGAGAGCGTGAGCAGTGAACTGACTCGAAAATAGGTATAACAAACGGTGCTACCGATAGGCTGTCATCTAATTCCGCGTCCGACGCACATCTAAACTCAACGAAAATATTGACTGCATTTTTATAGTTCATTCTATGTTTGTATAAAGATTGATATTCAATGATGAAGCTCTGTAACTGTTGATTAAATGCAGTGATGACATTTTCGGCCAGCTATCAGCGATATATCCTTATCAGCAACGAATATCCAACAACCAGGCAGGTAAACTCGTTTTATGATTTGAGTCATAGGATAAGCTGGTCCATGCGTTATTATGAACGCTGTATTCAGCTTATCCAAATGAAAAGGAAACTGTGCTTCAAGATCGCTTAATTTAAGCAGGAAAATGAATGACTGTGCACAAAAATATATTAATTAAAGTGTTAACGCTTCGGCAGACAAAATAATCATAGTTCGGCTACAAAGCTTGAAAGATTTGTAACGCCCTTTACAGATTTGTAAGAATACAATGTTTACAGTTTAATTACTTTCTTGCAATTGATTTTGAACGTGCCAAACCTGTGAAGAGAGTGGCGTCTTAACGGTCGACGTCATTCTTTCACATGGCAGGCATTTATGTAGAAATGAACATCTGTGCCGATTAACACACTCACTACATTAAATCAATTCAGCAATCACAATCTTCCGTATTTTGGGAGCTGTTTCAAGCTACGTTCTTCCAGCAGCGCCTGTAAATCATCAATGCTCCTTGCTCGAAGAATTTCGCTTTTCTATAATTTTCCCTTCCGTCTCCTTCGTCATCCACATCATGAGTACCACTATGTTTGATTTTAGGCAAATTCTACGAAAGATCAATTGTTTGAGGCAATGTGTTTGAGACTTTGTGTATTTATTGTTCATAACTATGATCATGTATTTATATTGTTGTTATTCTTATTATTTGATACTTTTTGAAGGAAGTGTTGTTTTGTCTTCATCGCGTGTTCATTGAGAACAAACTCGAAGGGGTTTTAAGATTTTGGTATAAGATTTACAACAAAATCAACTGCTTGCCTTCTCATTAGTTTTAGGCATAGAAGAAGATAACATGGACTAGACAAGAGGATAAAATGGACTAGAATATGGCTAATCCTAGAATATATGTTTTATATCTTGCATCTGTGCAATGACAGCATAAAGGGAAATTTATCTCCCCGGCATGGCTTGTTGATTAATTTCGAGTTACGTGCAATACATTGTCTCATAATGAATGGTTTAACTTCCCTACTCTCCCATACTGGGGGCTTGGACGGTGCTGACACAGACTTCTCTGGAGCGTTGCAGTACTTTTAGCCCGGATGCCCTTCCTGCCGACTTCCAATGACACTTTGGGGCTCAACCTCAACCGAAAGATCGCTAGGCCAAGCACTGAACCACTGTACCACGAAGACCGCTTAGGCTATAGTCAAATTGATTTGTCAAGTTGCATGCAGTTTTGGAAGCGCTGAGACCAACTTAAATAATTCAGCTTACCTGATGAACAGCTGGATAAACAAAATTAAATTTTGCTGAAATTCCGAAATTACTCCGCCAAGTATAAGCTCAAATTAATTGCTTTTTTAATCATATTTAATAAATAATATTTCGCAAATGCGCATCTTCGACTTAGTTTATATTAGAGCCGACGCCGCGCTGCCGGCGCCGCCGATGATTTTCTATCGGCGCTTGATTTTAAGCTTTTAATTTTTTTGGGAATTAATAATTTTAGTTGAATTGACTATAGAATCAATTTTTGGGAAAATTACATGAGACTTTAATTAATTTAACTTCGACGATGACTGTCAGTCCGCATCATTCGATTTTAAGACAAAACACACATTGCGTAATAGATAGACCACAGAAGCTACTGAGGAAGATTGGTTGTCTCTAAATAAGTTGGTCGGTCTGCTTTCTAACTCTTTCTAGGAAATTGGGAAAATTTGCCGAATCGATAAGTCATTAACTAATGGGAGCGCTGTGTCGTGTTGTTCTTTGTGACATACATGTGCGTTGTGTGAGACTGTGCGACCACATCCCGAGTCGTCATTACTTGTCTTCGATAGCTTCGATCGTAAGGTTCTACTATTGCCTCGGTGACTGTCCGTGAAAAGTACTTTGTCGAGCTTATCAATAATTCGCGCTCTTCTTTTGTATGGAAATATTTTGGCAATTTGAAAACAAAAGACATTACTAAGATAATTAATTAAGGTACCAAATGTCTTTGTTCATTATGTTATGAATAATTTGAATTTATTTGCCAGGAAGTAACTGCATCGATAACTTCTACGTTTTCTGAATTTTCATCACGCGATCATAAAATAATTAAAAATCAAATATACACAATTAACTGGTAGCAAGGTAGCGATTTTATTTGATTACCTGGCATGATTAGTAGTATTAAAAGGGCTCATACTGTCCCGGGATTAGTACATTTTGAATTGGAACCTAAATGTACCGATCAGGATGAGTACATTTTGAATTGGAACCTAATGTACCGATTTGTTTTTAAAGTTGATCTTGTGGTTGTAGTCGTCTGTTATTTGAAGTGTTGATTGCGAACACAAGTGTACTGTTTTGTGTTATTTGTGAAGAGAATAGTGTAATGTGTTGATGATGTGAGTTCGGTTAGGTACATTTAAATGTTCTAGAGTTGTTAATTTGAACATGAATGGCAAAGTGTGAGGATTGAAACGTTGAGGATTGCTGTAATTGTGTTGAGGATGAGTACGCAGATGTTCTAATTGTATTGAGGATGAATACATCATGTTCTAATTGTGTTGAGGATGAGTACGTAATGTTCTAATTGTGTTGAGGATGAGTACGCAGATGTTCTAATTGTATTGAGGATGAATACATAATGTTCTAATTGTGTTGAGGATGAGTACGAAGATGTTCTAATTGTATTGAGGATGAATACATAATGTTCTAATTGTGTTGAGGATGAGTACGCAGATGTTCTAATTGTATTGAGGATGAATACATAATGTTCTAATTGTGTTGAGGATGAGTACGCAGATGTTCTAATTGTATTGAGGATGAATACATAATGTTGTAATTGTGTTGAGGATGAGTACGCAGATGTTCTAATTGTATTGAGGATGAATACATCATGTTCTAATTGTGTTGAGGATGAGTACGTAATGTTCTAATTGTGTTGAGGATGAGTACGCAGATGTTCTAATGCTGAACTTGTTATTTTTTTTTGAATGATTATGTTGAAGGCTATCTATCTATCTATCTATATATATATATATATATATATATCTATACATATATATATATATATATATATTATTATTATCATGATGGTTTGTGTTCGATTGAGACAATTGTGACCATTGTGACCATTGAATCCTTCATTTCTATTTTGTGTTCTTTTGTCAAATATTGATAATATGATTCCCCAAATTCCATAATAGTTTACAAAGTGAAAAAGACAACATTTACTATGTATGTTTAATTAAATATGCGAAAATATGTTAGGGTACATGATGGCCATCTCAGAGAGAAAGCCCTCTCCCCACTGATGGAAAGCAGTGTTATTTGAGTAGTCATGCTCCTTCATGTGGACGGGGCAAACGACTGGCTGACTGCTCCGAAGTTGCAGGGCCGTCACTACAAGTACTCTCCACAAGTATACTTCACAACCACATGATAGTCTCATAACCGTATCCAGTTTTCCACCAACGAGGAATATCCCAGAGGAGGTACCAGAGAAGAATATCTCACCACTCCTGGACTTATCTTTTATTTCTCCAATCACCGTATCGAGTTTACCGCCTTCAATGGGTTCCGTTGTGTTCCCCGATAAGATAATGTTGTTTGAGCTTCCTGCCATGGTAGTAGTGAGGATTAGAACAGATAACAATTGGAACTATCCCACGTCTTATATAGCCAAAGGAGGGAGAATTAGAACAATTCTGATTGGCTGTTGGGAATTCCTTTGTTTAGAAAGTATATAAGTCCTGAAATTCTACCAATTCCAATCCTGAAGTTGTTGTGAAATTGAAAGAGATAGTCAAAATGGTAGGCCCCAACACACCACCTCAATCGCCTGTTCCAACCGAGGGATCGACATCGAACATATTCGATTTGGTTGACTCACATGTCAGCGAAGATCAGACAACACCACCGATAGAAGCACGCATTAGTGTTAAGGTGTGGAACGCTCCAGAAAGAGTGCACACAAAGCGGCTGAAGTTGAGACTTGAACCTGACGACGAGAAGCTAAAGAACTTGATAGAGTTCTCCTTTATTGAATCAGAAACTCCGAGGCGATGTCCCGATGCGCCGCGAAAGACGAAGGTCAGTCTGCAAGTGGACCTGCGGAAGATACCACCGTTCCCGATCTTGGACAATTTGTAGACTCTCTAGCTTTCTGTATCGTAACGCTTTTTTGTAATCTTCAAAATATCAATGTTATTATGAGTACAAAATTGGTGTTTTGATTTCTTTTCAAAGGAGTATTGCCTCCAAGATTTGAGTGGAAGTTGGGATTAAAGTTTTGAAATAACATCTACTTACATATGAGGATGGAACGACATGTAGTTCCCCTGGAAATTGTCATACGTAGTGCATACAATACACCATTAGAATGAGAATGAAAAGAGCTTTCGAATGATATACGGTATGCACCCACTTCCTCAAAAAAACTTGCTGTATGACAGCCTTGAAGATAGACAAACGATGGAAAAAAATTGACTTTTTAAAATTTTGCAAAATCAATCTAGTTTTCAAACGCATGTAGCTCGTCAGGAAGGTATCATACATGATGCATACAATACACCATTGGAATCACAATGAAAAGAGCTTTCCAATGATATAAGGTATGCACCCATTTGCTTAAAAAATCTATGTTGTATGCACGTGTATGCAAATGGAAAATTTCCAAGTTTTTCTCGAAAAATGACTGATTTTCCAGATTTTGACCAAGTTCCAAACTTAAAGTTTACAACTCAAAATTATCACAATACTTAACACTTTTACCCTCAACCTTGACCTGACCTGACCTTTGACCTTTGACCTTCATACACTTCATACACGACGCGCCGCGGGGGGGGGGCTCAAAATTTCTCGGGCGCTTCGCGCCCTCGAAATTTTTCGGATTATAGGGTAAATAAATTTTTCCGAGCGCCATAGGTACTCTTTCTTCTCAACTGAACCCTAACCCTAACCTAGCCCTAACCCTAACCCTAACCCTAACCTAACCCTAACCCTAACCCTAACCTAGCCCTAACCCTAACCCTAACCCTAACCTAACCCTAACCCTAACCTAACCCTAACCCTAACCCTAACCCTAACCATAACCCTAACCTAACCCTAACCAGAGGCTCATATCTTCCACAGTCTTGTTTTAATGCAGCAATTGATAAGTGCGCAAAATTTCAAAATGCGATGACCACATAAACATCCTCAGCTGATGCCTCATGTGTTCACCATATGGTTTGTTTAAATGGATCATTTGATAAGTGCGCGAAATTCGAAATTTTGATTGGGTGATAATTCTATTAAGATTTATCACTCTGGAACAATTTACATGTTACTTTCTTCTAAGTTCATAAGTAGGTACATTAATGTTCTAAACCTTAAGAGATAGAAAATAACTTGATCAAAATTAATAAACTCTGTTACAATTTAATGTCAAGTTATTAATGTTAGAATTTATCAGCTGTTTGATTTTGAATCTTGTTTAAATGAATACATTTTGTTTAACTATATCATCTCAATGGCATGACGTCAGTAGGTCTTTGTTCGTAGTTGCTTTGTGCATTTCATCTATAAAGAAAGTGTTGAAGCCAGTTCTTCACTCATTTTTGAATTATCAGCCTGCCTAGCAAGACGTCAGCTCCGTTCTTTCAAACCTTAATCAATATTCTAAAGTGAGTTGGGAACAATTTAAATGTTACTTTCTTCTACGTTCATAAGTAGGTACATTAATAAGTTCTAAACCTTAAGAGATAGAAAATAACTTGATCAAAATTAATAGACTTAAAGTTGTGTTTATGAAATTTATTAAAGACTTTGGCTATTCTCTTACGTATAATACTCACTACCACGATGTGAGTTTGGAACAATTTACATGTTACTTTTTTCTAAGTTCATAAGTAGGTACATTAATAAGTTCTAAAACCAAATTTAGTAAGTTTTAAGTATGGATTTAATTTTTCTTACAGACATGCCTCGTCCCAGTTGCTTGCCACGACAACGTCTGATTTTTCACTATTGCCAAACCTGTAAGCAGGCTGTCCGGCATTCTATGAAAAGTCAGCATAAGGAATGCACGATACGTCAGGATTGCAGTTTTCTGTACTGCCTATCTTGTAAAAGCTATGTGCGGACAGACATGGAGGCAAAAGGCGAGAATCCTAAACGATTCATCAAGACCCATACCAAATGCGCATTGAGAAACGGGCGGGATGGTCGAAACCTCACTTGCCTCGAGGAGAAGAGGCGAGTGGAGAGGCTCTTCGCGAAGGAGCGACCTATTGAGGGCATCCTAAGCCAAGTTGAGGAGTCCACAAGTGAGCAGCCAAAACCGAAGCCGAAGGCGAAACCCAAGTCCCGAAAATATGTTGACACCGATTCCGAGTCCTCGGATAGTGATATTGAGGTGAGTTCATATTTAGAATATTAGCAGTAACATAAAGCAAAAAAAAATTCAAGAGTCCAAAAGTGATAGGGACAGTTGACTTCTGTTTTGTTTGTTTTTCATATATAATAGTGTGCATGTCTTTTCACTATTTCAGCTCAAGAAGCCACCTGTTAATAAGCCACCAGTTAAGAAGTTAAAAGTCGAGCGGAAGCCATCAGTTCCGGAAAGGAATGTAAGTTTGAAATATCAAAATCAGCACTTTATCTATTCGTATGTATTTTCCTTTCTTCACACTTTAACTATGTTTCATTTCCATCCACAGGTAGTCGTTAGTACGCCCGCAAGTAGCAGCTGGGTTGCGAAGCCTACGCCGCCTTCAAAGAGAGTAAGTAATAGACAACAATTATTTTAGTCATATAAAATAACATGATTAGATTAATAACTTAGGACACATGCATACATTCAAATTCAAGAGGAATTTAAAATGTATTCTCCCTTGTAGAGCTACCGATCGCTCTCTCTAAAGAAGAGCCGGAACAACCTCCTTGGCTTGACTCCGGCCACTACGACCTCAGTGGAGGAGAATGAGGAGCGTTCGTACTCCATCCGGGAGTCCTCTTCAGATGAAGAAAACGTAAGTGTCAATCATAGGAATAGGCTAATAATTCAAACTATAATGTTATGTCCCTTTCGTTAATTCAAATCTCTCTTTTTTTTCCAGCAACAGTTGACACTTGTTCCGGAAGAGGAGATTCCCTTCTCCCAACTTCGAGCCTCACCCAGCATTGAGGTCAGCTTCCCACCCTCTCCCATTCTGCACCGCGTCCCAACTCCACCTCAGCCAACTCCACCTCAACCAACATTCGATGACTACTGGGTCCCATCGTCTCCACCTGCTCCTACGCCGATGCCCAACAGTCCAACTCCTACTGTGATCCTCTCCAACTCTCTCCCAACTTGTGATCCCCTATTTAACGTTGACCTGGACGAGACGGTCGATTCAGTGGTCGAGGTGCCCGCACCTGTGTCTAAAAGTGCGGAGGACAAAGTGCGTCACCTTGAACGTAAGTTGCGCCAACAAGAGGAACGCGAGACGGCTCTTCGCGCTGACTACAAGTCTTTGCTTGAGTCGTTCCGCAACATATCGCAGGCTAACCTGCAACTGTCGCAATCGATAGCGAAGCGTGAAACAATAATGCACGTTGAGCTATCGAAAGCGGCAGTCATTAACAAAGTGCGCATGACACATGTCGATGACTTCTCAAGGTGTCATGGACATTGTGCTCACGTCAAGGTGACGCATAGTGACATTATTAAGTGTCAATCTCTTTGACTTTTTTTGACTTCTTTGACTTCTTTTTGGAAAAAATAATTACTTGTACACTTTGTATGTCTTCTTATTTATGTATTTAAGTGGAAATATAAGTCTTAGGTTGAGAACAAATTCCATTGGTCGACGTCACTGGTTACGTAATATAATATGTAGACAGTATATAAGTAGACGCAAATTGTTAATCCTTAACGATCATCATGGTTGTCTGCTCTAAGTGTGGAAAGAAGTTTACAATTGTTAGCAATTTAATGCGTCATGAAAAATTTTGCAAGCTAGGAATAAAACATAAATGTAGTAATTGTCCATATGAAACCAGTAGGAAAGATAATTTAAAAAGACACAATCTCGTATGTTGCAGTCAAGAAGGAATAGGAACAAATAATACTAATTTATCAACTTGTAGTAGTCATGTTAGGGACATTCCAGATAGTGCTTTAAATAATGATGAAGCTTTTAGGCATTGCTGCTCTCACTGTGGTAAGAATTATAATAGCACAAGTAGATTCCGTCAACACAATAATATACATGATATGAACATTGAAATGAGTAGTCACAATAATTATGGAACACTCACCCTTAGTGAAAGCGCCTTCAGCGGACGTGCTCGCGTGTATGACATTACACCAACCATTCAAACAGTAGATGTAACATCTTTTTTATTCAACATGCGAACCTTACTAGAAAATTTAGTTAATGACTTGCGAACTAGTCTTCAACTACGTGGTCGATTAATTGCTCAAATTCGCTATGTCCGTTCTAATCCTCAAGAGGAAGAAACTTTTCTCGCGCACTTCACCTCATTATCATCAAATTATATATATGACTTTGACACATGGTTTCAGGATAATTTAAATGGTTTATCAAATCATGTTTCAACTTTTGCAAATAGAGGAAGCAATTGGGTTGTTGATAAAGTAGTAAATGTAGAATTCAATTTAATTTCAACTCCTCTACTATCTGGTGGTAAAATGAATACTTTACCTAAAAAGTTAAGAAGTTCAAAGGCTGTAATAAATGTAAATTCAAATTCAAATGACTGCTTCATGTATTCTATCTTGTCAATCATTCACTACGATGAAGTTACTCATTCAAAGATAAACGAGGTAAACTCATATAGAAAGTGGACATCTGAATTGGTTATGGATGGCATTTCCACACCAGTGTCAATAAAGGACATTCCTAAGTTTGAGAAAAACAATGATATAAAAGTAAATATCCACTTGTATGAAAATGGTCTCAAGGGAATAAGATACAACAGCAATTTCATTGGCAAAAGAACCGTTAATATTTTGCTTGTGCTACATAACGGTTTTGCCCATTATTGCGGCATACGAAAATTATCTAGGTTATATAGCAAATTTTACACAAGTCGCAAGATTTTTTGTGAAAGATGCACTCAATCCTTTTCAAAGAGAAGCGTTTTAGAACGACATTTTCAATTCTGTAGTCGTGGTAAGGCGCAAATAGAAAAAATGCCCAAACATTTAGAAGTTCAGATAAGTAGTACTGAGCACCAACTCAGTCCACCTTTAGTCATATACGCCGATATCGAGTGTTTAATAGAAAACAAAATTCATAAACCTGCGGCTGTAGGTGTGTACCACGTCTGGCATGAGGCACTTCAGTCAACCTACAATAACACCTATTATCTGTTTGAAGGGGAAAATTGCATCGCTGAGTTCCTAAATCATTTAGAAGATGTTGTCCAAAATTTATATGATAATCAAAATGTCATGACCAGAATGCCGATGCGATTGACAGCAGTGGAAGATATTGCTCATAAAAATGCAGAAAATTGCAATAAATGTAAGATAAAATTTAGTGAAGATATATCAAAAGTTCGTGATCACGATCACATAACCGGAAAGTACAGGCAAGCATTATGTTCAAAGTGCAATTTGCGATTAAGATTGAATCGACGAGAGCTTCCTGTTTTCTTTCACAATTTCAAAAACTATGACAGCCATATTGTTTGTTATAAAGCAATTGGTAAAAAGAAATCTTGGAAGTTAGATGTTATTGCAGCTACTGCTGAGAAATATATTACTCTATCATCAAAAATTCCAGTAAGCGAATATAATGGAAAGCCTGTATATTTTAAATTGAAATTTTTGGACTCTTATCAATTTCTGAGCGCATCGCTTGCTGAATCAGCCAAAAGTCTGAAAGTCTACAAACATGTAGAAGCGCTGCGAAATGAATTTCCAAAATTAACTGATGATATTCTTTACGAAAAAGGAGTGTTTCCGTACTCATATTTTAGTAGTTTGGCAACTCTAACGGAGCTCTGTCTTCCTCCTCAAAGGGAATTTTACAACGATCTTACTCTTGAGCATTGCAACGATATAGATTATGAGCACGCGAAAAAAGCATGGAATGCGTTTAATTGCAAAACATTTGGAGACTACATGCTTGCATACCTCAAGTTAGATGTCTTGCTGTTGGCAGACATTTTTGAGACATTTAGGAAATTAAGTCAGGATGAAGATCAAGTAGATCCAGTTCATTTTGTTAGCCTACCTCACCTTAGCTTCACATCAGCATTGAATTTTGCTTCGAATGATCCTCCACACTACATTCAAGATGAGAGCATGTATAATCTTTTTGAGAGGGGGATCCGAGGAGGTATGACGTTTACAAATATTCATAGAGCGCGTGCTCGTATTTCAGAGTTGCAAAACAATCCACAAGAGAGCCGTCATTTAGCATATTTAGACGTCAACAACCTTTACGGTTCGTCGCTAAGTGAGAATCTCCCACATTCAAACTTCAAATGGCTTGATGAAGGTCAAGTAGTGTACTTCTCAAATGAGGAAAACATTCAAAATATTGATAATGAGGCTGATATAGGTTATGTCTTTGATTTGGATTTAGAATATCCTTCAGACATTCACGATGACACGGCTGATTTTCCATTAGCTCCAGAAATGCAATTGGTAGAGGAAAAAATGTTTTCTACATATATGAAAAATTTCTATGAAACTTTAAGACCAAATATGTGTTTCACAAGCACAAAGAAACTGTTGCTGCATCAGTTCGATCGAGAAAATTATGTTGTTCATTACTCGATTCTAAAATGCTACCTCTCTATGGGAATGAAGATAAAGAAGGTCCATGCTGGAATCCAGTTCACACAAAATCGTGGCTGAGACAATATATTGATATGAATTCGCAGAAAAGAGCTCAATCAAAATCTGATTTTGAAAAAGCGTTTTATAAATTAAAAAACAACTCCCTGTTTGGTAAGACTATGGATAATGTGAGACGTCGGAGGAACTTCAAATTAGTAAATACAACATTGCAACTATCTAAATTGGCCAATCATCCCCTATATGTTCAGCATAAGATATTCGATGAAGATTTAGTTGGTATGGAACTGTATAAACCTTCAATAGTTCTAAATAAACTAATTTATGTTGGTCAAGCAGTTCTTGACTATAGTAAATTAGAAATGTACCAGTTGTATTATAAAGATTTAATTAGATGTCCACTGATAAATAGAGCACGTCTTTGTGGAGGTGATACCGATAGCTTTTTCCTTTGTCTATACACCTCACCATCTGTTCGTCTAGAGGATATATTCCTGTATTTCGGTGAAAAATTTGATTCCTCAAATTATGATGTGAATCACCGTTTATATTCAATTACAAACAAGGCTAGACTCGGTTGTTTTAAGGATGAGTGCGCGGGAAAGTTGCTTGAGGAGATGGTTCTTTTGAAACCAAAAATGTATTCAATGAAATTTCTAGATTCAACACATCATAGCATTAGGCGAGCAAAGGGTATACAGAGAGCAGTGGTTAGACGCATAGAACATAGTGACTATAGAAATGTTTACTATACTGAGAAAGATACCAATGAGCAAATAACCGTCATAAATTCAAAAAACCACATAGTTGAAACAAAAACGTTTAGAAAGCGAGGGCTCTCACTTTGGGAAGATAAGCGCTGCTGGATAAATAAGAACTTATCTTTACCATATGGACACTATAGCCTTGGACTTCCTCCTCCGTCAAAAAGACGAAAATGTCTTCCCACAGCAGGTGATGTAGAATAGCGGATAGAACAACGGTAGAATCAATAAAAAATAACACGTAGGTAGTAAATATTTCAGTGTACATTTCTACATCTTTCCGATATGTAGAAATTGAATTTGAATACATAACAGCATTCAGCATCCTTCCGATATGTTGATTTGCAAACATAAACTAACTTTAGGCAATTATCAGATTATAATAATTACATTAAGAATAACTTCAGAATATGCCTCATTATATCAGAACATGAAAGTTAAGTGACAGACAAAAAATTCACCTAACAGATTCAAGGAAAATAGTTTTTCGACATTCTGTAACAAATAGTAGAAATCATCGTGGTGTTTCTATTAGTAGTGACGCATTGCCCTCACTTAAAGATTTTGCTAATCTGATTGAGCGACATGATACTCGGATGAAGATTCCTCTGGATGAAAAGGTATGGATAAAATATGATTCAACTGTCAAACTTTACGTATGTTCATCCAAGAGGAAAGACGTTGATCATCGATTTTTTCGTTTTAGTGACGTCACATGGGGTTCCTTTATAAAGGAGATTCTACCAAGTATAATTTCATTCGTCAGAGATGGACGACATCAGTCAGATGAAAGTGGTGAATCGCATGGTGGTTACAAAAGCAAACTCAAAACTCAATCTACATCAAATAGAGCGAGACATACCCAACAGAAATCAATGGCTAATAGTGAAGAAGAGGCGAAAGCCGACGATGAGTTTGTATCTGGGGCGACCCACAATGTTGACATGGAGAATCTTGAAGAAGGAGAAATCCATGACTGTCCTTTTCTTTCCTAATGGAACAGTGCAGTGTGTTGGGTGCTTCGATGATTGTGATCTCAATTACTTACACTCCGTGTTGGAGATACTATTACGGGATAAATTACCTAATTGGAAAGTAAAAACCATGACAGTGTTATGCGAATTGAATTATCGCTATGACTTTCGCAAAGTTTCCTCTACGTCCAATCTTACTTATGAGGTGGAGTTATTTCCTGCTGCGCAAATGACAAATTGGCATCCTTATCACGTTCACGTGTTCCAGAATGGGAAAGTTGTGATAACTGGCATTAAAGATTTGAAAGTTGTATCCCAAATAATAAGTGATTTGAAAAATTATTTTGTAAAAAGTTGATGGACTGTTGTAAATAGTTTGTAAATATACATTTCAATTGTGAAACTTTGCTCTCCCTCTAAACATTACGCTCTGGGAAATAAAACGAATTTTGCATATATAATGAATTTATTACAAGACTGAGTTCATATAATTGTTGAGAATTACATCGTTTTTAGCACAATTTCTAGAGAATAATCGAATAACACTTTTATAGTCACTTTTCAAAGGTCGTTCATTAACAAAATACAGTACGTAGCCCCCACACATAAGGGATCTATTACTTTGGAGTGGGAACGATGTCACTTTCTTTCTAGTCCATGAGAATCTATTCATCCATATTGATATATCATGTAATGGTGGCTGATTGAGAGAGTCAAAATATTCAGCTACTCTATTGCGATTTATGTACACGGCAACCCAATGTTTACCACGAAGATTAACCGTGTCTGTATTTATAATCAGAGAACAGGGATATGACTGAATTGATGTAGGTAGTTCATCTCTTGGGAATACATTGAGAAACAATTTCTTGGAATAAGGATGAGCTTTCTTCATTAAGTTTAAGATTTCCACATTACTGAGGTTGCTCATCTCTGATAGTTGGCCAAGACGTCTCTCAATCTAGTACATTAATTCCAATGCTGCTGTCATAGATTGCGTAAAGTAAACCGGTTACAGGAACTTTCAAAGGATCCGCAAATGTGAGTTCCAATCGAAGGTTACCAGCTTTTGTAACATCCACATTTTCCCCAGTTATATCACAATCTGCTTTGAGGTTGTATAATATATAGAAGTAGCCATTCTTATACATATCCATCGTAATACCATTTGAATCGTCAGTGTTGAACATGTCTAGTGCCATGAAGGTAGAGCAATATTCGCGAACAAAATTGTTTTCCTTAAAATTCGGTTGATAGGCCTTACAAGCAACTGAATTGCCATCTGCGAATAGACCGAGTTTCGTGATACCAAAATGTTGAAAATGAAACGGATTCTTCTGAAAGTTACCACAAAATGATTCATTTTCTACAAACGCGATGTACACCGCCTTCGGTAGGGCAATTGGAAAGAGGTTGGGATAATCAAAAGATGAGGTAGTCGCCGGAATCGTAAAAGTGGTTAGTACACTATGATTGACTGGATATATAGCATTGTGGTTCTTCAGTCCTACAGCATGTTGATTGATGACTGTGGGATTCATTTTTACTCGCCTTACATTGAGGACAGCTTCCGTTATGTGTACATCATAGGATGCAGCAGGTCCAAATGACATCAAAGCAAATTTTTATTTAGCACGAACAAATGTCCATCGCATTTGTACTTGAGATAGGAGGTATCTCGATTGACGGAAAAAATCAAGATAGACAGGACCTTTTAAATGTAGTTCAGCTGAATCAGCAGTTAATTCCACACGCTTTTTCAAACCATTATTAGCGAAATCATCGAACTTACCAGACTGATCTGTAAAGCAACCAGCAGCTTGTAAGTGCGTTTGTTTGGCCTGGTTTTGAAACTGAGTCAATGTATATAAGTAAGCTCCATATGGATATGATGAATCTCCTCCTTCAATCTGCTTATTATTTAGTGATAAAGTGACATCTGAGAAGAGACTGGCAATTGGGAGATTAATCAACCCCACTTTGTCCTTAGAATCAATGTTAGTACCATCAGTTTTTTTAATTTGTACACACAATTCCAAGTCAATAGACTGACAGTCGATGTAGTCGTCAGCATTAGCAGTAACATCAAACTGAATAGGTATGTCATTACCCACAATATTTGTTGAGGGAAAATAGTCAACAATTCTCGACGAAATTATGTCAGTTTGCTGGGGTGATGTATCAAAAAAGCACAAAGCTGAATTGATAGTCGATTGCATTTCGCTCAGTTTAGAAATACGTTAATCAGTAATGGATAAAAGACCGTTCCAGGACACCATAAAATCAAAAAATAGTACTTTTAAAAACGACATAAATTTATGAATTTAGACCCTTTTTCAGGTTTTTAAGACCTAAATTCATGAATTTGGTTCATTCAAAAAGTACCATTTTTTTCAAAAATGGTACTTTTAAAAACAACATAAATTCATGAATTTGAACCCTTTTTCAGGTTATGAAGACCTAAATTCATAAATCGGCTAAAGCCAGAGGAGCTTCGCTCCGATTTGGGCGTTTTTAAAAATACCCAATTTTCAAATTTTTCAAAATCTCAAATTTGTGATTATGACATTTTTCATTGCTTAAATCATGACCGTTCCAGGACACCGAAAATCATAAAAGTTAAGAATCTCAAATTTGTGATTATGACATTTTTCATTGCTTAAATCATGACCGTTCTAGGACACTAAAAAATTATAAAAGTTGAGAATCTCAAATTTGTGATTATGACATTTTTCATTGCTTAAATCATGACCGTTCAAGGACACCGAAAATTAGTATTTTTAAAAACGTCTTTTAAATCCATTTTTCAGGTTTTTAAAATATATCATGTGACTAAAAATATTTCTTTAAAAATGGAAGAAACAAAAGTGGAAGGAACTTCAGAAATGGAAGAAACCGCAAGAATATATCCTTCGTTATCTCAATTAAAAACAGGTGAAATGGTTCTCAATTATTATTAAGATTAGAGCACTATGATAAATTAAGAAGACGCAATTATTACTTAGTCATTCTTCGTTATTGTATGCTCAACATTATTTAAAGTACTAATTGTGTGAACTAGAAGATCATTGTAACTCATAAACTCAAAATTATTCAATGAACCCGTACACTGCCTGATAATTGAAGAGAGACAGAGATTGAAGAGAGAGACAGAGACTGAAGAGAGAGAAACGTCTAGCAGCTTTCCCCTAAAATTATCATGCTATATCTTGTCATTTCAATTTACCCATCGGTAAACTTTTGACATTTCAACTTACGCGTGCGTAAAGTTTTGACATTTCAATTTACCCCTACGTAAATTATTTACAGAATCTGTTTTCAAAATCTATTTTCAAAATCCATTTGCAAAGTCTATTTTCAAATTCAGTTTTAGAAATCGATTTGCAAAATTCATTTAGCGTTTGCCAAACACATACGGGTAGTAAAGTACTTCCCATTGTGAAGACATGAATAGATTAAGCACATAAGAGTGCATTGACAATAAAAGCAAATGACAATAAAATTCTTCTTCTAAATTTAGAACGCATGGACGGCGACATGCGGGATAGTTGTTATGACAATTTTAAACAATCATTTTAACGATGAAACATATTTTACAAATGAAGTTCATGAAGAAAATTGAAATATATACGTAAAACAATATAGATTAGAATCGGCTAAAGCCAGAGGAGCTTCGCTCCGATAATTATAATATAATCATTTCAAAATCGAATAAGTAGTAAGGAAAGACATCATTAGAGAACAGTTTTAAATCAATACCCCTTCCCCTCTGACTTCTAGGGGTCCCTTAAGAAATTTTTTTTATTATAAAATGAGCAACATAAATGAGTTTTTGAAATTATATGGAACACAAACGACAACGAATTTCGACCTAAAGAAAATCGCTAATCGATTAGGAATAAAGAATTTTCATGTTCTAATGAGAAACGAATTACAATTCCTAAAAAATAGGTCATCAGGAACCTTCAGTTCCCGGAATAAAGTTCCATCAATAACTGTAAATTTCATAACGAATCTTCACACTTCAGACCAAAACGGCGTACATTGGTCAGCAGGTATCTTTAGTAAAAACGGAGATAATTATTATTTTGACTCATACGGGCTTCCACCTACAAATGAAGTAAAAGAATTACTTGGAACGGGAACATACAATACATTTCAAATTCAAAAACCAGGCACTACCTATTGTGGGCAATTATGTTTATACGTTTTGTACAAATTACAAAAAGGAGTACCATTTCTAGATATTATGTTAGAGTTAAACAATCTATAACTCAAGCGAAGCTAGCTAAAGCGCCACCTAAAGGTTAAAGCTCTGTTTTCTGTAATTCATTTTGATAAAAACGGCCTCTGATATCCTCATTATCTAAATCTTTAATTTCATAAGTAATCGGATAACTTTGATTTATTTTACAAATTTCAAATATCTCTTTCGTCCAGTATCCGACGAAGCCCTTTTCAAATTTGTTCTTATATTTAAATATTCTAACTCTATCTCCAATTTTAAATTTCGGCTTAAGTTTCTGCAAATTCGGATTACTCTCATTCGAATAATTATTCTCGAATATTTTCTTTCGTATTAAATCAGGGTCGTCAGAAGCATTCTTTGGGGTTTCTTCAATACCTGAATGAACTTTATTATTGTACTCTTCTACAACTCCTGGTAATATTTTTAACCATTTCTGATTTCCTTGCTGAGTAAATTTCTTGAAAATTTTATTTTTTAACGTCCGATTGAATCTTTCTATCACTATAGCTTTTCCTGCGTTTTCAGTTGAATAAACAGTTTCAAATAGTGGCTGAACGTTTCGGTTATAAAATTCCGACCCTTTATCAACAAACAATTTTTTTGGCTTTCTATTACTTTCTTTAAAGATTTCTTCAAACGCATATTTAACTGATAGACCACTTTTATTTTTTAAAGGTTTTACCCAAGCATATCGTGTATATAAATCTATAACGGTCAATGCGTATTTGTAGTCAGACTTTGTCTTAGAACCTTCGGTTCGGTCCCTTTCATTCGGCATATGAATAAGATCAGCACTCCAAATATCATCTTTATTAAATACTTTTACTTTCAATAAATATTTAGGCCTTCTATATTCCTTGTGGATTTCGGACGCGTAGGTTCGAGCGTTGCTCTCAGAGTTATTAGTTCGTGCATTGCTCTCAGAGTTATTAGTTCGAGCGTTGCTCTCAGACAGCTTTGCTGTCGTTTCATTTAAACCCTGGCCGAATAATATTTTAGCTTGTAAAGCTTTCTTAACAAACATTCTTTCAATTTTTTCTCTAAATGTAGGATTCTGAATACTATCTAATTCTTGAATCATCTTCTTATCAGCTGCATGTCGAGAACTTAGATCATGATTTCGATAAGCTAAATCATGCCTGTAAGCGGCGGTATCTACTCTATTTATTGGTTCTTCACCTGGTTTCGGATTATTATTCTCATCTAGTCTTATATCTAATCGAGTTCCTGGACCGGTATATGAATGACCAGGAAGATGTTTTTCTTTCGAATATTTACTCCAAATAAATCCAGGAAAGTTTTCTAATGTTTTTTGTATATCACCACCGAAGTGGTATGGAACTTTGTTCTTGTCACCTCCAATATGCTGACAATGTGAGTTTTTATTTTTGTTTAATAGATAATTCAATAAATCTAAATTAGAAATTTTTAATTTAATTAAATTTTCGGAATTTGTGGAATTCATTTTAAAAGATAAAAAAAATTTAAAAGATAAAATAAAATGAATGTTTTACCGAAAGGAACCAAAGGTTCTGAGGTTATTACCTTATCATACTAGGACTTAGATATATTCCAGAACCATCTTTAGTTTCTTTAATTTCAATTAAATCATCAACATTGTGGAGAATATTTTTAAGAACTCGTTTTCCTTCATCAACTAATTTTAATTTACTAATAAAATTATCTACTACTCCTTCACCCCTAGCAACTTTCTCTAACTCTCTATTATGTCGTTTTTGTTCTTCTAATGCTGCCTTCTCTGATTTATTTTTATTTACTGCTTGGACAATACCAGCTGTCCCACCTGCAACACTTCCTGCAGCTGCTATGCCTCCTATTATTAGTGGAATTAATGGGAGAATCCCACCATTCTTTTCTTCTTGTAATTGAATATTCTCTATCATTGGTTTACTTATGTAATACTTTTTTTTATTAATAGTAATAGTTTTAGGGGTATTTTTGTCAACAATATTACGTAATTTTAATTCAACAGTTTTATTATTAATATTACTTTTCGCTTGCGACATTTTTAATAAAAAATTTTAAGTTAAGAATTTAAAGTTAACAAAAAATTTAAATCTATTCTAGTTATGAAAAATTTTTAGTTAAGAATTTTTAAGTTAACAAAAATTTTAATCTATTCTAGTTATGAAAAAAATTTTAATTAACCTATCGGAGCGAAGCTCCTCTGGCTTCAGCCGATCGGACCAAAGGTCCTAAGGTTACTAACCTATCCTAACCATCTTTCCATTAAGAATTTCAATAGAATATTTTGCATCTTCTAGCAATAAACCATAAGCCATCAATGAAGTTGTGGAATCTTTCTTTTCAATATTAATTGTTACATCACAACCATTTTTAATAATATCTTCAGATTGTGCACTTAAATCGAAACAGAAAATTGGATATAAATGTCTCCAATCTCCAGGAGTTAATTGTGGTTCAACTCCAAATTCTATACAAAGATTTCTATAAGAATCATATCCTTCCATAAATTGATTATTGGTATCATCGAATCTTAATGGATCAATTGGATATCGAGTTTGATTTAATGAAACTTGTAAACTTCGAATTGTATTAATATGGAAGATATTATTGTTCTTATCAAAACTTGGAGAATTATTTCTTTGAAATGTTAGTAATAAATATCTTGGAGTATTCGCAGTTCTAGTAAAATGCCAGTTAAATCTTTGTTCGGAAAAAGTTACTGAACTAGCAGTTCTCTTTAGAAAATTAACTGGAATTGGTTTGTTAGTATTTAATCTTTTTGCAATAGCTGTTTCAACCTCTAAACTAGGAGTAATATGCTTAATCCACCATTCAAGTCTATCAATTTTTAAATATGCTTTTTTTCCAGTTTTACCAAAAAAGATTAATTCATTATTTGCTGTACGATGAATTATCAATTTAAATTTTAATTGATATGATATTTTATCATAATCTAAATAACCGAATAATGGAGACAATGACCAATTTACTGTCTGTTTACTTTTTTTGTTAAATTCACGTCTTTCTTTATATGCTTCATTATTTGTTTTATTTAAATGTTTTGCAATATTTTCTACATCTTTCGCAATTCCTGCGGCATCTGTTCCAGCGTGAGTTAAATCATCAATAATTATACCATCATTAGTATCAGGAAACCAACCTTCGATTTCATGCTTTTTATTATTTTCACCAATTATTACAAATCTAAGCATTGTATCAATTACACCTGGGGAATCACTTATTGTTTCTATATTTTGAGTTGCAACATCTAAACGCATTTGTGTAAATAAACTTGGGAAAAAATTATTCTCTAGTGTAATATTATCGGTATCTGGTAATGGTGTTGTAAAATTAGCATCACTATATAAAGAATATTCACAGTGTAAAAATGAATCAGGTAAATATAAATAACTCTGCTGATTATCAACTTCAAAGATTAAATCTCCTCCAGTGTTTACTCTACTGGAAGATCCGGGATTCATAGCAATTCTTATATAGTCATTCTTTTTTTGATTGTAACTGGTGAACGGAGGATCATCTAATCTAAATTTATTTTCGATAAGCGAAGACATTTTTATAAGAAATAATTTGACTTTTTGTTTTTCTCACAGACAGAAAAAAAATTTTTACTAAAATATAATTTTAGAATTTTACTAAATATAATTTTAAAATTTTACTAAATATAATTTTAGAATTTTGCTAGACCAGCTCCGCTACAGCTTTGCTGGTTAGACCGAAGGTTGCTGCTCACGCCATTACCTCTTATTTCTTCAATTGTTTTTTCATTATGTTTACTATCAGACGGAGCTCCGCTCCTCAAGGTTTCCCCAACAGCTATGTTAGCAATTTTGTTTTTTGTTTCATCTGAAAGTTTTTTTAATTTTTTTAGTTCTTCAGAATCATTCTTGAGTTTACGAATAGCTTCTAGTTGTTTTAATTCGTTTTGTGATTTAACAGCATTTGATATTGCACTAGCTGTACTACCTATAGCAGCTGCTCCTTTTGCAGCAGATGTAATCAAATCTTTATTATTTTTAATTAAGTTAACGATACTACCAATACCAGAAAAGATGCCATCCCCTTCTTTTTGAACGGCACCTGCGGTGCCTAGGAACTTTTCTGTTCCGACTGTTTCTCTATTATCATAATGATAAACAGGATTCATACGTGGTTCATGAGAAATTTTTTGATTTGAAGCAAAATGTTTAAGATTGTGTTTATAAATTATAGGCATTTTTTAGGAATAAATTTGACTTTTTGGGAAAAATATAAATACGGGCGAAGCGCGAATCGCGAAGCGCGAAGCCCTGGAAGACATCTCCGTTGACTCATGAACCGATGTCCATTATAAAAAAATGTTTATTTTTTGTTCTTAACTTTTACAGATTGCGTTTTTGGTTTAACTTTATCAGGAACCAAACCTGCATCAATCATTCTTTTTATTCTATGATTTTCTTTCATAATATTTCTTTGTTTTATTAACTCTTCTAATTGTTTAATTCTTTTAAAATTATCAGCTCTAATTTTATCCATTTTTAAAATTATATACTTTTATATTTTTAAATTTTTTTTAAAAATTATATTTTTAAATTTTTTAAAAAATTATATTTATACTTTTGTATTTTTAAAATTATATTTATATTTTTTATGATTCTTATTTTTTGTAGGTAAAAAATATTTAAGTTAATATTTACAATACTCGTTTAAGATTTACGTTTGTGAATGGACAACAACTTCGAGATAACTTTATTAATTGACTGTTGCACTTTATCTATTGCGTCAAGTAGCGTGTGATGTACTTTAATTTCTCTTCTATTAACTTGCATTTTCTGCTGATTAATCTTCAATGCCGTTTTAAGAGCATTTAACTTAATTTTAAGAACATCTCATTGTCTTTTAACAGCATCTAACTGTTCTTTATTTTCTTTAGAGTTTTCTTGTAAATTTTTCTTTAATTCATTTTCTAAATTGATTTTAAGAGTTTTCATTTTATTAACTTTTTGATTAAGTGAGTTTACTTCATTTATTATTCTATTCATCTTTTTCATTTGTTGAGTAATTTTAGAACTCAATTCATCAACACTTTTTTGGAATGTAGTTTGTAACTGTTTTAAATTTTTTTTAATTCTTTCAGGTAGTTTTTCTATTTCATCTTCTAATTGTTCTTTTAACATTTTTATCTGATGTTTATTTTTAATGACTGCAGATTTTAAATTTAAAGAAAGTAATATTAAAATTTTTGATTGTTCTGAAATCTTTTTAAAAAGTTTTGCTATATCTGCTTCTAGCTCTCTATCCTTTTTATCAAGTTTTGATAATTTTTCGTTTAATGATTTGTCATTAAGTTTAAGCAACTTTAATTCATTCATCAGTGGAACCAAAACATCGTTTATATATTTTTCTTTTAATTCATTGATTTGCGTATCAACATATTGTTTATTTGTTAACTCTGTATTTTGTTGCGGAAGAATAGAAAGATGTAATGGTCCAGATAAAACGTCTCCAGTTTTCATGATATAATTTTCTATCTCTATTTCTAATTCACGATTATTCGGGATATATGCACCTCCACCAACATTTGGTAACATCATTTTTAAACAATAAAAATAAAATTTTTTCTGATTATAAAAAATACATAAATTATAAAAATACATAAATTATAAAAATACATAAATTATAAAAATACATAAATTATAAAAATACATAAATTATAAAAATACATAAATTATAAAAATACATAAATTATAAAAAATAAAATTTTTCCTAATAAAAATAAAAAAAATGGAAATGACTCAAATTTGTCAAGTTTGCAATATGCGTTTTTTAAATCAAACACTATTATATTCTCATATGAAAAACACACCATGTGGTATGCATATGAATCAATTACAACCTAATAATATTCAACCTAATAATATTCAGAATAATATTCAACCTAATAATAGTATTCAGTATAATAATATTCAATCAGAGCAACCATTACAAAGATTAAAGCATTTATTTATTTCAGATAAAGAGCAAAATCTTTATACTGCTAGAATAAATACACCTAGGCAAAATACTGCTAGAATAAATACACATAGGCAAAATACTGCTAGAATAAATACACCTAGGCAAAATAATAATTAATTTTTAGCACAAAATAATAATGTAGCACAAAATAATCCTTTTGTTCAAAATAATCCTTTTGTTCAAAATAATAATGTAGCACAAAATAATTATATTGATAAAAATCAATTTGTTGAAGGTAATAACAAAAAAAAAATATGTTCCGGATGTAATAAAAATATAACATCAAAAAATTTTGCACGTCATTTAAAATTATGCGAACAAACAGAAGAGGTTAAAAAAGAAAAAAAAGATAAATTAAAAGATCAGTTATGTCGTAATTGTAATAAATATTTTACAAATCAAGGAATTACTAATCATTATAATTCTTGTATAAGTTCTACAAGACAATGTACAAGTTGTCAAAATACTAAACCTAAGACAGAGTTTTATGATAGTAAATATCAGTGTAAGGATTGTTTAAAGGAAAAGGTAAAATGTAGGGGTTGTCAAAAAATTATATTAAAGAAAAATTTTCAGCGACATGTAACACTATGTCCAAAACTTAATCAACATAATAATCAACATAATAATAATTTATGTTAAAATAATAATTTATATTAGTATTTCAACTAAAATAGTTGTATTTCAACTAAAATAGTTGTATTTCAACTAAAATAGTTGTATTTCAACTAAAATAATCTTATATATATTAAAATATTATTTTTTATAAAGAATAAAATATTATTTTATCAAAATATTCTTAAGCATTCCGGAAGAGAGGAGAGGTTCGGAACATACTTCTTTTGAGTATAGGAACAAAAAGTCCGACACATTCCGGAGGTTCTACAGAGGTTAAAAACACTCATAAGAGTGTAAGAATGCTAGTCCGGAATCAACAAATAATAACTCCTAAATTTTTTATTTAAAAAAATAATAAATGAATAAAAGCGAAAATTTGGAAGATTTATATTCACCGGTTATAATTAAAAGTGATAAAAGTAATAAAAGTAATAAAAGTAATCTAAGTCGTCATAAATCTCTTAATGCAATAAACGAAATAATAAATAATTATATGAATAACACTGAGTTTCAAGATACACTAACCCCTGAAGATCCGAATCTAAAAGATATTAATAATATTGTAGATAATCCTATATATAATACTAGATATAATAATAATAATATAGATAAAAATATATATAATAATATAGATAAAAATATATATAATAATATAGATAAAAATATATATAATAAAAGATATTTAGAGACACTACCCCCTAATTCATCTCTTAATAAAAAAATACCACAATCAGATCTTACACGTCTTTGGAATTTTTTGAAATTTCATTGTATAAAAATATTGTTAGCATGTATTTTAATATTTTTTATTTATCATCTTGTTATATGTATTGGAAATCAATGGGGTTACTTTCTAACAGAGGAACAAAAGAGAATAATTTTTTATAATCAAGAAAAAAAAACTTTTGAAGGATGGAAGACTGAGGAAGATAAGATTAAGGATAAAACTAATAATAAAAATATTAAACAAGGTAAAATGTATCAAGAAAATTTACATTTCATTGTTTACGGTAAAACTGGAAGTGGTAAGACTACGTTTATTAAAAAATATATAAACCAATATTATAAGGATGAAACAAAAGTACATATTTTTTGTATGCATACTTCTGAATGGCCAACTTTTACAAACGTCTATAATGATAAACAATTAGATGAGTTACAAGATATGGAAAGTTTTGCTGGTACACCTGAAAATAAATCTTTATTAATTTTAGATGATGTTGCAAGTTTATCAAAACAAAAAAATATGTCAGAAATATTTACAAAAGGAAGACATCAAAATATTCAAATAGTTGTATTAGCTCATAAAGCTTGTGATGTAGATAATAAGATTAGAGAAAACATTCAAACATTTTTTACAACTACACAAAATAATGCAGCATTCTTTAATGATATTAATAAAAATTATAAAATGAATATGCCTTTATCATATTATACACAACATAAATATGGAATAATACGTGTTGACACCATAAGTGGACATATGCAAGTATATGATAAAGATTTAAATATATTAGTAGATACCGAACATGAAATCTATAATAACTCTCAAGATTTTGATATTAGAATGTATGCAAATACAAAACATTTATCAAATCAAGTTATAGAACAAATAATTATCTTTTTAGAATCCGAAGCAAAAGTACCACTAAAAATTATTCCTGATACATTTTATTTTTATTTTGATCATTATTTAAATGCAAAATTTGGTATACCAATACCAAAAAGATTACAAGATAATGAAACATTAAACTATTTAAAAATTGCAATAAATGATGTTAGAAACGGATTAAGAAAAGCAACCCCAATAATATCTGATGTTAAATCTACATTTTCTGATGCTAAATCTACATTTGATGAAGCCAAAAAAACATATAATGATATAAAACCATTAATAAATGGTGTAAGTGAAATACTTAATAATTAAACAAATTTATCATAATTAAACAAATTTATCATAATCAAACCGAAGGTTCTAGGGCTTCGCCCGATTTTGCAGATATATTAGAATTTTTCCATTATATATATTTTAGAATTTTTTTCTCTAAAAATTAAAACATAAATTTTTTTTTAAAAAAAAAATTTCTCAAATTTTCTCTAAAAAAATAAAAAAATGGAAAAATTTTATTGCAACTTATGTAAAAAAAAGTTGCAAACAAAAAGAAGTTATCAATCTCATCTACAAAGTAAAATGCATTTACAAAATGTAGAACGAGTTGATGAAGGAAATATATTAAAATTAAATAGTTATAAAAACTATCTAGAAACATTGCCTATTGATATAAAAGTTAAAAAAATGTTTGATGATTATTCACATTCGGAATATAAAAAATTTTTTAATAGTGAAGATGAAGTCGTAACAGATATAAAATATTTATTTAGTGATACTGATGAATTTAACAAAATAGATGAATTTGATGAAGCTGAACGAACCGATGAAGCCTTACAAACCGAAGGTTCTAGGGCTTCGCCCGTAGCAAATATAAAATATTTATTTAATCAGTCTTTTGAACATAATGAAACCGATAAAACTTTTTCTGATATTCTAACCAACTTTTATAATATATTTAAGAAATCTTTCAAATGTTATATGAATGTAGAAGTACTTTATACAAAAAATGGACCTGATGGAATTCCTGAAGAAATAATACAAGGACATTTTACAAATTCACAAGAAATTCATAATGTAAAAGATATACAACCCATATTTGAATCGATGATACTTAAATTAGAAAATTGTATAATTGAAGCCCAGTTACGTGAATCTGGTTGGAGATTTGTTAAAATACTATCTAAGAAAATAGTAATTGATAAATATAAAAATAATACTGGTGGTAGTTATGTTCCTTTACCTTTCAGTTCACCACAAATAATCAACATAAAAAATGAAGATGATTATTGTTTTCTGTGGAGTATTATAGCACATTTACATCCTGCAGAATATCATAAAGAAAGACTAAGTCATTACAATAAAGAAGAATACATAAGTGAATTTGATCTTTCTGATGGCTTAGATGAATTTCCATATGATTATAATAGGTTACTAAAGTTTCATAAAAAGAATGAAAATTTAATTGAAGTAAATGTTTTTGAATTAAATGTGAATTATGTTTCTATTGGTAAAATTACTCCACTTTACTCAGATTCAAAAAAATTTTATTTGAATAATAAAAATTTTTGCCAATCAGAAATAGTATATAATGATAGAGGAAATTACATGCATCATAATATTTTTTACCAAGGAAATATAATATGTACTGAAAAATTTGAACTTGTTAAAACACTATCACCAGTAATGATAAATCACAATAATTATAAAGGACGTACTGATGATTATAATTACAAATATTCATCTTTATCTTCAGAATATCAACAAAAATTAGAAAATTTAAATAAAAGTTTACAAAAATGTAAAATAGATTATCAACAACAAACAAAAATGTTACTACAAGAATATCACCATAAATATCAAAATAAGATAGAAACAATTCAAAAATTAAATGAAGAAAATAATAAAAAATTAAATAATGAAGAATTAAATAATGAAGAAAATGAAACCAAACAAAAAATAAATGAATGTTTAAAAAAATGTCTACAACAATATAAAGAACAATATGATAAAGAATATAGTTATCAGTTACAAATATTAAATCAAAATTATTATCAAAATACATTTAATCTTACAAAAGAAATTAATGAAACACATGAAATATATAAAGATGAATTTGAAAAACTAGAACAGTCAAAACAACCAGCACAAGCGAATATATTATATTATCAGGGTCATTTTATATTGTGTAAAGATGTTTCTATATTTACAAAAACTTCAGATAATAAAAATTTTCCTTGTCTTCAATGTATGACAAGTTTTAGAACTTTAGAAGAAATGAATAGACATTTGGAGAATTGTCAACAAAATGAAGCAGTCAGAAACACATTTCCAAAAGATGATTATTTAGAATATAATAAATGGTATTTTAAAAATAAAGTACCCTTTACTATTTATTGTGATTTTGAAGCTTATAATGTTAATATGACACAAAATCAAACGGAAAGTTCCAGGGCTTCACCCGATTCTGAAAATTATAATTCTGAAAATTTTAATTCTGAAAAAAGTGCGCCTGAAAGAAGTGCACCTGGAAAAAGTTCAACTGAACAAAGTAAAGAAAAATATTTATTTGAACAAAAACCATTATGTTGGGGAATGTACATTCATTCAAATTATCCTGAATTATTTAAATCAGAATATTTACAATACTATGGTGAAGACAGTTCAGAAATGTTTACAAAGAAAGTAGAAGAATTACAAAATTATTTTTCACAATCGCTTGAAACAAATATACCAATGCTTCTATTAACAGATGAAGAAAAAATTAATTTTGTTAATGAAACAAAATGTTATTACTGTGGAAAAAGTTTTACAAATAATTATAAAACTGGCAGAGGTAGATATCTTGATAAGGTAAAAGATCATGATCATCTAAATGGATTATATAGAGGTGCAGCACATAATTCTTGTAATCTTAATGCTAATAAATTTAAATATAACTTTGTTCCTCTATATTTCTATAATGGTTCTAAATATGATTTCCATTTAGTAATGAAAGATTTATTTTTATCTGAAAAATTACAACAACAACAAATAAATGTCCTATGTAAACAAGAAGAAGAATATTTTTCAATGCAATTAGGTTGTATTAGAATTTTAGATGCATTTAGATTTTTTACTCCTTATTCATTAGATGTTATGGGAAAAACTTTGAAACCTGAACAATGTAAAATATTAAATAAATATAATTTAAAACCTTTAAAAGGCATATTTCCGTATGAATATATAACTGGAGATTTTAATTCTGTGAATAAAATTATGGAAGAAAAACAACTTCCTCCAATAAATAAATTTAAATCAACATTAAAAAGATCACAATTATCTGAAGAAGACTATACAGAAGCTGAAAAAAATTGGAGAGAGTTAAATTGTAAAACAATGTATGATTATACAATGAAATATCTTCAGATAGATGTATTAATCCTTGCTGATCTTTTCGAAAACTTTCGTGATATGTGTTTAGAATATTACGGAATAGATCCATGTTATTGTTATTCTACACCAGGTTTAACATGGTTAGCAGGATTAAAACATACAAATGTTAAACTTAAACATAATAAAGAAAATACATATGATAAATTATTATTTTTTGAATCTGGAATTAGAGGTGGAGTTTCATCAGTTTTAGGTAATAGATATGTTAAATGTTATAATAAAAAAGTAAATCCTGATGATTATGGAATAATGAAACCTTTATCTCCAGAAGAAAAAGAAAAAATATTAGAAATTTTTCGAACGAAACGAGAAGGAGTAGAACGTGAAAATGCAATTGATGAATTCATGAGAGAAAACTATTTGTTATATTATGATTTTAATAGCTTATATTCTTCTTGCATGATACAAGAATTACCAACAGGTGAGATGGAATGGTGTAATATTCTAGATTATCAAAAAACATATGATGGAAATTATAATCATGGTTATATATATGAAGTTGATTTAGTATATCCTGATTATATAAAAGATAAAACAAAATATTTTCCTTTCTGTCCCGAAAACAAAGTTCCCAATATAGAAGATTTTTCAGATTATCAAAAATCTTTAATTCCTAAAAAATACAGACCAACGAAAAAACTTATGTTAACACAAAGTAATAAAGGAAAGTATGTTGTTGAAGGAAGAATGCTAGATTGGTATTTAGAACATGGAATGATTCTCACCAAAATACATCGAAAACTATTTTATCAAAAATCTAAATGGTTAAAAAATTATATAGAGTTCAATATTGAAAAACGTAGAATAGCTAAAAGAAATAAAGATGATTTTGGAAACGTGTTCTTCAAATTAATGAATAATGCATTTTATGGTAAGACTTTAGAAAATGTGCGTAATAGACAAAATATTGAAATAGTTTATGATAAAGATAGGTTTCAAAATTTAACAAGGAAACCTACATATAAAAGAACTACTAGATTTAGTGATGAACTATGTGCTGTACATTTACGTCGAATTAGCGTAAAACATGATAAGTTTAATTTCATTGGATTCACTATATTAGAATTAGCTAAACTATTTATGTATAAATTTATATATGATTATTTAGCACCTGCTTCTGGCAAAAACTATAAATTTTACTTTACAGATACCGATTCTGTTTTCTTAGAATTAACAATATCGTATAATTCTTCACTTGATGAAGAAATTAATAAAATAAAAGATATCATTCATCCTTCTGATTTATGTAAAGTAAAAGATGAACTAGAAGGAAATGAAGATTTCATAACAGAAGCTATATTTTTAAAATCTAAATGTTACTGTTATGATACAACTAATAATATTAAAACACATAAAACATTAAAAGGAATTTCAAAGGCATCAGTGGCTAATCAAATAACATTTCAAGATTATAAAAATGCATTATTTAATAATGAAATAAAAACAGCATATAATTATAGACTTAATTCAAAGAAACATAAAATGTATTTAAAAGAAGAACATAAATTAGCATTAGATCCATTTGATGATAAAAGAAAAATTTTACCTGATGGAATAACTACTTTACCTTTTTAATTTTCTAATTTCTATTTTCTAAATATAACAATATAAAAATATAAAAATATAAAATATTATAAAATATTATAAAAATAAAATAAAATAATAATATAAAATTATCATATAAAAATGGATAAAGTTAGAGCTGATAATTTTAAAAGAATAAAACAATTAGACGAATTAATAAAACAAAGAAATTATATGAAAGAAAATCATCTTCAACATAGAATGACAAAAGCTGGTATTCAATCTGATATGTTTGATAAATTAAAATTAACTGAAGAAGTAAAAACTGATTATGAAAAAACTGTCGAACCATTTAAAACTCTTGAAAAGGACTTTAATGAAAAACGTGTTGATATAGCGGATCCTGTACTTAAAACACTATTAGATGACTATGGTTTATTAGAGGCAAACATAGATAAAGAATTACCAAAATCTATGTTATTCGAACATTCTACTTTCTTTTTAGATAAAAAATTATTTGCAAGATTTTATCTTGGTGGTAAAGAAATATTTCCACAACCTTTACGAGGATTAATTTTTACGCCAGATAAAAAACCTATTAGTTTAGATAGAAATTTTGTTGATCTTTTAAGAGGAGCAGATTTAAAAAATTATGCTGTAGAAGATCTCATAAAATATAAAGCTATATTAGATAGAGTCGGTGTAGTAAAAACTCTTAGACGTTATAAACAATTAGAAAATTTATTATCAACGGGAGTTAAAGTAGGGAAAGGTTTATCTGAAAAACAGAAAACAGAAACAACTGTATTTTTACCAGATGATCCACAAGAATTACTAAATAGATTAAATATTTTAATATCTGCAATAAAAGAAGGACATAATTCTAGTTTCAATGAAATTCATGCTATATTGAAAAGACTGTTAGAAAAGAAGATTCTAAATGAAGAGGATTATAAAAGTATAACGAACCGAATGATCTAGGACTTCGCCCGTAGCTGAAATATGTTGTTGTTTTACTTTTTTTATAAATGTGTTCAGCAGATTTAGACAAAATTAATAATCATTTACAAAATTTAACAGAGATTTTGGGTTCATCAAAATTTAGTACGACGTTAAAAATTATAACAACTACTTCATCGCACACTTGTAATTTAGAACCCATTCTACATTTGGAGCAAAATAAAAATTATCAAATTGCATTGACTAGTTTCTCCACATTTAACACTATTCAAAACGTTATCAAAGATGTGAATGATCAATTTAGATATTCTACTGATAAAGGCAAAACATGGAAAATATTAACTTTTCTTCCTGGTTCTTACGAAGTTGAAACAATATCAAATGAAATTAAGAGACATTTAGGTATACCATTTAAAGATAAGAAACAATTACATTTTGCAGTTGAACCGGCAGTTAATAAATTTTCTCTTACTTTAGACGAAAATCATCAAGTTGATTTTAATCATGATAGATCATTGTCAAAGCTATTAGGATTTAATAAACAAACCTATAGTCAAGGTTATCATTTAGGTGAGAAGATTCCAAAAATAACTGAAATAAATTCAATTGTTGTACATTGTGACATTATTGAAGGAGGTTATATAAATGGTAAATTATCAAATTTAATATTCAGTTTTCCAGCTTTTACTGTACCCATTGGTTATAGATTAAATGTATTTCCACAAACATTAATATATTTTCCTATTACAAGAAAAACTATTAACAACATTGGCATTAGAATCACTGATGAAAAAGGACAAGAAATAAATTTTGGAGGTGAAGAGATTATGATAGATCTTTTGGTACGGGAGGTATAAACTTTTACGCTACAATAGAGAAGTTTAATTTTTTTTATCATTTTCATTATTAATCTTATTAATCTTATTAATCTTATTATTAGAAACAAAAAATAAACTTAAATTAAAATTTTATTTTTATTTTTTTGTTTTTAAAAACACTAATTCAATAATGGATGAATTTATTACTTTAAAAATGAATGAAATGTCTTTAAATAAAAAAAAACTTAAATTTAATCATCATCCAAATTTATCTAATAAAGTTTTGTCAGTTATTTGTGGAAGATCAGGATGTGGAAAAACATATCTATTATTTAAAATTTTAACGACTCCAAATTTTTTGGATTATAACAATCTTATAATTTATACAACAACGGCAGAACAACCCGTCTATCAATTTTTAAAATATGGATTTGAAAATAATCTTACAAAACCAGCAATTGCTTCTCTATTCGAAGAATATGAAAAATCTGAATATGAAGAAGAAATAAATTTGTGGTGTGAAGAAGCAGCAAAAAATAAACAATTAGTTGAATCTAATAAAAATAAGTATATAAAAATACAATTAATAGATGATAGTGGTAATATGCAAGATCCTAGTAAACTAGATAAAACAATGAAACATTGTGTAATTTTTGATGATTGTGTTAATGATAGAAATCAGTCAGTTCAGAGAAATTATTTCACAAGAGGTAGACATAATAACTGTAGTGTATTTTATTTGACACAAAGTATGTATTCATTAGATGGAAGTGTTATTAGAAAGAATGCAAATATATTTATACTATTTGAAATAAATGCAAGAAACTTAAGTGATTTGTTAAGAGATTTATGTATAAGAGATAAAGATGAATTTAAACAATCGTGTAATAATGCTTGGTCAAAAGATTATGGATTTATCACAATTAATATTGATAAAAAAATTCATGAAAGAGTTATCGAACAATTGTTTACCGAGTAATAAAAATATACAAATATAATGTTTTAATAGTTTATTTTTTATTATCAGCTTTAATTTTGTCTATTTTTTTAAAATATAATATTTGAATTTTGTGGTAACATTGGTATACAGCAAAAACATTTTACTGAACAAATTATTTTTTTATTGCTTTGTTGTTTGTAATCTTTTCGTTTAAAGTTTTCACGTTTAAAGTTTTCACGTTTAAAATTTTCTCGTTTAAAATTTTCTCGTTTAAAATTTTCTCGTTTAAAATTTTCTCGTATTAAGTTTTGTTTAATAAAGTTTTTAGCTCTTCTAAAAAAATTTTATCATCACTAAAAGTTTTACCATCACTAGAAATTTTGCCATCCTTTTTATTTTTATCATCAACTTTTTCTGTCTGTGATTGAAATGATATTTGATTTACTTCATTAGCTATTTGATCAAATTTTTCAATCTCATCTAACGTAATAACATTATCATCACATACTCTTTGAAAGTAGTAGTGTAGTTTATCATAGACTTCTTTAATATGTAAATGCTTAGTTTTTAATGATTTTCGTTTCTTAGTTATTAAAGATTTTTCTAACATTGTAGCAAGTGAAGTTGCAAAAACACCCGTACCTGTTAAAGCTGTAGCAACTACTGGAATTACTAAAACACCTGAAGATATAACAATTGTTAAAGCACCTAAACTTATTGTTAAGAATATGCCAATTCCTTGTGTTACATTCTTAACTTTACTCCATCTCTTTCTTAATTTTTTATAATGCTCTAATCTTAATAATAATTGGGATTCCTTATCTTTCATATAACGTACTCTATCTTTGTGTTTTTCAATATTTAATTCACTTATTTTTAATTGAGATAACGAAGGATATATTCTTGAGGTTTCATCCATTTCTGAAGTTACTTCCATTTTTGTTCCTTCCATTTTTAAAGAAATATTTTTAGTCACATGATATATTTTAAAAACCTGAAAATGGATTTAAAAGACGTTTTTAAAAATACTAATTTTCGGTGTCCTTGAACGGTCATGATTTAAGCAATGAAAAATGTCATAATCACAAATTTGAGATTCTCAACTTTTATAATTTTTTAGTGTCCTAGAACGGTCATGATTTAAGCAATGAAAAATGTCATAATCACAAATTTGAGATTCTTAACTTTTATGATTTTCGGTGTCCTGGAACGGTCATGATTTAAGCAATGAAAAATGTCATAATCACAAATTTGAGATTTTGAAAAATTTGAAAATTGGGTATTTTTAAAAATGCCCAAATCGGAGCGAAGCTCCTCTGGCTTTAGCCGATTTATGAATTTAGGTCTTCATAACCTGAAAAAGGGTTCAAATTCATGAATTTATGTTGTTTTTAAAAGTACCATTTTTGAAAAAAATGGTACTTTTTGAATGAACCAAATTCATGAATTCAGGTCTTAAAAACCTGAAAAAGGGTCTAAATTCATAAATTTATGTCGTTTTTAAAAGTACTATTTTTTGATTTTATGGTGTCCTGGAACGGTCTTTTATCCATTACTTTAATCTCCTTCGTTTCGACTTATTTCCAACTGATTTCGATTTCCGCTTTCGCTTTCGCTTTCTTGTCTTTTTCACAGGAAGCTTCGATCTAGATTTCCTAACTCTTCGTCTTTGCTTAGTAACTCGACCGGATCCAACTTGTCTTGTCTTGTTGCGCCTCTTACGAACAGGTCGTCTCGACTTTGTTAGGTCATCCAATGCATCAATAGCTGATTGCTGAGCACGGACTTTCATTGATTCTCCTATATCCGCTCCTTGGAGTGCATCCGCAGCAACATTTGCACCAAAATCTAAAGCTCTGTTTCCTACGCGTTTCATCACTGGCAAGGCATAGCGTTTAAGTCCAGGAAGTAATGCACGCTTTAATGCACCAAATATTCCTCCTTCTACTTGTCGCCTACCTCCAGCAAATACGGGATATCCGCTTTGATATGATGGTCTGCTATAAAAGCCTGTCATTGTAAATTTTGAATTCTGAAGAATTTCACAATAGCGTAAAGCCTTAGTCTCGATTCTTAATATGTAGTGTCAGCACAGTAACACCACCATAGAATGGAACAATTTCACCCGCATCATCATGAATTGAAATGTCGATTCTATTGATAACACTTCGATTGATCGGTAAATACATTTTGTTGATGAATTCACGATTGATTAACTGCTTCCGGACGGATGATAGGGGAAATGTGCGTAGCAATGGAGCCTCGATGTCACCAACTCTAGTATACTCAACAATATTGCAGTAAATATATAAGTTACTGATGTCTCTCTCTAATGAAGGTGCTGAATTACCAATGGTTGTACCTTCATTTATTGTGAATTTTGAGAACCCTAGAATTGTTGCCAACATCTTGTCGAGCTTAATGAGATAATTTCTCCCTACTTTTAAAACCATTCGCTTCTTTAAGGGATCATATGAAAAGAAGTACTCATCTGCGTTGAGGTAGTGTGCACCATTTTCATTCAGTTTTGTACAAATTTCCGATGGTGTGTTTAGATCTTCAACGTTTAAATTGACCCTCCTTACTAGCTCAGTTGAGGTACTCAATTCGTCAGCCAGTATTTTATCGGAATATACATTGATGTGCCATGCGTCGTTTGTTGCTGTCTTTAGTTTATTGGAATTCAACTGAATCTTATATGTATCATTTAATTCTGTCAAACACGGTGGACTATCAGGATGCTTGAATAGTCTCTGAATTTCAGATCCGAATTCAATAACAGCGGAATTAGACTTTTCCAAAGGTGTCTTTTTAGTGAAAACAAGAAATTCTACCTCCATTTCAGCAGTAAAAAGAGTTACTTTCTCTTTCTTATATTCACAAGTCGTTAAACTTTCTGGCACTGATCCTTGAAACTTTCTTGCAACGTCTTCAATATTTTTAATAACTTCAAATTTTTCCTTGACGCGGACACTCCTTTTCTGTAGTGCATACAACGGTGCAATTCTACATTGAAAATCACTAACTGTTCTCTCAGCTTTCCATTCAAGTCCATTATACCAATGTAGAGATGAAAATGTAGTTCTGGGAAACCCTAGAGTGTGTGCCAAATCTCTACCTAATATTAGCAGAACATGCTTCCTCCCTTCTTTCAATAGTTTAGTTGAGCCTTTTACAACTGGCTTGAAGAATCTATTTAAAGTGAGAGTGAAGAGATCGTTTATTCGTCGGAACATTTTACCAATTTCATTCTCCGTATCTTGCAAGCTGAGTGTGTTAACTGTAGAATTGAAGGAAGACGTTGCATATGCCTTTTCAATTTTGATCATGTTCTTGACAGACGGTAGCGATGGTGAGAAAGGATGTAAAGTAAGATGATGAAAATCCCATGTTCCATGTAGACCATTCTGAAATAGGCGAAAACAATCATCCTTTTCACGTACTTCCGTGTGTATTTCAAAATAATTATTCGTTAACAAACTAATATCATTGTAATATGTGACTTCAGTTAATGCGACTTCGTGAGGGCCACTCAGATAAAGAGGCTTGGCAAACTCAACCGAATACTCCGATGGTTTGTTCTCTGGAAATATCTTGGGATTGCTGTTGCTCGGGAGAATGATGTTGAACTCAGCAGACGACATTATTGGATATAATGTGGGATCAGTAGTCATTCACCAATATTAGCTTAAAAGCTTCTAATGTCTCCTACTTCCACATTTCTCAAGTCTTGATGGGCTATCCAACTGTTGAACGAGTCAGGATATCCCTTCCATTTGACGAGATATTTTCTATGATTACCATGTCCTTTCCTCTTAACTATTCTATCTATCATATACACTTCTTCACTCCGATCAACCACTTGTAATTCATATGAGTAGAATTTCCCTTCAATTGGATTACCATGATAGTCTATTAACTTATACATTGTTGGTTTAAATTTTTTATTTACTTCATCAACAAAGAATTCTTCTTCAGTCCAATTCGGTAGATAGCCCTTCTCGAATGTAGACTTCACTTTAGAGATGCGAACTCTATCACCAACGTTGATTTTCTTCTTATCGGTAGTTGCTTTTGGTGCCTTGCCATACAGACGAAGTCACAAATCCATAGCATTATCCCGAGTGACGTCAATTGGACGCATCTTTATAATCCGATGATAGCTCTCATTGTAATTTGTCACGAACTTCTGTAAATCATCTATCCAGACATGTGTATTTGTAGCACTGAAATACCGCCATATCTTTGTCTTGAGTGTACGATTGAACCTCTCAACCATCGCAGCTTTGTAAGCACTTTTAACACTGAACAGTTCAATGTCATATCGCTCAAGTAGACCACGAACGTGGGAATTTTCGAATTCCTTTCCTTGATCTGTTTGTATTCTTTGTGGGATCCTCCCTTCATTTAGAATACTTTGAAAAGCCGCCTCAACTTCTGCTCCTCTCTTGGATTTCAAGGCGCGAACCCAAGCATATCGTGATAAAATATCTATTACGGTAAGGATGTAGTTGTAACCGTCATTGTATTGAGATATCTGCTGCATATCAGCCAAATCTGCTTGCCATTGACTGTCAATATTATTGACAACATATCTCCTAGTTGGAAACCGCTTCCTCGCATCCTTGTGTAGCGTGTAGGTTGGTTGACTCTTCAACCATTTCTTCACTGTCTCTAATCGTACACCTGCTGCACGGGCTAAAACGCTCGGACGACTGAAGCTTGCGGGATGATTGATATCGTAGTAGATTTGTCTCAGTTTTTCCGCTGCGCTCATCCTCCTTATTCTGGCGACTCGCTCGAGTATTACTTGCACAGCAACTGCTAACGCAATTGATATCAACTTCTATACCCTCTTCTCCTTTACTATCGAGCGCAGACTTCAAACAGCAGCAAATTTTCTGCATAGACATGATATGGGAAGCAATTTCACTGTTATTTGCCTAATATTTGCTATAACTTTTCGGTGTTCTTGTTGAACTTCTCCCTCTTCTCTTCGGAGTTGGAGACGTAGCAGGAAAAACAATGGGTTCTCGCTTGACTGTGGTAACTACTTTTCCTTTTGAAGAATCGGTTGCCAACACTTTATTCAGTTCATTTATAGTTGGTCCTCCGATTATATTATGGGGGACATTGTGATTAGATAGCACTTTTTGAAAGTATTCCCATCCTTGTGGAGCACCCAGCTTTCGCCTTACATCTCTCACAGCATATTGTAGAAGATCATCAATGTGACTGTTCCTAATTACATCACCGTTTTCTTCTATTATTTCTCCTCGCTCATTGAACTTTACGTGGGGATCAATAAAATCAAACAACCTTTCAGCTCGCATGCGATATGCTCGAGGAGTTGAAAGAGTTATGAATTTGCGCAGCTTTTCCCTAATATGTCGTCTTTCCTCTAAATTCTCAGCCTGTAACTGCATTCGTCGATAAGGATCCTCAATCTTTTGAATTTCCCTATCCTGTTGAGATAATTGCTTAAGTTGATCTGTAACCGGCTGATCCACATTTTTAACTTCCTGAATATTTCTTGTCATTGATAGCTGTAGATATTCCTCTTGAGGAATGACAACCATTTTTGAAAAACTCATATTGAAAATGTCATAGTAGCTGAAGCACATATGTATTGCCTAAAACTGTCATTGGTCCAATTAATTAACTGTTGACAGTGAATACTATCATTGCATCTCCAGAGTTTGGTATAATATTAGTTCGAAATCGAAATCGCTCTGGGCATTCTTGCGTTAAATCAATGAAGAGGTAGCCATGTGGCTTCTTCGTCACTTCATCATATATTTTCGAAAGAGTTTTAGGCTGCTGAGGTAATATTTGTCGACTCAAATGATGTATCTGACTACTATCTCTTGGATTCTTGAAAACCACCAAATAGTGTGTATTAAGACTTCTAGTTCTCTGCTCTTTTCCTCCATCAAAGATATTTTGAGTGATGTAGATGATAAAAGCTTGCCTATGGTGTGCTGTTTGAATAAACATTTCGGTTACATCTTTTGAAGATTTGCTTTCTCGAAGTAGATCATCCAACACGATCAAATCACCTGCTCGGATATCCTCAGTTGGTGGTAGCCCCTGTTTTACTTCGTATCCCTGCTGTCGGAGTGCAGAATGCAGATCTGGTTGATAAATACCGTAGTACCATTTAACCTGTTTTATTTTCTTATTAAACATCTCATCTCTGTATTGCAGTAGCTGAGTTACAAAAGTTGTTTTACCAGACTGACTTGGTCCGGCCACACACATTGTACGGTCAGTGAATAGTCGAAAATCTGTCATTTCAGAGTCATTCAATATCATCATCATCATTTACTAACACCCATTATTTTGCTTAGTTAGAACTTAAAACATGTAAATTATTTCCAAACAAGTTTTATTGAAACGATAAACAGTTGTTTTAATTTACCACATTTGAGTGTCTTCATCGAGGGTAGAATCGAAGGAACTCTTCAAGTCAGGTTGTGCATCCTGTCGCTTCAGTTTTAGCTTCATGCTGTCCCTCGATCTGCGCGTCCTTTTCTTGCTTTCATCAAACTCCTTGGCTTCTTTTCCATCGTTTGATTCTTTCGGCTCACTTGGTGTAGCAATGTCTTCAATATGAATTAAGCACTTGTCAATTGGTAATGGTTCATAAACCAATTGTAGAACCTTCATCTGAAGAGAAGCCAATTTACCAGTTGAACCATGAGCGCCAATGTAAAGTCCAGTAACGTGTACCAAGCCCATGTATCGCCCACGCTTGAGATCATCACAATCCATTGGGTTTGACAGCACATCAAACGCTTGGAAATGGTCAGATAATTTTAAGAAGAGAGTATCAAACTCAGGTAGATCTTTGAATCCACTCCCTTCATCCAACTTCTTCTTCCAATGTACCGGAGCACTGTCAGGTAGTTCGACACATTCCTTTGCGAATGAATCAATCATTTTTAGTGTAGTTTGCTGCCATTTAGGAAATGTGACTCGCATTTGTCTTAGATTGCTGTAGCTAGATGATGACATCCCATTGCTATGAAAAAATGGAACTTGTAAATATAATCCATCATCACCATAATTAAGCGTTTGAAAATAAAACGTGTTTCCGATTCCTTGAACCTTACGCGTTGGTCTAAATTTCAAGAGATCGCGATCAACAACGTCGCCCTCTTCTTTAATTACGTGCATTTTAAGAGACATTTTGCTGTTGTACTCACACTGACGGATGATCACTTGAAAATGACTACTGAAAGCTCGCACGCCTATCTTATATAGACTTCAATCAATGTCGATGAGTAATCGATGACGTGTCGACTTCTGATTTGTTGGCTCTATGCCAGCAGTGCAACACCTGTAATAATTCTTCCTAGAGGACTGTCCAGCACTTTGGAAATACTATTACTGATGTCATTTAGCATATCCATAAAGCCACCACCTCCATGTTGAATCATATTTCTCCTGACTTTATCACTACCCCTAGGATTCGAAAATTTGCGAATGTTTTTGATAGACCTAGGATTCAACAAAGGCTTGTATATTGGAAGACACTTGTGAATTGTAAAGGCCAAATCACGTATGAAGTCATCACTTGAATTTTGAATGAATTCACACTTCCTCCGATTATTATGTATTCTATTCAATGCCGCAATGCCTTCTTTAACTGACTTGAAGGTTTAAATGACGGTTTCTTTCGGGAAAAAGACCGTCGTTTTCTTTGTACAACCATATTTCTTTTTTTACGACAATGAATGAGAAGAAAGCGAATAACATTATTGCTTAATACATACAATGATGATAATTCAAACTACAAATAGCATTGTTGCTCAATACATACATGTAATACACAATGTCACTTCAAACATTGACAGATGGTAGTTTATAGTCATCAATGTCACTTAAGGTTTGTTTCGTTGCAATTATCAACTGTTTAAGATCACTCATTAAGTCCATCGAGAGGGGACAACACCTACAACATGACATTTGGGCGTACAAACGCAGAAGATTCGCATAGTATGCTCGAAACTTAGCAGTGTCATCTCGGTCCAGCGCCGCCACGTTGATGCTGACGGATGGTGGACCAGCAAATACGTCAACTGTCAATTTTACACCATCTTCTTCATAATGGCTGAACGTTATCAGGTCATGCAGGCATGTGTTAAAATATCGCGTTCTATTATAGCAATAACAGCGAGAATGAGCAGGAATTGTCTCAGTTCCACTTGGAGGTTGGAACACTTCTTCAAGCCAAAATTTGGTCACTCTTGTCAGCACTTCAATCAATGCTTTCATTAGGATTTTCTGCACCTCAACGTTGTCTTCACACTTGAAGAATTTTACAATGTCCTCCATCAAATCTACTAAGTCAGCTTTGTAACCTGTTACGTCGTCACTACAATAAAGTATAAATCCTTTGAATTTCTTGCCTTGATGAACAAGTGCTACAGGGATATAGCTGCTGAAGGTCATGCTCAATCTTGTTCAATGAATGAATGAATGAGTGAAACGAGAACCATTATCTCTCTCTTATAGCAAGGCTAAAGCATTAATGACCAATGAAAAGCGAGCTTGATGAGTCATCATGATCTATACACATTCGTATATGATGTTACAAACCCTTGACAAAGAGGACATTTCTTTATATAATTATTCTGTTTATCATAACAATGAGAACATAAAACAAAGTGTTCACATGGGACCAAGAGAATGGACCTTGGTCGTTCAAAGCATTCAACACAGTTCACTTCGCACAGCAATTTAAATGTCTCGTTTTCCAATTTTCGCCTCTCATCCAAATGAATTCCACGGTCTGCCGAAGAACTTGGAGAAATAATTTTTGACGAATGTCTCTCTTCTGATCTCCCAGTCACGTCTCGCTGCTTCAAAATTGCTGTCTTAAATTCAGGTATCTCATTATAATTTGATGGCGAAAAATCTTCTATCCAACTGTGATCTAAATTTAGTCTTGTAGTACTTTCAAGTAAATCCATTAACCGCTCAATTAGTTCACCAGCTCGGATGGTTTCATTTAAGTTTGTAACTGTTTTTATAGCTCGCAATGAAAAACCAAGATCTCTTGCAACAATCCATGATGTTGGATGACCATTCATCATATATATATACAGTGTGATAGAAATTTGACAAAAGAACACAAAATAGAAATGAAGGATTCAATGGTCACAATGGTCACAATGGTCACAATGGTCACAATTGTCTCAATCGAACACAAACCATAATGATAATAATAATAATAATATATATATGTATAGATATATAGATATATATATATATAGATAGATAGATAGATAGCCTTCAACATAATCATTCAAAAAAAAATAACAAGTTCAGCATTAGAACATCTGCGTACTCATCCTCAACACAATTAGAACATTACGTACTCATCCTCAACACAATTAGAACATGATGTATTCATCCTCAACACAATTAGAACATCTGCGTACTCATCCTCAACACAATTACAACATTATGTATTCATCCTCAATACAATTAGAACATCTGCGTACTCATCCTCAACACAATTAGAACATTATGTATTCATCCTCAATACAATTAGAACATCTGCGTACTCATCCTCAACACAATTAGAACATTACGTACTCATCCTCAACACAATTAGAACATGATGTATTCATCCTCAATACAATTAGAACATCTGCGTACTCATCCTCAACACAATTACAGCAATACTCAACGTTTCAATCCTCACACTTTGCCATTCATGTTCAAATTAACAACTCTAGAACATTTAAATGTACCTAACCGAACTCACATCATCAACACATTACACTATTCTCTTCACAAATAACACAAAACAGTACACTTGTGTTCGCAATCAACACTTCAAATAACAGACGACTACAACCACAAGATCAACTTTAAAAACAAATCGGTACATTAGGTTCCAATTCAAAATGTACTCATCCTGATCGGTACATTTAGGTTCCAATTCAAAATGTACTAATCCCGGGACAGTATGAGCCCTTTTAATACTACTATGATTTCAGATCAACAAATAAACTACGGCGGCGCTAATAGATTTTCTCTGTTTCGCCGCCGACGAAGTTATCGTCGGCGTCGAGCTCTAGTTTATATGCAACTATTTTTTAAATCATGTTCAATTATTGAAAATCCAATTGCCTATTTTAATAAGGCAGCGCCTCCCTCTGTGGCTCAGTAGGGCACAGGAGAAAGGGTCAAAACGTGAATGCTTTTACTCATGACTAGAATTCTGCTTTAGTCCCTTCCCAGTTTTGTCTGTAGTCCTACAGAGAGCGACATTCAAGGCTTCTTCAGGGATAACAGCTTCCATCTTTTCATTACCCACACTTCAATCAAGCATTGTATCTGAACATGGAAGCTCACGCCTCAGTCTGTTAGCCCATATATCAAGTAAGGAAGACAGGCAGGATATAGCATGGGTTTTAATTAATGAATCATTTCACTCAATGTTGGGCAAAAGCTTGAGTTTAGTTTGACCCACAAGTTTTCTACAAACTCGGGTTAAAAACACAAGCCCATGGTTGAAAAACTTGAACTTTTTTAACGCGCGTTTTAAAAATCTGCACCTTATTTAGCTATCCGGTCCTTTGCTATGTAGGCCTATTCCTACCCCTACTAATAGCAAGCGCGCTACCAGGCTTTATTGATCTTCTTCATCTATTATTTGAAGTAATGCCAGTTATTGCACCTAATAAGATTATGCATGTTATGATACGCATGTATTAAACTAAGCTAATCATTAACATTACATGTATCTTAATGATCTCATTCTCAAGTGACTTAATGCCCGTGAGCATATAGCCCAGTGAGCAGTGATACTTTCATCGCCTGTCGATTTCAAGGCATGCATGTGCCAGAGTAGCTGCCAATAAAAATATTCCAAGGGATTTTTTTGCCCAAGACAGGCCTACATCTGCCGATTTTCTGAAGTGCACCAAGAGACTCTAAAACATCAGCAGAGAAGGAGAAAGTTAAATGGTCATACATCAATGTGATTTTCAGTCCGAAAGACAAATATCTTTCTTCTTCAGACGTGATTCTCTCAACCATCAATAGGCCAATGTTCCGAAAATTTTTCCGATATTTTTATTATATGCATTCACTAGGAGTGATGATGACGATCTGCTTAAAACTGATAAATATCTAATGTTTGCTTGCATTCATTTATCTTCAATTTTATCTATCCAAAACTGTTTTTATTTCCTCTCTTCAAAACATTCATTTATTAATTAACCGATAAGCAAGATTTTCGTTTTACAGTAGCTTGCACTCAATACTTCTCTTATTTAGCATTATTTTGTCACCGCATCGCTTATATTTTATTGATGATTTTTGATAAATAGCCTGCATGTCTAATCGACATCAGGAAAGAACTTCAATTACAGCTGACTTCCACTAAATGATTAAAGCTGATTGAAGTGCCGTCATCGTGTAGAGGAAAATGAAAGCGCAAGTGAAAATGGATGCGTTTCATTGACAGTTGTCATACAAGCAAAATATTTGCAAAAAACGTCGAAGAAGCACTTTTCAAAGCAGTTTATAAATATTACCTTCCAGTGAAGGGGTATGTCCAACGATTTTTGAGGATTAGTCTGAAAATGAGCTGACACTAAGTCACGATAAGCCTATATCACGCGGTTTACTTGAAGTGCAATGTTTGTAATACAGTAGCCTAAGTCCTCGAATAATGAACATTCGAATAATTCGAATAACGATTCTGAAAGTCTTAATTTCTCTGATTCGGTTTTTTCCTGCTCTTCACTTTGTTGGTTTCCACCCTGAGTTTCTCGACGACCTTCATGCGGACGTTACGTTAGGGTGATGTATTTGCCGCCCAACTCGACTGCAATCCTTCAACCCATGGATCAAGGGGCAATTGCGACTTTCAAAAAGTACTATCTCCGCCAAGCGTTCAGCCAAGCTGCGTAGCAGACCGAGACCCGTGGCATAACACTTCGACAGTGGTGGAAGGAGTACGACATCTTGAAGGCCGTGAGGAATATTGGTGCCTCTTGGGCAGAGGTCTCCGAATCTACCCTAAGTGCTGTGTGGCACAAGCTGCCCCCTACTGTTGTTAGCGACGCATCAGAGTTTGAGGAGGAGATTCAGTCAGTCGTCAGAAATGTGATCTCCTTGGACAACGATCTCCAGCTGGACATTGATGAAGGGGATGTCCGCGGGCTCCTCGATGCCCATGCAGATGAACTGTTCAACGAAGATCTTCTTGAGCTTGAGGAACAGAGGAAAAAGCAGGAAGAAGAAGAAGAAGTACAGCAGCTGGGGAATGTCGAGCACAAGGGACTGACAAGAAAGGTTTTGGTGGAGGCGTTTGCATTGTTTGAGAAGGGCCTTGGTCTCCTTGAACACAATGACCCAGATGTAGCTCGCTTCCATCAATTTTCCACTAGCCATCAAGAGCTTCTTGCTCCCTACATGGAAGAGGAGAAGAAGGGATCACAAAGCAGCTGTCAATAGCTTCATTCTTCAAACCATCTACAAGGAGCTCTAGTGCTACTACATCTGCTACCGGCGCCACGTGTGAAATTGACCCAACTTATGTCATCAGTTCTGATGAGGAGACTCCAGCCTCCGCTAGTTATACTAGTTGAATGCTTAATAGTTAATACTAGTTAGTGAAGTTCACGTAGAGTACATGTGCTGTTTTTACTCATCACAGATATCTTTAGTTTCCAAATATCTCACGAGTTTACAGTCTTTATATCTTCCAATTTGGTCGCTCATGAATGCTGCGTGGACTGTGTGCTTTTACTTCATCACATGTTCATCAACACATGGAGAATTTGCATCACTATGATCAACGCTGCATAATGAAGCTTGTAACTTTGAAGCTAACAATTAGCAAACTCCAAAATAAAGTACATTATTTTTGCTCCAGATCTTTCACATTGCATGAAATTATACCCCTATTGTAAAGCAAGATTCACATTATCCCAAACGGTGTCTGTGTGATAATTAATAATGCTAATAATTTATAGTACGCCATTGCGGTGGCAAAGGAATGTTCAAAAATCCGCGGACGGAAATCGTATTGCTACGATCGCTTTAATCCAAATAATGATGAAATCAAGAGTTTTAGACCCAATTTATTGGTACGCAGCTGCCTCGGCAGTTGAAGCGCTAAAATTATAGGGCCTATCAAAAAAAATCAAAACTTTCAAAATTTTCCATAATTTCCCGATTTTTTCCAAAATTTTCCAATTTTTTCCATAATTTTCCACGGAAAATTTTCATCACTAGACACTGCCGACCAACACATGCTGTTATGAAAGTTCCTCTTGCTTTTAGTGGTGTCAAATTAGATTTACTTAATAACCCATTGCCATGTAAAAAATGAAACCCACATCCTTATCCCTAGGTTTTGCATTTGTTTTATAAATAATTTTAAAAAACCTGTCTTGTTGCTTGTCCTTTCCTATAATTTTCCTTTAAGCTCGCCTTACCTTGTTGATATTTGCGTTATGTCGCACGTAATTCTGTTCACAAGCATTAGGCATATGAAATGCTAAAGCCTTGCCGAACTGTGTTCTTTGTCTGTACAAATGGATATCGTGTTTTTTTTCAGAGAAAATCAATATAACTATATTATGTACAGATAATCGATCAAAGGATATATACTGACCTATACAGCAATATACAATCCTTTATCAGGCCTATATCAATAGAGCTTGGATAAGCAAAATTTAAGTAGACAGATTTAGTATATTTTTCTATATATCTTTGAAATTATATTCGCTAATAGCTTTTGTTCGAGTCATGACAACTCGGTCAAATTAGCTTCTTTGGGAAGGTTCTGGTTTGAATCAAACGATTTATCGGCATGCCCACAGATAAGTTAGATGGTATATGTATGTAATTCAAAATCGAAATCTGGCGTGAAAAATTCAAGCCTGTAAACTTGCACGCCACAACGCTCGCACAGATTTTCGGAAAAAGTTCATTTACATTTTTGTGATTGAGGTAGCACAATTTCAATGTGTCAGGTTTTCTTAGAAAAGTTATGAACTGAACGCAGAATTTGGCGCTGGCCTGTGGCATTGTCAGTAAGCTACATTTTGCTTACACCGTTGTCACTACCACTGCGCATCGCTTTGGCCGCTGCCCGCTTGCATTGTCAGCAGGCATCACTGCGCTGCACACTGCCGCTAGCCAGTATAGGCTGCGCATCACTTTGCTGCTAGCAAAGCCAACAGACAAGCTATGCCTGGTACATACAGAGCTTCATTATTCACCTGTTGGACGCGTGTTAGAGTTCTCTAACCACTCATTCATTTTCATGCAGAAGCTCAATTTGGCTTAGAGTCACACACATCGAAGCTCACAATCAAGTCGTTTGTGGAAAAGGGACTGTTTACTCATTTTGGACCATCTGTCATTTTGCTCTTCTTTTGAAGATTTTTCATTTTTTAATAACCCAATTTAACTCAATTAACTGTCACATGTAGCCTTAGAGCGCATGAAATTTATGATGTATCCTTCAGCTGAATTGACAATCAATCAATTTCAAGAAGCTTTTGTTCCAACGCAAAGCATTCGTTCGCACGAACCGCTGTTAAAATGGAATATTGAAGGTTTTATCCCTGCTGAACATGTTCGTGTCCCTACTAAACTTTACCAGATTTGGTGTCAGGATCACACCTTAGTAACTCAAATATATTTTGGAAAGATTGCACTGACTCTTTTGAAATACAAAGATGGCAATAAATTCACTTGATTATACTTACAAAAACTTGCTGTTTCTCCATCAAATTATTGCTTTAACTACTGCTTGCAATTGCTTTAACCTAAACCAGCTGCTTGAGAAACACACTGTAATGAGACCGATGTTTTCGAAATTATATATTGCCGACTTTTGAATTTTCCTACCTGGATGAAGGACTATCGTTCAAAACGTAGGTAATATATAATTTCGAAAAAAATTACTCGGTCTTGTAACTTTCCCTGGTGGTGAATAATTAAAAACATGTTTAATTTTCGCATTGTGATTTCTTGCAGATAGTCAAAATACCGACCGATACCAGAGGTGCTAAAATAAACAACCAACAGATAGGCCTATGAATATTATTTCAAATACAAAAACAACTTCATACTTTCCATTGAGCTGGCAGAGGATAGAAATTAGCGAAAGAATTTCACAAAGAAAACTGCTACAAAAACAGTTCAACATTTAACTCTGTTATATCCCCATTTGCATGAGTAATGAGCAGATGTTTGCAAAATTTTCCAATGTTTCTATTCGAGTCAATAATTGGGTACATGACGATACTATTACTTGTATTTTCCCATGTGAACTAGCAGTCGATTCTAGTAGTTGAAGATATACAACATAGTTGATTGTCTGCTTGAAAAATGCTAAAAATTATGTTTTGAATAGAAAATGCTTATTTGAGAAGCAGAATTTTCCTTTTATGATGACTTTTAACTTATGGGAGGCATTTTTCTCGACAAACACATTAATTTGATTAGCAAATATGAAACTGAAATACAAGATGTTTGTATCTCCAAGTTTCTCTTAATGTAAAGCAAGTTCATTGGATTCCTCTACCACCAATTGGGAAGTTGCTGAACTGAAATTTGCAACCTAGATGCATTCTCCTTCAGTTTACGACGGTGAATGAATAGTTTGAGGACGCCATGGCATGGCTACTGAGTCTGTTATTTCAGAATCATCTGCAACAGGTGAGACATTTTTATTAATGAAGATTATTGACAAGAGGTGTGCGGCTGTTTGCGCGTGCGTGCGTGAAAGTTACAATTGCTCAGGGAGTGGAACTTAATAGTTCCGTTTTCTTAATGTGCTCTTAACGCTCTTATTTTCATAGATATTTTATCATTAACTTGAAATTATATATTCCGAAAATTTGGAAATGCAAAAATTTAGAACTTACAAGAGTGGTGCAGGGCTGTTGATAGCTTGGCATTTAGTGGGTTGGCTTAGACTGGTGTTACTCTGGGTGCCGCATCGCACCTTGGGTTGTTTCGCTTAACTTACCTGAGAAAACACTGGCTCCAGGGGATGGTCTCGTGATTTGCTGGTGACCATGAAGAATAGTTCCATTTAACAGTTGACGAAGACCGCACAGTGGATTCCTTTCGGGAGAACAAGTATTGAGGTCCGTGAGCGAGTGTTTGTTGGCTATATCTTGGGTAGAGATGATATTGTGTCACGGCTGATTCTTGTTTAGTCCCAGATCCCTACGATCTGGTGCTTATGACTGAAGAGAGTCTTTTTAACTGGCAATGTTTCCCTCTGCCGCTAGAGTCAGCGCTGGTGGACAATCACTGACAATGTGGATGACTGTAGACGGTTGTTTTTGTTGGAAATCAACATGAGGTGTAAACTTGCCGGGGTTATTATCATATTGTGGAACTTAATGGAGACCTCTCCATATGTCCCTTGTCGGCGTGATGGAGTGTTCCTGTATGTCATCCAGGGATTGTAGCATCTAGTTTGCTGATGCATGTAGTTTGGTGCACTTGGACGGATCATTGCTACTCCGCGTTCCACTTCACACTTTCGCGTGTTTCTTTTAACATTCGGAAAAGCTATCTCGGGTTGCCGGGAGAAGCAGTTCAGATGAAAAATTGTCAAATGTTCACCAATCAACGGTCATTATGCCGCTGTTTCTCACGGCTTCTTCAATGTTGTGAAATACATCGCATATTATCTTACAAATGTCAATGCATTTTTGAGCATTAACGGTTCTTTGCGTTATCACTATTCAGCTACTTCTTCACAAATGCTTTATTGAGTAACCCCGTGGGTAATGCACTTTGAGTAATGCACTTTCAAAAGTTCTTATTCAACTTTGGCGTGGAAAACTCTAACCCACAAAAAATTTAAAAAGAAATATTGCAAAGCGGTCTAAAGATTTCCGAAAATCATTGTTGCTGCACTTGCTCTTGTTTTGATTGCATCTAGACAAATGGAAAAATTGCAGTCAACAATGCATCTTGTCAGGAAAGCGTATAATTGCTATAATATTGTGAAAGTCTCACCAGCAATCTTCGCAGAAGGAAATTTCATGCAGCTTTTCCAGTATATGAATTTCTTTCAGTGCTGCAATAAACTTAATGCATGCATAAAAAAGGTGAGTGAGAAAAGAATTGATTGAGCGTTTGTTAAAATTTAGTCGGTGAGTTAGCCCAAATGGACTAGTTAAGGGTTCCACCTTTCTCATTGGATAGCAGCCATCTTCATCGAAATACAATTTCATTCTGAATGCGCAAAACAACATGGTGTAGTCTAAGGCTAGAGGCACACCAGATGTGTCACAGACCATCGTTCTCAAGTCGATTCACGACCCTCCAGGGGCCTATTTCAAAAAACTACTACCACTGATAAACTGATAGCTGGTTATAAAATCCGTCTAGTCTTAAATAAGTCCTAAATACCAGAAAAGAAATTATTGAAAAATTAGGCTTAAATACTGACTTGTTCTGATCATCTCAATGGTTTGATGTTCGCATATTTTGATTTGTACATAATTGTAATTTTAATGATGTTAAGTTTAAAGCGTTAATGAAAGTTTCATTAAGCTTTTTAATGCTATTACTCCATGCTTGTCGACAATAATTTTATTGCTATAATTTTTCTTAAGCGGTATGACTATTTTTTTAAATTTATTTATGAAATATTTCTGTGATGCACCCTGGTGATTCAAATGAGCTATGATAATCAGATTTCATCAGTCATAAGGGCGAACTGAACAATTTCCAATATCTGATCTTCTGACATCTTTTTAAAACTTGTGGTTCTTTCTCAATCTTGTCGATGCAGTGATAGTTGCGAAGTATTGTGCGAAATAAAGAGAATCATATGATCGAACCAGATTCAATTATAACACAACTAAGATCTCAGCTGTTCCATCAATCTTCTGAAATTCACAGTGTAGCTGAGTCTCATCTAAAAAATTGTTTCAATAATCTTTTGCATCATGACATGACAGTGGAGTGCCCGATTTTTATAGCGACGCTTTTTGCATGCTCAACTATAGGTCGACTTTTTAAGTGCACATTATCGAACAGCAATGATAGAAATTTATGAATAAGACAAATGGATTTGAAGGATTGAAATTTATATCCATACACATTAAAGTCTTTTTTAAGAGAAAAGGTAATTTAGGTATAGATCTACAATCAATAAGTGACGAGTCAGCCTTTTTCATGCTGTTTAGTGACGAATTATCATTTAAAACCGAGATGAAACAATAAAGAAAATTTAAGCGAATTTTCATTGCATCTGCACATCAACATGAATAGTTACATGATAGTCAAAGAGATGTGTTAAGAAAGTGAACTGCCGTCAAAATTAGCGAGCATCATATAATCAAAAATGTCTATGCCAAAAATGATCTGAACAGCAATGGACTTATCTCTTTAGGTCCACAGAAACTCGAGAGTCTGATGTATGATTTTACAAGATATATACAGTGTACATATTTAATGACTATTCGCATTCACACTGTTGTCTTATATATTATGCGGCACAATCAAATCAGAGCTATCAACATGCGCGTGTAAAGTTATATATGATTTTATGCGCTCAAATAGTCGGACACTGTCCCTGATTAAAATAATAGTCAAAATACGAAAATTAAGAAATGCTAACAAAGTCAATTCAATAGTTTATTTTCTGCAGGCTGCTAATCAGAAAATGTTTTCACCGAGGATTAAAATCGCAACTTACTCCGGACAATATCAGATATGGGCAGATTTAATCTGTTTTCATCTATTTTCAAACATTTTCATCAGTTAATTGTGTAGGGGTTCTCTCAAAAAATATCTTCTGTGTATGAATATATCTCCACGCTTCATATATCAATCTCCTAATAAGATACTCACTTAAATTTCTGCTGAGGTAATTAACTTCTATCAGGGATGTATATAATTATGAAATGTTTGAACAAGATTTTCAGTGCGAGCATGAAACTCTGCAGGAAATGAAATTGACCTCGCATCCATAAAATGGATCGATTGTTAGCATGCTACTTCAACATTCACATGGAAACGCGTCTTTTGATACTTAATGCATGTATGCGTAAAATGAAGCAGGTGGATGACTGCTTCATGGAACATGCAGCCTATTACGTTGCATAATCCTCTATCACGTGCATATCTGGGAAGGAAGATTTTGAAAAAAGAAATTTCATAGCAATAATGAATTGACAGAATCCTGCAAATTACAATTTCGAGTGAAAGTATATTATCTTGCGTAAATTGGAAATCTGATCAATCAGATCCTGTTTGAAAACACTGGATTTCATGCACAACAGGATATTTGAAGCGCGAAGTCAACAAGCGATCGACATTTTCACATTTTTGACATTAAATCATTTCAAATTTAATTGATCAAAAGATAGAGGAATTCTGAACGAGCAAGATAGTTTGACAAGACAGTTTCTCCCGTTGTAGTCCTTGATTTGAAAGAACAATAGTGGAATTCAATTTCATCTAGCACACTCTTAATAGTTTTCACCGCAGAAATCCGAATTCCCACTCTGTTTAAGTTGGTGGCACAGGAATGGACAGCCGCTGCTTGCTGTTGGAAATTTCAGCTGCTCGATCCCGCACAACTCTAAATCAATATTGCTAAATCTTATTAAGAAAAATCAAACTACTGAAGCCGGCTATACGTCGTATTCTCACGACGTAGCATTGTCTTCAATGTGCATGATCGTTCTACTCCTTTATTACTTTGAGTGTCAAATGCTATGGTTTTCATTGTCATTTCTGTAATAAATTTTATAACACACAGGAAACGAGTACGCGAAATTGAATCAATATCTGTGGAATATTTAGTTAAATAGGTAGGTACGTTAATAGGCTTAGGTAGATCTCAAGATTCAAGAACAAGACTGATTTTGGGATCAGCATTGGGTGCACTCCAATATCAGACCCTAAATTAGTCATCTCTTTCAATTACACATATTTTCAAATGTGTTGATGATATCAGGAACATTATTTGAAGACTTAGGCTCAAGTGGCTATGTTGAATTTGCACATGCGAGAATTGGAAATATTTGAAATTTTGTAAACAAAGTAGTAATTCTAGAATACAAGCACTAGCGCTAAAGGCAATGCAATCAATTGGTGTTAGTATGCAGGCCTACTGCACCTACTCGCGTCACATACGCGTGCAACTGCAAATTGTCTGCTTAAATTTTCATGCGCACGAACGCATCTGTTATTACGAATAACTGCATCGCATTAGCAACAAAGACTGATTAGGAAGTAAGGTTTTAATGGTGTAAGGTTTTTGTCATTTATTAAAAATCATTCATGAGTTTTTTAAATCATGACATGCTGTATAAAATACTGCAGTCTACTAATATACACTGATTGATATGGGCTTTGATATCGCAATACCATCCTTCACAAGAATATATCTTTAGCTGACTGAGATGCATTATATACGAGTATTTACTAACTGTTACTTCGTGCATTGATCATGCTCATTACCTCATTAACTGCAGTACACATTAACGGAAAACACAATTATCGAATGCCGTTTTTTGAAAGATATAAGACTTCTAATACCAATTTGATATCTGCATCATCAAGGATAACATTTTTAAAGCAGAATTCTGAGACCCGGATTTTTTAATCGCGTCTGTAGATGATCTCAAAACCAGTTTCAATGATGGCTTAAAACCGTGCTTCTAAGAACGAGCATCCATACCGTGTAACAGTGTTTCAAACATTATTTTTTAGGCATGTAGACCATTTGACAGGCGCCCAGGTATCATGCTTCAACAAGGGTATATATTAGGACAAGCGACAATCTGTGGGGCGACTCTATAAAGAGGCCAATGCATATTGCGCGCACCAAGAAATGTCGATTTAGACAGATAGAAGCAATGTGAAATAAACACATTACATAGAAGGTTTCAAAAAATCTAGCGTGCCATCAAGTATCACAGATGCCCTATCAGTTTTCTAGGTTGCTAGATTGAAAACGTGGGGGAAATGAAACTAAAAGACAAAAAATATGTTTGTTTGTTATATAAGTAATAATTTTAAACCCTTTTTTGAACTTCTTCGGGTTAGGTTAATACACAACTCAAAGCACAAATTAGAATCAATGTTCTTCACCAAGTAAATTCTCTCGTATCGGATAACGCATCGTTTGATGACTTGAGCACGAAATGAGTGTTGTTGTGATCGACATAATCAGTAAAAGCCGCTTTTAGGACTTGATTTGCATGCTGAGAACAGAACATCCAAAAAATTATGAACCTAAAATTTGCTTGATGTGGACGTTAAGTCAAACTTTGGAATAGTATAAAGAACAGTCAACTTTTCATTGAATCAATTCCGGACCGCACCACCAAAGTATTCATGCAAGAGTTTTCTGAAAGTGTATTGCTGCATTTTTCGTTTCGCACAATGTGTTGAAGGCAGACTTGTAAATGGGCCGGGCCTGAAAATAGTTCATGTAACTTTGAATGTCTCACATGTAATGTCTTGATTTTCATTTTTCCGAATCTACGTTATCATCATTATTATTAATTAGTGAGGAACTTGTCTATATGTATGAATTAGTAGTGTCTTTTTAGTGTAAATATTTTGCTAATGCCTACATGACACAGCGAACATCTCTGATGATACATACATTTCTCAAAGTAAGCCTGTGTCTTAGCGCCTAATGCCTCTGGGTTTTTGCACGCTTAATAGATGAATAGATAAATATAAAGCACAGCACTAAATAGACAATTAGAAAGCATATGCGTTTCAAACAAGTCAAGAGGATATTCCTCTTCGTGAGAAAGCTTTGTCATTTATCCATCGTCATTATGCCAGTAATCCCTTAAGCCCATGACACACGATCCAATATGTTGGCCAACATGTTGGATGGTTTGTTGGTTTGGCTGTTGGATACCTATGACACACGATCCAACAGGTTGGCCAACATGTTGGATGGACGGAAATCACGACATTAAATGAGTTGAATATTCTATCAAACAAACAAACCAACATGGCGCAGTGATTGGCTGCGCGGTCGCGCACGGATGGTAACGCCATTCGATACCATGACTACGCTTTGCAGAAAATTAAGGGAATTTCACATGACGAATCTGAACGACTCAGAATCCATTAAATGTGCATCGATATGTCTTGGTCTCGTGCGACAACCGAAGCATTTCTGTCACAGTATGAGAGTCTGCCATGTTTGTGGTCAGTAAAGAGTTCCGAATATATGAATAAATTAAAACGAGAAATCGCGTACGATAAGTTATTGAGTTTTTTAAAGGAATACGACAAAAGTCTGTCAAATTTGAAAGTCGAGGATGTTAAAAAGAAGATTGATTGTTTGCGGACATCATTCCGACGGGAATACAAGAAGGTCGAAGACTCAAAGAAGTCTGGTGCCGGATGCACTGACATTTATACCCCGAGCTTGTGGTTTTACGAGAAGATGATGTTTATCAAGAATTCAGAAACCCCTAGGAGTAGCAAGTCAACTCTCGACATCACAGAATCAGAGGTAAGCTTACCGAATACATGTAGCTTATTTGTATGCATTCTAACCCCTTTGTACTAGATACTCGGACTCTTCTGCAGTGTTCCCCACATTTTCAACCTATCTTGTCTCATAAAATGGCTGTACATAATTAGCAGACTATTTGGACATTGACTTGGTCATTGTTACCGTAAAAACCGTGTCACATCTTCTTTCACATACATTTCATCACAGAGACGAATGAATTACGTTGTCAATGAGTATGTGTGATAGGAACTGGTCAAACTTATGAGCGTAATGATACAAAGGTTATTAGGATAAGAGGTGCCATTCCCGTCATTTATTGGATGGACAGCGATGTGTCACAAGGGTCTGGCAATATAGTCGATGATAAATTCATCAGTATTGTTCATTCATTTCAACCGTAGATAATTAAAAAACAAGAAACTTTTAATTTATAATGTGTGGAAAATTGTAGAATATCTGATACACATCGTGGTATACATGTATATATACGTTAATTGTACAAAAGATATAAAAGTAGATTTTAACTTCATTCTTACCGTAGGCTAAATAAAAATATGCGATTTTTCTAAAACTTTTGTATGGGTAAAATACCAAAAACTGAAAAAGATGCGTTTTAGGATTTATTATTAATCGTGTTGTTTATACAAATAATATGCCGGTACTCAACAAAAAGAAAACACACGGGAGTATACCAGAGTAGTAAGCAAATGACAAACACTCGACCGGCGCCCCCCCCTCTGGAACGGCAGAGTGTCGTGGTCGGCCGCCGTGGTGCTTCGGGTCTGAGTCCCCCCCCCTCTGGAACGACAGAGTCTGTCGTGGTGTGCCGGCCAGGTGGGTTCACAACATGTTCGCTGACTTCCCCCCCCCCTCTGCAACGACAGAGTGTGAGACTCGAGTGAGTTGGTCCGACCGCCTGGTTGACTTGGGCGACCGTCCAGGTTGACGTGGGCGACCGTCTAGGTTGACGTGGGCGACCGTCTAGGTTGACGTGGGCGACCGTCTAGGTTGTCGTGGATGGTGAAATGGCTACCAGATTCGGATTCAGCGTCAAATTCTGCATCTGTGGTGTGATTTCCAGCTCAATCGGCGAGAAAAACTGTTTCTTCAAATTTTAACAGAGTTAAAATTTGGGACGTTTTGGTGTGTAGCGCCCAAACGAAGCATCGGATGAGAAAAGGGAGGCCAGATTCGGAATCTACGTGAAATTTTGGGTTAGGAAGGACGTTTCCAGCGAAATCGGAGATAAAAAATTTTTCGCTGACGTCCCCCCCCCCCTCTGGACAGCTTGCTTCGATTTTGGCTTCCAGTGGACGGATTTTGTCGTGCGATAGCTCGTTTGAAAGCTAAGAGTAAGACAAATTCATTGAAAGAATCGGCTTGTTCCTATCTGTCTTCGTTTAGGTGTGAGACGCCATTTAAGATTTTGGGACATTGGCGAAAAACGACAGAGTTAGAATTTGGGACGTTTTGGGCTCTAGCTTCAAAACGAAGCATCGGATGGGAAAACGGATTTCAGATTTGGAATCAGTGTCAAATTCTCTATCTGTATGGTGAGTTTCAAGTCAATCGGAGAGAAAAAATTTTCAACATTTTTCGAAAAAACGACAGAGTTAGAATTTGGGACGTTTTGGTGTGTAGCGCCCAAACGAAGCATCGGATGAGAAAACGGAGGCCAGATTCGGAATCTACGTGAAATTTTGGGTTAGGAAGGATGTTTCCAGCGAAATCGGAGATAAAAAATTTTTCGCTGACGTCCCCCCCCTCTGGACAGCTTGCTTCGATTTTGGCTTCCAGTGGACGGATTTTGTCGTGCGATAGCTCGTTTGAAAGCTAAGAGTAAGACAAATTCATTGAAAGAATCGGCTTGTTCCTATCTGGGACATTGGCGAAAAACGACAGAGTTAGAATTTGGGACGTTTTGGGCTGTAGCTTCAAAACGAAGCATCGGATTGGAAAACGGATTTCAGATTTGGAATCAGCGTGAAATTTTCTATCTGTATGGTGAGTTTCAAGTCAATCGGAGAGAAAAAATTTTCAACATTTTTCGAAAAAACGACAGAGTTAGAATTTGGGACGTTTTGGTGTGTAGCGCCCAAACGAAGCATCGGATGAGAAAACGGAGGCCAGATTCGGAATCTACGTGAAATTTTGGGTTAGGAAGGATGTTTCCAGCGAAATCGGAGATAAAAAATTTTTCGCTGACGTCCCCCCCCCCTCTGGACAGCTTGCTTCGATTTTGGCTTCCAGTGGACGGATTTTGTCGTGCGATAGCTCGTTTGAAAGCTAAGAGTGAGACAAATTCAGTGAAAGAATCGGCTTGTTCCTATCTGTCTTCGTTCAAAAGTTAGAGCGGTTACAAGATTTTAGGTCGGAGCTCGCTTACCTGAAAAAATCCTAAGTGTCAGAGTGACTTTGTATGGGTAAAATTTTGAAAATTTTCCAAAGTGTGGAATTTCGACCTGGGACCGTCACCAAAACATTTTTCATCAAATTTTGAAATTTCACTGACGTCCCCCCCCCTCTGGACAGCTTACTTCGATTTTAGCTTCCAGTGGACGGATTTTGTCGTGCGATAGCTCGTTTGAAAGCTAAGAGTGAGACAAATTCAGTGCAAGAATCGGCTTGTTCCTATCTGTCTTCGTTCAAAAGTTAGAGCGGTTACAAGATTTTAGGTCGGAGCTCGCTTACCTGAAAAAATCCTAAGTGTCAGAGTGACTTTGTATGGGTAAAATTTTGAAAATTTTCCAAAGTGTGGAATTTCGACCTGGGACCGTCACCAAAACATTTTTCATCAAATTTTGAAATTTCACTGACGTCCCCCCCCCCCTCTGGACAGCTTGCTTCGATTTTGGCTTCCAGTGGACGGATTTTGTCGTGCGATAGCTCGTTTGAAAGCTAAGAGTAAGACAAGTTCAGTGAAAGAATCGGCTTGTTCCTATCTGTCTTCGTTTAGGTGTGAGACGCCATTTAAGATTTTGTGACATTGGCGAAAAACGACAGAGTTAGAATTTGGGACGTTTTGGGCTCTAGCTTCAAAACGAAGCATCGGATTGGAAAACGGATTTCAGATTTGGAATCAGCGTCAGATTCTTTATCTGTATGGTGAGTTTCATGTCAATCGGAGAGTTTCAAGTCATCGGCGAGAAAAATTTTCAACATTTTTCGGAAAAACGACAGAGTTAGAATTTTTGCGATGGCTGCCTACTGTAGAGCCAAAACGAAGCATCGGATGGGAAAACGGAGGTCAGATTCGGATTCAGCGTCAAATTCTACATGGAAATGGTGTATTTCCAGCTCAATCGGAGCACTAGAACCGGAGATAGACGGGATTTTTAGTGTTTGGATGATGGGTATTACGTCATCAGCTGATCGCCACACACTATATAAGCTGGGAACCGACGGAGACTTGTCATTTAGAGGAGAACGATTGTCAGAGGTAGGTCGTCTCTCTGAGCTCCGATGATAGCTTCGGACATTCCAAATTCCAAGTTTCTGTAAGAAACCGACTTAGAAAATTTCATTGCTGATATCAGCTAAGGCGTCAGACTTAGAGGTTCGCCAGGAGATGGCCTTCGTCTCCAGGCCATAAAAGACTCCAAAACTTTAAAGGCTCGTAACTTTGCTTCTACAAGTCCGTTTGACTTGATTCAAAAAAGGTTCGGTCGCTATTGACCTGCCCTAAGTGATGGACTACTTATAAAATTTCATAAGTAGTGCTAAAAAGTTGAAAAATTTAAATTCACTAGTTTTGGAGGTTTTCTGGGGTTTTCGACCCTGCTGAAGTCAATGAAAGCATTTTTAATGATGTCTGAGCCAGTCTTCTCATGGTATAAGCGGCTTTTCACTGAAAGCGAGCAAGACACGGAGAGTTTTGCTGTAATATTCCACTGACAGGGTGTTCCTTCGGGACGGCGGACGATGCCGTAGTGATAAGTGTGGCAAGGGAATGTGTCATATTTAAGACCGTAACCGCTGGGACAACTCATGTCTCATGTTGGGCATTTGACACAGCTCTCAACGTAGCACTTTGAACGCCAATCGGTTGAGTCTTAGCCATCTTGTCATGGGTGGCCTCTAAACATCTCCATTGCAAAACGCTGGTGAATCAAGCTCTCTACGGCTTGCTATCAAGCAGATCAAAGCAATAACTTGGGATGTTTCCTCAAGGTTTTCAAGTATGCTGAGTTCAAATCTGCTATCAGATTTCAAATTCAACTAAGACTAAGGCAGCTTTGAGGGGTTAGATCCCAGCTACTGTTCACTACCTTTGACTCGGCGTTGCTGTTACCACTTCGGGGCAGTGACAATGATGTCTTCAGCTGTAAAGAGCGGGTATCGGGGAAGATCTCTCACTTCCCTAGTGATCAGTACAAGGCCTTCGGGCTGTCGACGGGATCGAGTGCCACTCACTACACTCAAATCTATCATTCCTCACTAAGTGTAAATTACTGACTATACATTTGTCCTGCTATCAGGTTATTTTTGACTTGCTATCTAGTTGAATAGTCTCTTGCTATCAAGAGATTCACTTCTACTCATAAAGCACATCATCGCTGTAATACCTCCTTTGCTCGAGCGTTCCTTCGGGACGGCGGGTACTGCCGTAGAGGGATTGTGTTGCACGGGTTGTTCGTCGTTTGTTAGACCGAAACCTCTGAGCCGTTGCTCATGTTGGGCGTTCGACTTCATACTCAACGTGACGCTTTCTCTCGCCAGGTCAGAGTACTTCAGCCATTCGACAAAGGTTAGTCTTTATGATATGGAGTAGAGTGAAATGTAATTCATTAGATGTCCCTTCAATGATTGCTCCCATGATAAACGTTGATGAGACAAATGAAATGATTCTCATCTTCCCTTTTCAATGATTGAAATCTACTAACACACTACCGTATAATCGTCCACTATGGGGCAAGACATGATAGAGCCTCCACGCGGTTTGCCCTGGGCAGTCTTTAGACTGGCGAATACTATCATTAAGTTGAATCTGCTATCAGTCAACTTGAACGTTGCGTCACATTAGAGGGGTATATAAACCACTGCGTCTCATTTCATTTCAATCATGCAGACGCCGAACAGTCAAGTCAGCTCTCCTCGCGGACCGCAGTTAAGGCCGCGAAATTTATTTGAGGAGTTTGTCAGGCTAGAGGGGCAAGACAGAGTTTTTAATAATCTTGCTCGGATTGGCAATCCGATGACAGCAACTGCTGTCAATCCAACGGAATGGCGCTACATTCCACTTTTTAGCCATGTACCAGTTAGTGTGGAAGTCGACAGTGCTACCAAAGAGAGAGTCTTTGACTCTCTCAGTAGAATTGGTAGGGTGTAAGGTGACGTTACTCCCGAGAATGAACCATCGGCTCTCTTAAGGGCCACCATGGGGCAAGACATGATAGAACCTCCTCGCGGTTTGCCCTGGGCAGTCTTCGGACTGGCGAATACTATCATTAAGTTGAATCTGCTATCAGTCAACTTGAACGTTGCAAATGAAGTTCGGTGTAATACTTCCTTTCGACGGGCGTTCCTGTAAAGGGCGGCGGTGAAACCCGTAGCTATGTATACCGCAAGGGACATTCGGCAATGGTCAATCTTGTTAAACCTCTCTGCGTCATGTTTGCAAGTGATTGCCTCTGTCTCAACGTAGTATGCATTCGCGCCAGGGCGACATTTAGCCAACTGTCGAAGGTTGCCTAAAACTTTCCATTGCATACGTTATGAGAGCCATGAGTTCTACCTGTCTCTATCAATGAGACGAATTGATGAATGGAATGAAAGGGAGGATACTCACGCGCCACACGCAACATAACACACTTCTCTCTTCCGTAGTCTAACAAGCTCTTTACACATGGATCGCAGTCGATTGCTATCCCTGAAGCATTCTGATTCGCTGTTGAGCAATTCATTGTTGAAAACCCTATATAAGCCAGAAGATTGTAGCGCTTCTCATTCAATTTGAAGTCACGATGGAAGCCACATCTGCCGACAACATTCCCGTCTTCATCGATGAAGACAACGCCATTCCCGAGTTCGTCATCCTCGACGAGTGGGATGAGGATGAGAAGAAGGGGAAGATCAAGAGGATCATTTGGACGGATGAGGTGTGGACTCCGAATACCACTCGCATCCGAAAGGTGCCAGATGCACCAGCACGGCTTAGGCGGTATAGGGTTTATGACAACCTAACCGTCATACCCCTTGACTATTCAAGCCAATAGTCAACCTAATCCCGAGAATGAACCATCGGCTCTCTTAAGGGCCACCATGGGGCAAGACATGATAGAACCTCCACGCGGTTTGTCCTGGGCAGTCTTCGGACTGGCGAATACTATCATTAAGTTGAATCTGCTATCAGTCAACTTGAACGTTGCAAATGAAGTTCGGTGTAATACTTCCTTTCGACGGGCGTTCCTGTAAAGGGCGGCGGTGAAACCCGTAGCTATGTATACCGCAAGGGACATTCGGCAATGGTCAATCTTGTTAAACCTCTCTGCGTCATGTTTGCAAGTGATTGCCTCTGTCTCAACGTAGTATGCATTCGCGCCAGGGCGACATTTAGCCAACTGTCGAAGGTTGCCTAAAACTTTCCATTGCATACGTTATGAGAGCCATGAGTTCTACCTGTCTCTATCAATGAGACGAATTGATGAATGGAATGAAAGGGAGGACACTCACGCGCCACACGCAATATAACACACTTCTCTCTTCCGTAGTCTAACAAGCTCTTTACACATGGATCGCAGTCGATTGCTATCCCTGTATCAGAAGTGTAAGCTATCTTAATTTATTTGACACTATTTGATCTATTATCATCATCGTCCATATGAAATGTTTTAAGACTTACAAGTTAGACTAAGCGTTCTACTATTTGTAAATGAAAGATATAGTTTCAACAGTTTACAGATTGAAAATAAAGTTTCAATAGTGTGTGTGTGTGTGTATGTTAAGAATAAAGTTTTATCTGTTTGTATGTTAGAAATAGAATGAAGTTTCACCAGTTTACAAGTTAAGAATAAAGTTCTATCTGTTTATATGTTAGAAATAAAATAAAGTTTCAATAGTTTGCAAGTTAAAAATAAAGTTTCAACCGTTTACAAGTTTTAAAATAAAGTTTAAATAGTGTGCAAGATAAAAAATAAAGTTTGAACAGTTTACAAGCTGAAATAAAGTTTTAATAGTGTACACGTTGGAAATAAAGTTTTAATAGTTTATGTGCTTCAAAATAGAGTTATAACAGTTTATATGTTAGAAATAAAATGAAGTTTCATCAGTTTACAAGTTAAGAATAAAGTTCTATCTGTTTGTCTGATAGAAATAAAACAAAGTTTCAACCGTTTACAAGTTAAAAATAAAGTTTCAACAGTTTACAAGTTAAAATTAAAGCTTCAACAATTACAAGTTAAAAATAAAACTTCAAAAGTTTACCAGTTAGAAATAAAGTTTCATCAGTTTACAAGTCAAAATAAAGTTTCAACAGATTATAAGTTAAAAGAAAAGTTCCAATAGTATGTGCATTAGAAATAACGTTTCAGCTGTTTGTATGTTAGAAATAAGATAAAGTTTCAATTGTGTGTACGTTAGAAATAAAGTTCTATCTGTTTCTATGATAGAAATAAAACAAAGTTTCAACCGTTAACAAGTTAAAAATAAAGTTTCAAGAGTTTACAAGTTAAAACTAATGTTTCAATAGTGTATGTATGTTAAGAATAAAGTTAGAACAGTTTACAAGCTGAAATAAAGTTTTAATAGTGTACACGTTGGAAATAAAGTTTTAATAGTTTATGTGCTTCAAAATAGAGTTATAACAGTTTATATGTTAGAAATAAAGTTTCAACAGTCTACAAGTTAAAAATAAAATTATAACTGTTTCAAGAGTTTACAAGTTAGAAATTAAGTTTCAATGGTGTATGCGTTAGAAATAAAGTTTTAGCTGTTTGTATATCAAAATAAAGTTTCAAGAGTTTACAAGTTAGAAATAAAATGAAGGTTCACCAGTTTACAAGTTAAGAATGAAGTTCTATCTGTTTGTATGTTAGAAATAAAACAAAGTTTCAACCGTTAACAAGTTAAAAATAAAGTTTTAAGAGTTACAAGTTAAAACTAATGTTTCAATAGTGTGTGTATGTTAAGAATAAAGTTTTATCTGTTTGTATGTTAGAAATAGAATGAAGTTTCACCAGTTTACAAGTTAAGAATAAAGTTCTATCTGTTTATATGTTAGAAATAAAATAAAGTTTCAATAGTTTGCAAGTTAAAAATAAAGTTTCAACCGTTTACAAGTTTTAAAATAAAGTTTAAATAGTGTGCAAGATAAAAAATAAAGTTTGAACAGTTTACAAGCTGAAATAAAGTTTTAATAGTGTACACGTTGGAAATAAAGTTTTAATAGTTTATGTGCTTCAAAATAGAGTTATAACAGTTTATATGTTAGAAATAAAATGAAGTTTCATCAGTTTACAAGTTAAGAATAAAGTTCTATCTGTTTGTCTGATAGAAATAAAACAAAGTTTCAACCGTTTACAAGTTAAAATAAAGTTTCAACAGTTTACAAGTTAAAAATAAAGTTTCATCAGTTACATGTTAGAAATAAAGTTTTAGCAGTTTGTATATGAAAAACTAAGTTTCAAGAGTTTACAAGTTAAAATAAGATAAAGTTTCAATGGTGTGTACGTTAGAAATAAAGTTCTATCTGTTTCTATGATAGAAATAAAACAAAGTTTCAACCGTTAACAAGTTAAAAATAAAGTTTCAAGAGTTTACAAGTTAAAACTAATGTTTCAATAGTGTATGTATGTTAAGAATAAAGTTAGAACAGTTTTACAGTGAAAAAAAAAAGATTTTTTAATATGTGTACTCGTGGAAATAAAAGTTTTATCGTTTTGTGCAAAGAGTTATAACTGTTTATATGTTAGAAATAAAATGAAGTTTCATCAGTTTACAAGTTAAGAATAAAGTTCTATCTGTTTGTATGTTAGAAATAAAACAAAGTTTCAACCGTTAACAAGTTAAAAATAAAGTTTCAGATTACAAGTTTAAATAATGTATCAATAGTGTGTATGATGGAAATAAAGTTTAAGCTGTTTGTATGTCAGAAATAGAATGAAGTTTCAACCGTTTACAAGTTACGAATAAAGTTTCAACTTTAAGTGTATAAGTTAAGAATAAAGTTCTATCTGTTTATATGTTAGAAATAGAATAAAGTTTCACCAGTTTAAAAGTTAAGAATAAAGTTTTATCTGTTTGTATGTTAGAAATAAAATAAAGTTTCAACAGTTTAAAAGTTAAAAATAAAATTATAACTGTTTCAAGAGTGTACAAGTTAGAAATAAAGTTCAATAGTGTGTATGTTAAGAATAAAGTTCTATCTGTTTATATGTTAGAAATAAAATGAAGGTTCACCAGTTTACAAGTTAAGAATAAATTTTATCTGCTTGTATGTTAGAAATAAAACAAAGTTTCAACCGTTAACAAGTTAAAAATAAAGTTTTAAGAGTTTACAAGTTAAAACTAATGTTTCAATAGTGTATGTATGTTAAGAATAAAGTTCTATCTGTTTCTATGTTAGAAATAAAATGAAGGTTCATCAGTTTACAAGTTAAGAATAAAGTTCTATCTGTTTATATGTTAGAAATAAAATAAAGTTTCAACAGTATACAAGTTAAAAATAAAGTTTTCAACCATCTGCTTGTATGTTAGAAATAAAATAAAGTTTGACCGATTTACAAGCTGAAATAAAGTTTCAATAGTTAACACGTTAAAAATAAAGTTTTAATAGTTTATGTGCTTCAAAATAAAGTTCTATCTGTTTGTATATTAGAAATAAAATGAAGTTTCATCAGTTTACAAGTTAAGAATAAAGTTTTATCTGTTTGTATGTTAGAAATAGAACAAAGTTTCAACCGTTTACAAGTTAAAATAAAGTTTCAACCTATTACAAGTGAAGAATAAAGTTTCAATAGTGTGTATGTTAAGAATAAAGTTCTATCTGTTTGTGCGTTAGAAATAGAATGAAGTTTCACCAGTTGGCAAGTTAAGAATAAAGTTTTATCTGTTTGTATGTTAGAAATAAAACAAAGTTTCAACCGCTTACAAGTTAAAAATAAAGTTTCAATAGTGTGTAAGTTAGAAATAAAGTTTCAACAGTGTACACGTTAAAATAAAGTTTCAATAGTGTCTATGTTAGAAATAAAGTTTTATCTGTTTGTAATGTTAGAAATAAAAATGTAGGTTTATCAGTTTGCAAGTTAGAATCAGCATTATCTACTAGTTGTAAATGAAAATAAAGTTTCGACCGTTAACAAGTTAAAAATAAAGTTTCAGATTAAAATAAAGTTTCAATAGTGTGTATGATGGAAATAAAGTTTAAGCGCTTTGTGCGTCAGAAATAAAGTTTCAACCGTTTACAAGTTAAAATAAAGTTTCAACAGTGTCTACGTTAGAAATAAAGTTTCAACTGTTTACAAGTTGAAAAATAAAGTTTCAACAGTGTGTACGTTAGAAATAAATGAAAGTAAGAACTTCATCGTATGAGTATTCAAAGCATGTTTTGTAAATCAAATGTGTGTAGTCCTGACATGATAGAATCGCGTTAGAAATAAAGTTTCAGCCGTTTACAAGTTAAAGATAAAGTTTCAACAGTGTGTACGTTAGAAATAAAGTTTTAGCTGTTTATATGTTAGAAACAAAATAAAGTTTCAACAGTTTACAAGTTGAAAAATAAAGTTTCAACAGTGTGTACGTTAGAAATAAATGAAAGTAAGAACTTCATCGTATGAGTATTCAAAACATGTTTTGTAAATCAAATGTGTGTAGTCCTGACATGATAGACTCAAATGAACTTGACCAACGCGTTTGTGCAGCTTGATTCTATCATGTCAGGACTACACACATTTGATTTACAAAACATGTTTTGAATACTCATACGATGAAGTTCTTACTTTCATTTATTTCTAACGTACACACTGTTGAAACTTTATTTTTCAACTTGTAAACTGTGAAACTTTATTTTGTTTCTAACATATAAACAGCTAAAACTTTATTTCTAACGTACACACTGTTGAAACTTTATCTTTAACTTGTAAACGGCTGAAACTTTATTTCTAACACGATTCTATCATGTCAGGACTACACACATTTGATTTACAAAACATGCTTTGAATACTCATACGATGAAGTTCTTACTTTCATTTATTTCTAACGTACACACTGTTGAAACTTTATTTTTCAACTTGTAAACTGTTTGAAACTTTATTCTAACGTACACACTGTTGAAAACTTTATTTTTAACTTTGTCAACGGCTGAAACTTTATTTCTAACGCACAAAGCGCTTAAACGCTGGCTTTTATTTCCATCATACACACTATTGAAACTTTATTTTAATCTGTAAACTGTTGAAACGTTATTTTCATTTACAACTAGTAGAATGCTGAGTCTAACTTGCAAACTAGAAAATCCTACGATCGAACTTTACAAACAGATAAAACTTTA